>JBBGBA010000169.1:0-147351 GCA_038088335.1 Mesorhabditis sp. LJ9110 | reverse complement strand
CGTATTCCCCTTGGACTCCTGGAAACAATGGTGTTTCCCACGCGTGTATCATAGCGTATTCGCGATAAACGGTTTATTTCGATCGCAAATCGGCAGTTTAGTGCTTTGAGGGATGGGCGTAGGTGCTGAAAACCGATAAAATTAGTTGTCGTATACATTAAATTATATCAGACCCCTCAAAAAGGGAAAATAAGAAGATTTTGTTTGATTTACGTAAAAGAAAAATTTTAAGGAAATAAGCAATCAGCGTTAAAACCATATTTAAACCTAAAAACTAACCGCTCCTCATCCGGCTTATCCTCCCCCTTTTGTCGGCTTTAATAGAGGGAACTCTGGGCGACGGATGAACGTATCCCGCTGAGGGCATGGGCAATATGCCGCATCGACGCCAGGCATTCCAGGGCTTCCGTCTTCTCCATCCTCACCGTCAACCCCACGCAGTCCAGGCTTCCCGGGGAATCCGGCAGGTCCCGGCATTCCGTCCGCACCTATAAACGATAAAACCAGCTTACTTCAAAGTCAAATTCACCCACCCCCCGCGGGGCCCCTTGCGATACCGCACTCCTTGCTGTCCGTAGGCTCCCGGCAATCCTGGGTGGCCCTCAGGGCCCGTATCACCTCCCCCCCCCTGGCTGCCCGGCCCGGATTTCCGGGGTTCCCGGCGAATCCAGGCATTCCTGAAAGTAGCAGCTCAAAGTTATACCTACTTACATACCTTTTGGACCGGGCATTCCGGGTTAACGGGGGGGGTTTGGGGGCCGGCGGAAAACATAACCCACCCGGCGCGTTGTACCCAAGCGACATGCCGGGGCCCGGCCTGCGGGCCCCCGGTTTCCCGGGGCTCTCCGTGGGCTCCGGGGTGTCCGTCCTGGCCGGGAGGACCCGGAGGGCCGGGCGGGCATTGCGATGGCAGGATGCATTCTGGAAATTCGTTGTGATTATTTTACACCTAAGTTTGTTTTATGAAATTGGATCTGAAAGGAAAAATTACGCGATTCATTATGATTCCGGACATTCTCTTCCCATCGGCCCCTTTCAACTTTGTAACTTTCTAATTGTTCTTTTAGTTTGACTTAGTTTAATTTTTTTTTTTTAGATTTGGGGAAAATATTTCCGGGGAACCCAAATTTTTCGGCCGCCTAAATTTTTTTTAAACAGCGCATGCGTTTCTAAATGGTTTTTTAACTATTCCTGAGCATAAAAACTACCCACATTTTAACTAAAAAAATTTAAGTTTAGTTCGAAAAATCCTATAGAACCTTTAGGATTAGCGGGGCGGGGGAAAGACCCAAAATGACCAATTTTCGACTTTTTCAAACATTTTTCTAACTTTTTGAAATGTTTTCTGCTTTAAATATAGTTAAAATTTACTAAAACAATGTGAAAACACTTTATATTTGATTACTAGGTCAACCGGGAAAACCAGGAAAAAATTTGGTTTCCCCCCCCCCGGAAATCCTAAAGAACCTAATTTTTTAATTTTAATAAAGCGCTGTTTTTGCGCGTTTAGTGAATTTCAACTATATGTTCTCGAAAAACTTTCAAAATAGCTAGAAACATACTTGAAAATCTCCTGATTTTCGTCAAAAAATGCTTTTTCCACCCAAAAATTAATTTCTTGATAAAATCTGTCAAGTTTATGTTCTCAGAAATATCAATAGCCACTCATCTTCATCCCTCTAAAAACCTACGACACTGGCTGGGCACGTCCTTCCGGAAGCGTTGCAGTACGGACCGCATCGGGCCATCCTTGGCCGCGCTGCGCCCATCGCGCTTGTAGGGCGTCGCGTTCTCGAGCTGTACGAGCACGGTCCAGGCATCATCCGAGGAAGTCTGTAACGGAGGCGGTGTGTAACTTCTCGGGGCTGCCTACCTTTAACGTGCCCATTTCAAACATGCTGTCCTCGTGGAACTCTTTGATGTCGCTCATAATGCTGTTGGCAAAGCCCTAAAGAATGCTTGAGGATTATGAAGGCTCAAAAATCGCGGGGCTAGCCGTTTGCTTGTGTTCAAATTTCTGCAGTTTTCTTTCTTCGCTAGTTTTTGACCTATGGCCCCGAAATGAGCTTGACATCTCTAAACTTTCGCTTCCACCTCACCAAGCAGAAACATATGGCCAGCGTGGAGATGGTTATCGAGGCATACGTGGCTATTGTGGCCCCATCGGCCATCGCTGAAAATTAAATGTTCAAATTAACTTAAAAAATATAGCGTAAAGTAAAAAAAGAGAGAACATCGGCTAAGAAGCCGAGGGGAACGGCACCGAAATTGAAATGTCATCCCACAGCGCCTGTGGGGTGGCGGACACCAACGAAAAAGCGGCTAAAAAAACTGAAGCTGCCCTTGGCATCGGCTGCTCCTCCCCAGAAGGGGTTCCCATTAGGGCGTGACGGGCGCGAGGTGTCTGTGCAAATGGAAGGGCGCGGCTTGGGGGCTGAAACTCGGGGCGCAGAAGGAGGAGGAGGAGGTAGAGGAGGACAAATGCGGCGAGATGGCAGACGTGGGCGAATACCGGTCGCCCTGATGGAACCGAGGTACCTTTTCGTGAGGGAAGAGCCACACAAAAAACCGCAGCAACTCGCTTTGTCTCGACCGGGGAGTGGAAGCTGGGAACCGTGAGCCCCGCTGAGTTGCTGATGAGATTCTGGGAAAGAAAATGAAATAGGAAATTGCCGAAATTGCTTATTACATCTTTAACTGATTCAACAACCCAAATTTTGAAAATCTCGACGTAAAGAAAAGCCAGGTAAAGGATGAGCAAAACTAAAGTTTTTAGGCGGATCCAAGTCGTTTCACCAATGATGGCCGGTAGCGACCGTTGCAGAACGCCGAATCCCTCTGATCTGGCCAAAAATTTTTCGCCGTATTTTGCTCGTCACGTTTGTTGAATGGCATTGTATTTTTAAAACCAATTTGTAAATTTATTCGAAGAATAGACATTTTTTTTACTTGACAAAGCCTTGCTGAAAATTCGAACCACGATACAGACAACACCTCTGAACAGTCCGCATCTAATGGTTGTAATACGTAGCATACTACGGTAGAACGCAAGCCCGTGATTTTGTCGAGGATCATTCCATTTATTTTTCACAATCGGTCAGTGCTATCCTTTTTGTTGCTTCTTTTCCTTTCATAATTGTACCCTTCCTTCAAAAAAACTATATTAATTTTTTCAGGTGAACGGCGGCTGTTGCGCTCGACAATGAGCGCTGCCCCGGCCATTTCGAAGGACTTCATGGTGGCGAACAAGTACAAGCTCATCCGGAAGATCGGTTCCGGCTCCTTTGGCGACATCTACGCGGGCATCAATGTGCAAAATGGCGAGGAGGTGGCCTGCAAGTTGGAGTATACCAGCGCCCGTCACCCGCAGCTTCTCTACGAGTCCAAGGTCTACAAGATACTCCAAGGCGGCGTCGGCATCCCGCACATTCGATATTATGGCGTCGAGGGACAGCACAACTGCCTCGTAATGGACCTTCTTGGCCCTTCGCTTGAAGATCTTTTCAACTTCTGCAGCCGTCGCTTCACGATGAAAACTGTCCTGATGCTCGCGGATCAAATGATCGGACGGATCGAATACGTGCACGTGAAGAACTTTATTCACCGTGACATCAAGCCCGACAACTTTTGATGGGCATAGGACGGCACTGCAATAAGCTTTTCATCATTGATCTCGGCCTCGCGAAGAAATACCGTGACACTCGTACCCGCTGTCACATTGGATACCGTGAGGACAAGAGCTTGACGGGAACCGCTCGCTATGCGTCCATCAATGCTCACCTCGGTATCGAGCAAAGCCGCCGAGACGACATGGAGTCGTTGGGCTACGTGCTGATGTACTTCAACCGTGGAACCCTACCATGGCAAGGACTTAAAGCAGCGAATAAGAAGCAGAAGTATGACAAGATCTCCGAAAAGAAAATGTCAACTCCGGTGGAAACCTTGTGCAAGGGATTTCCTGCCGAGTTCACGATGTATCTGAACTACTGCCGTGGACTTCGTTTCGATGAGGCTCCCGATTATATGTATCTCCGGCAGCTGTTCCGCATCCTCTTCCGGACGTTGAACCACCAATACGACTACACGTTTGACTGGACCGTGATCAAGCAGAAGCAACAGGCTCGGGAGAGCGCTGCTCAGCGCGCTCCGCAGATGGCAGCCGGACCTGGACCAAGCGCATAAGCCGAACCCTTTGCCTATGATATTTATTTTCAAACTCATTTGGGAAGCCGTATTTGTGATTGATTCAGGAATTTTGTACATCATATTCTAGGACATTTTTGTTTAGAACTGAAGCATTGGCGAATAAAATGATTAACAGGGAAATTGCCATTGTTACCATCAGCATTGCGCAAAAGGCAACATATTCTTACCGAGATTGCATACCCACAGTGATGTCAAGTCTTTTGTTCAGCTGCTCGCGCTTCAAATTGGTTTCGCGGTGTGGCAACGCTCAAAATACGCGTTGTCCATCGGCACTCAGCATCCTCACACAGATCGGGTTTCAGCTGGGCTACTCCCGTAGGGCCTCCCTGGGGCATTTGCGAAAACACCTTGGGTCCATTCCTCATCGGCTTGTATTTTTTTAGCATTGGCTTTTTGGGGAAGTAGCAGCTGGGGAAATTCTTCACTTCCCGCGCCTCCAAAACACACAGAATTATCATAAGTAAACAATCGTGCGCGTCTCGCACCTAGCAGGAACCGGTGATGGCCAGGGATAGGGCTACAGATTTTCTGGATGTTTCGGTGGCAATTCTTTTCAGTTGACTCGTAGTCTAGTAGACCCACATTTTTGCGTCTGAACTAAAACTCTAAACTGATGTGACTGCGCGTAAAGCCGTTGTTCATCGGCAATGCTGTGCGCTTTTTTGGCCGAATTCAACGCTGCTGTGATGTTTTGTCTCGAAACGTCGCCATAACTTTGACTAAACTGCAGCGGCGCAAAAACATTGCCACATTGCCTTTCGATTCGCAAAAATCTTAACAGACGCTCTCGGTCGGCTGATTAGATTATGATAGTGTCGGGGGGAAAAGTGTGGCGCGTGGGCTCAGGTCGACAGGGTGGCTTTTGGGAGCGAAGAGGGTGGCAAGGCCGTTTAGAACTGGTCTGGGGAGAGGCGAGGCTGCTGCCCTCTTGTCCCGTCTTGTCCTGCGCCCCGCCGCTTCCTCGCACTTATGCTCCATATCATACGGTCCAGGGCCGACTATCGATCAAAATTTGGCACTTTTATCTAATTTCACAATTATATTTTTCAAAATCGTTGTTTTGAGCGCTGGAGAGCCTTGTGCTCGAGCCCAAATGCTAACTGATCCCTAGTGACGGTTTTATTATTTGCTTCCTGACGACATTCTCCAAATTTAGCAATCTATGAATATTGTTTGCATTATCGCTAGTAGGGGGGAGGGGGTTCTAATGGGCTTTTGCCTTTGAAAGCGCCTTGAACTTCCAACATTGTACTCATTAGAGGGAGCGGGTTAACGGGTAGTATGAACCGGATGGAGGGCATTGATGTTGGGTTGTGACCAGCCGGGGGGCCTGGGTCACCTGCCGCTCACAATCAGCCATGGGCCGTCTCGCAAAACGGGTGTAAGGACCGCCATTCAGCACACGCATCTGCTTCGCGCTTGACCGGCAAATTTCTAGCTATTATTGATGAAGGAGGCGCGTTGCCAGCCACTTCCTGTTTGATTTCGGCTAATGAAAGTACATATCTACTTCATGCGCTTGTTAATTCAATCTTAAACTTAATACGTTTTGCTGGCTGGCGTCCAAATTCCCGGCTCGGCTCCGGGACAAATCCTTTTTAGGTAGTGTGCGTTGCAGTGCCTAGACGGGCGTCTATTTGCTTGATTGTGTGTGCGCGTGTGTGGTGGCCGAATTTGGGTGTGGGCCGAGGGCCGCCTGCTGGACACTGTCTTGAAACTCGCCACGCACGCTCACATTGATCGCCCCCACAAACACACCCATCTCTACACGCCCGCACCTCAACGGTTCACCGCGCGCTTTTCGCGCTTTACGTCTCCGTTTGTTAGTCGGTGTTCCTCGTCGGAATTACCACAGCGAGCTACGAGTAAATTTCGGCCTATTTTTATCAACGACTCGTTTGAGATAATTAGGGATCTCTAGGAACTTTCGAAGCATCCATTGTGCTTTATTGTTATAAATAAAATTCAATGCGTTGGTGACTGTGACCTCCGTATTCCAGCGCTTCTCGTGCGCTGTGCGGTCAACCTTGCCCTGATTGCAGGGGCTGAGACCGCCTTTCTCACGCCCATAGAGCAGCATCTTCCTTCTCAAGATCGTTTTTGGGTTCTTATGCGCTCCGAAACGACATTTTTTTTCTCCTGGGCTTAGAAAAACGCCATGTGTTTCATTTTTGGCCATCGAAAGAACTTGTTTATGCGGAGATTTTGGGGAGAACCCCATTATGAGCACACTTGCAATCGTCTTGGCGCCCGTTCAAAGAATTTGCACGTTGCCTTTGATGCGGTCTATATAACCAGTATTCCCCTTCTATTGTTTCTTATTTCAAAATTGGCGTGCTCTCAACATTACCATTTTCAGTTAGGGTAGGAGGGCGCTGTTGGGCGCTCCTTATATGAAAACCGAAGATGAGTGTACTCAGGGATATTCTGGAAAAGGTGATAATGATGACGTGCCGCAAAACTTTTCTTTATAGGGCTATGTGGATCCGGAAATCCTGGAAGCCCTAGATGAAGAACAAAAACAAATGCTTTTTATCCAGGTAACCCTTTCGTTATTTTCTCACGACCAGTTTAGATGCGCCAAGAGCAAATGCGAAAATTTGCTGCTTACGAAGAAATGCTTGAGCGCAAGGGCTTGCCGGCGAGGCGCCCCAAAAAGAAGGCCGTCAGGTTGGTTACACCCTTATTCAACCATCATTCGATAGATGGCGAACCGGAACTGACGGAGACGTCTGGGTATGGGTTATGGGCGATCACCCTGATGACAAGACCATTGAACAGATTTTAGAAGAGGTACGTGATTATTTTTCCCTTTGATTCGCGTTTACAGGAAGCACGGCGAGAAGCGAGAGTTCGCGCGCTGCAAGAGCTGGAGCATGAGCACGAAGCTAGTAACAGTATGGAGGAAGCCTTGAAGGCGCAACTTGGCAGTCTGAGAGTCGGCGCTACGGTATGTTTTTCAAATATTTGGAAAATGTGCAATCCTCAGGGTGGCTCAATTTATGAAGAAAGCGACAACAGCTGGGAGGACCAAATCAACGGCAAGCCACCGTTGCTACTTCAACCGCAAACACATGCATCAGTGGTTGGTATTTGATTTTCGAAAAAAATATCCGTTAAGGGTCTTCATATTCGCAACTTCGAGAACAATCAGGCGAATCGCAACACGCCTCCGCAAAAAACGTCGCCGATTCCGAAGCAAAATGGGATTGGTAATGGCGGCCTGACGGCCTCACCACAGAAAGCCGTCGTCACTACATTCAGCACGCCGACTCCACAAGTTGCTGTCATTGGTGCCAAGGGTTGGCTTGAATTTCTGGCCAGTTAAATTTACTTCAGGAACGACGCGCGTCGATCGTGGCCCTCCTCCACCCGTCCCGGCCAGGCCGCCACAGTTCCCATCCGTTACAAAGCCGCCGGCGACTCAGAATGTGCAGGTAATCATTTAAATTCTGGTTTGCAGCTCAATTTTTAATTTAGGCCTTGCCCGCTGCTACCCCGGAAATCCTCGATTTGACCTTACGAACTGCAGAGCAGCAAAACGGGCTTGGTATGCGGTGGTTTAAATTTTTGATTTATTCTGTATTTAGGGGTCAAAATGCGTCAGCAGAAAAACTCCAGCGAAGAAAGTACTCAAGAGGTCCATAAACGAGAATCGGAAATCTTTCAGGTCGGTCGATATCGTGCCTACTAAAATTCCTTTTTAGACGATCCAGGATAAAAGGGAACAGCTACGTAAGGACGCCGAAATCGAAGCGGAACGCGAAAAGCTTGCCTGGGAGGAACAAGGTTCGCAAAAGATTATGTTCTCCAAGTTTTTTGGTAGAAAAACGATCACGTGAGGCGGAAGCTACGATCAAGGCCATCGCGCAGAAAGCGAGGGAGCAGCACCGTCAGCTACTCCGCACCTCAACGTCCATCTTGCCTGCGCTGGCCGATACCAACGCGACAAGTCTTCGAGAGGCTATGTTAGTTAATTTTCAGGTTTGGGGTTTTCTTCCATAGGGTTTTGGTTCTTATCCGGCAAGATTGAGAATTTCAGCAAAAACCTACCTCGACCGCCAAGGCCAAAGAATCGTGACGAGATCATCTCATGGTTCAAAAAGAACGAGCTTGGGCGGGGGACCGGCTTCGATCCCAAGACTGGACTCCCTGCTCCATGGTTTCATGGTTCGTTGCTTGGTTCCTGGTTGACCAGACGTTTAGGCATCATTTCCCGTGACGCTGCCGAGCAGCTGTTGGTCGAGAAACCGACCGGCTCGTTCTTGGTCCGTGTCTCGGAGCGAATTTGGGGGTGAGCGCTTAGATGGTCATAAATTCATCCTCTCGTAGATATACCGTCTCTTACGTGGTGGGCAACGGCTCTTGCAAGCATTTCCTGATCGAACGGATAGAGCAAGGCTACCAATTTTTGGGCACCAACCAAATCGTCCACGATTCGCTCTTCGACCTGATCATCTATCACGAGGTGCGTGTTGTTTATTGTTTTTTTTGTTTAGCTTCAAACGACTTTCATGCCATCGATTATATTCGGGATTTTTTTGCCATCAGCTGCAGTTGATAAACCATTTTTTTCAGTCGGCCCCGATAACTGCCAAGGGAGGCGAGATCTTGAAATGGTCCGTGGGCCAAACAACTCGTCCATTCGACTATGCTGACCTGCTTCCCGAAACGACGAACAACAATGGCGTCCGCAAGCTGAATGGTCGTTTCTAGACCTCCGATTTCACCCACTTGTAACATCTAATCCCGATTTTTGCTCATTCATCCATTGGTAATTCCTCATTTTATCTGTTGCTCTGTGTCCATCACTTCCGTTTCACCATAGCCTATATCCCCCGTCCACTAGTCGTGTGTTTGATGATACGGGTTGTCCGCCTCAACATTTTCAGTTCCAACATCACTTACAAATTGGGGACCTGTCCTCCATGTGCCTTGGCCCCCCTACACACTTCTTTGTTTCTGTACAATGGCGCTTGTGTATTTCAAAGCCAAAGATTATCGCATATTAACGTTTCCCCGGGGTGCTATAATAATCTAGGATCAGACGTTTTGGTGTATACTTTAAAAGTGACTTCTTCCCGACGTCGCCAACGTGTGCTTTACCGAAAACCGCCCATTTCGTCTGACCACCACCAGTTTCCCGTTACTTGCCAATGAAAGTCTGCTTTAACTCAACCCGGCTCACCCGAACCCCCAGTTACACTGAATGTAAGGACTAGCCGCACTCCTCCTCCCTTGAATCAGTTCCCCCATTTTGCTGACGTTCTTTATTTATTTTCCATGTACCCGTTCTCCCATTAACGTCCCCCTGTGCCTTAGCCGAGCTCAACACGTCGACAATAATTTATTCACTGGCAGGACGGCGCCTAAGGGCCCGGCCGATCATGTATGCAAGTGAGTCTCCTGTGATTGATGATAAAAATTGTAATGATTTTTGTGTCTATGCACTGGATTCCGAATAGCGGCACATGTTTTTAGCAATATAGAGTTCGGGCCTGCTTGAGCGCTTTCGAAAAACTTCCAGCAACAGACAAAGATGCTAATCGGGAAACTCTGACCCGAAAAATTACAATGTTGCAGGCTAATGTTAAATGAGCGGTGACTTCTTCCCTCACCTGAACGCCGTGTTGTTGAGTGGATTGCAAGCACTCAAAGGTGGCGGCGATGCCAGGGATTCATTACGATTGTCTGCCATTTTATTGAACGGTAGGTCATCGTACCCGAATGATGTGAACCCGGTTCAGAGGGCCTATCTTTGGCGGCGATCGAGCAGCAGGAGAAAGATGTGGCCAGGCTTGCGACTGCTTCAGCGCTTCGGGTATGCGCTGAACGTTAATGTCATTAACAAAAATTAGGTCATCTTCGAGCAGTCCGTGGCCCACCAGAAGCTGACCAACATCTATGACGAGTACGCCAAAGTGTTGTCCAGCATCCTGATCGAAAAAGAGGTTCGTAGTCTGGAAATCTTCAGCGAGTTCTTGATTTAGCGACCCATTTTCGAATGGAAGCATATGAAGCCTTTTTTCTCGGCCGTCCTATACATGTTGGACCTCAACGATGTGCGAATGGAGCTTCTTTTTGGTCCTCTGAAGGAATTGGTGGCTTATTGTCACGCCAACGATACTTTAAGAAAAGGTTGGTTCTCTTGCTGTTAAAAATATTCTGCTCAGAGCTCTACTCGGATGATTTTTTGCCGGCCATTGGGAAACTCGTGTCGTCGCTGCTCTCTATTATCTCGTCTGATCGACTGAGTAATTCATCGAGGTCGATTGTTGCTTGTTTTTATATGATGAGTATGTTTTAGGATCGATGGTTTATTATTACTACAGCGAGTATTGGCGGAATCTCCCGTTGAGACCGTCGCAATGTTTTTGCCCGGCACATTGATGAAGTTGACCGAGCTGATGCGCCTATCGAGTCTGGCGGCGGGAATTTTGTGTAACTGTACCAGAGTAAGCATTCTTTGTGCTTTGTCATTTTGTTTTCAGGCGTATTCACTGACAATCACTAGAGCGTTGAGCAACAAAGAATGGGACACTGTGGCTAGTGACGATGAGGCTGTGGCGAGCACAAGGTTTGACTCATGTCAACGTCCAGAGTGAATTTCTTTACAGCTCCGCGGTATCAAAGCCGAACGCAAAGCAAGTGAAGGATTTGCGAGTCAAAAGAGACAAGAAATGGTTTACGGAGACCGCGGAAAAAGTCAGAACATTGGTACGTTTTGATATGCCAATCTTTTGAATTTTCTTAGATATACCTTTCCTGCCCAGTACTTGCCAGCCATGAATCGGAACTGGTGCGAGGCGAATTATTGACGTTCCTTGATGAGTTGAGACATGCGGAGAAGCCATTTGGTGACTCTCTGCTTCGGCTACACGTGGATATCGGCTCGATTTTGTTGTCTGATTCGTCAACTAGGTAAGACAATTGCTGGGAAAAGTTCCGTCATCGTGTATTTGATTCTACGTTTGGGTCAATTTAACGATTGGTTTTAGCGTTCAAAATCAAGCGCGCGGCTTCCTTGACAGCGTCCAAGCGCGTCACGAAACTGCCTATTCTGCATATGTGTACGAGCTCCTCAAAAAGGTAAAGTTTTCATTTTTTAGGAGCTATTTTTTTCAGATCCAATGCGAACTCGCTGCGGCTTCTAACGGCGATGAAGATAGCGCAAGTCCGGGAACGCCCGATGCCAATTTTATGGTTAACCCGAGACTTTTAGACCAGGTATGCATCGATTTCCAGTCAACGAGTTGTACCTTTCAGGTGCTGTCGCTTATCCGCATCCTACCCGACCTTCGCGTCCTTTGCTTCTCCGGCGCCTTTCGTGGCTTCCTGCAAGCGATTTTCTCACTGATTGCCGTCGATACTGCGCGTCTGCCTGTCGTGTCATGCGAGATTGACAATTTGCAAGGTATAGTCGAATATTTATTAAAAATACCCTTTATTCCCTTAAATACGGCCTAATAAGTTACGAAGGCAATAATTATCGATGCAACTGAATCACTCGGCTTCGGGATGTTTAATAGTGTTCGTGGGAGTCGGAGTTCTAAAATCGGATTTAGAATTGGTTCGATTGGCAGGGGAAATTTTTGCTTGTCTTGAGACCCACGACATTGGTTTCCACGACCTTCGGGACTTCCTCGAGGACCTTGGCAACCCCTTGCTCGACGGAGACGACAGCGGACTTCTCCTCGGCTGATGGGACGAAGGCGATCTGGGGCAGGGCCGACTCGCGCTGGGCCTTCTCGATCTGGTCGGCGAGCTTGATCTTCAGGTTCTGGAGGGCACGCCTCTTGCGTCCTCCTCCGCAGCCGCAGCATCCACATCCGCATCCGCAGCAGCTAAAGTGAAATCAAGATATTGCCTATGTTTTTGTGGCTGCTCACCATGGTCGGCAGCAGCAGCAACGGCAGCATTTGCAGCAGGTGCAGCACTGGCAGCACTTGCAGCAGCGGCAGCAGCAGCATTTGCTAGAGAGGGGATTAGGTTTTTGGTTGAGTGTTCTGGCTCACGGCCTGCAACAGCAGCAGCAGGGCCGGCAACAGCAGCAGGGACGGCAGCAGCAACAGCAAGGTCTGCAGCAGCAGCAGCCGCATCCGCATCCGTTCCTCTTCACTCGCACGCCAGTCTCGTCGGTTTCGGTGAGAGTATCGATGGCGGTGGAGCTCTAGAAGGCGGGAAATGAATTTTTAGATGATTATGATTATTATTTCTCTGCCGCACAAGTTGTGTTTTTTAGTTGTAGAAATTGGTAGAAGCATTTTGAAGGTATTTGGAAAGACGAAAAAAACTTACAGTAAGCGCCAATTCGGTGGTCGTCTCAGCATTTTCGTCCCGAAGCGCGATGGCAGTGGGGGCCGCCTAAATGTTATTTTTTAATCGCTGTATACAGATTTTTATAGAAATAAAATCGGCCCTCAATTTTAATAAAAGGAATTTCTAGAGTTTAGAAAGTTTTTGGGGCTAAAGTTAGCCTCCGATATAATAAAGCGATACCTGAATATTGTGCACCAGGGCCAGCACCAAAAACAGGCCGCTGGAGAGGAGGAGGCGCTGAACGGGGCTCATGCTTACGAATTGGTGGATGGTTGGAATGCTGATGGTATCACGGCGTCCGCCGATGCCTAAATACTCGGGCGGGGATGGGTCGAGGGCGCGGCGCGGAAGGCGCGACACCTGCCAACGCGTGACCCCGGACCGCTGACATCCGCACGCGCACCCGCGCCCGGGCTTGTACGCAACATTTTGGGCGATCAGTGAACCCAACGCGTCTGGGAATGTTGGCGTACCCAGAGAGCGGCCGTCTGGGATGGGTGGTTGACCTGCTAGAATACGGTGCTTGGGAAGTAGTTGTTTTCTGTGCTAGGAACTGTTTTAAACTACCAGATTTCGTTGACGAACTGTCGAAAAACTGCTTTTTATTAAAAACAAACAAAAAGCCTTTATTCTTGCTCCTTTCCAACAGCTTTCCATGGTGTAAAAATAACCCCAATCCGCGGTTTCTCCGGACCTAAAGAAAAGCTTGTTTTTCTGACACCCTGTAGTTACAAAAAATATGAGGCTTTTGAAATTATAGCCCTCTTTCAGCATTCATCCGCACCCTCCCACTAAAACACGGCATCACCCTGCAATGGCTTCACCAATTTTGCGGCGAACTTCTAACCCGCGAGGCCGAGGAGGTTAAACTTCAACTACCGCGTTACTACTATCTTTTTAGGTGCTCACCCTTCTATCGGCGATGATCAACGATACATCGGCTAGCCAGCAGACCGGCATCACATTTTTTATGTGCGCTGTCGGCTTTCAAGTTCAGGTGAGTGGATTTTGTCGAAAATACTGGCCTGGTAGCTAAAACTACTTTAAATCGTTTCAGCAACTCCACATCGAAGCCCAGGACGACAAACTGGCCATGTGCGCGGAGACGGTGCAGGAGTGGTTGGATCGCCGGGAGTTGATTGAAGCCCAGCTCGACTTGCATGGCCTAAAAGGTAGCCACCCTTCTTGAACTCAAGCTTTCCGTCCAGACATCGCAATGGCCAACTCGCGACCCGTCGCTTCGTACGTAGCCCAACTGGCGGCATACGGGACATTGGTGGCAGCGATTCGGGATGTACATCGACGGGATACGGTAGTTTCAGATGAAAAAATTATTTTCTCATGTTTTCCAGCTACTTTCCCGCTCGTTCAGTTCGTTGCTTCTGGCGACAAATGTGCAGAATATCGTCGTTTCGACGGCCGCCGACTTGGCGATGGCTCATATAGCAGAGGTGAGGAAAAATATTTCTTGAGAAAAAGGGATATTTAGGCCTACGGTCAATCCGTTGCAACGCTGCTCCAAGCCAGGGCTGCATTAGTGGTGAACAGGTAGAAAATAATTACGCGAAACGTAGCTTTTTAGTATGTGGCTCTGGGACTCGAACGTCCTCTCAGCAGCTGCCCCTCGTCTCTTCACGGCCATCGTCTCCAAAACGAACGATCCGACCATGTATCTGGAGACAAAGCGGGTAGCCACACAGCTGCTGAAGACACTCGACAAGTACAACGAGGTCAGCAGCTCAAAACTACTGAACATAGTTTTTAGGAATTTTCCTACGCAATCCTCTGCTCATTGTCAACGTATGTTGAAGCGCTCGAACGGTGGTTCCCTGAACCTCCGGCAAATCAGGATGAAGCCCAAACGCCCAGTCTTAAGTGATTTATTTTTGCAATGCCTAAAAACCATATTTAGCGACGAGCCAATGGAACTTCCAGACGACGTAGAGAAAATGAGCCTAGATGATGAGATGCCGGATTTCAAGAAAACTCCACCACCCGACCATGTGAAGCTCACGGAGGAGATTTTGCAAAGGTTGGTTTCTCGACGTCATGAAACACGCTTTTCTTGGAGAACAGCAACGCTACTTTCCTCTGACCACTTCCACGTCCGCGTCAGGTGTCTTCGGCTGCTTACGGCATCGCTGAAGGTTGTGGCCGGATGCGATGATGTTTTGCTGCCAATGGTTTTAATCCGCTCCTCGTTGTAACCCTGTTTTTAGGTCCATCAGAACTGGGCGGCACTGAAGAACCGTTTGGTCGACGATAATCTGAACGTGCGGATAGAGGCGGTCAAGGTATTTGTAATACTGTGTACTATATCAATTCGTTTTTAGGCCCTGAAAATCTACTGTCTTACTGCCAAATCGTTTGTGTATCGACGCGTATCCGAGGACGGGTGGCCAAGGTTGACTAGGTATCTTTAGTGACTTGCTAGTCAATTAAATTTCCAGCTGGGCCGAGAAACAATTGGGTCGATCGCAGTACACGCAATCCGAGACGTATCGCCTCCTCTACGCCATCCTTGACAGGTACCATGGGAATTTTATCGTCGTTTTTGCCGCGCTTGGAATTGTTGCGATAGCGTTCCTTTTGGCAGATATGACCGTTCACTTTTTAGCTCTTACCCGATATGGCGCGCCATCGGCTATCGAGCCGAACCTGACGCCCCGGCCGTGCTCCCGTTCTTGAGAAAAGTTGCGGGCTGTAGTCAGGTTAACGATTTACTCTTTTTGGTTATTGAGTTTTAGTGCCCTCTCGAAGCCCGTCGAAAAGCCGAAGAATCTCTCGAAGCCATCTCCAAAATTACGAGTTCCAATGACTGACCTCTCTCCCCCCTGTACGTTGTGAACTTCTTACCGGTTACCCAGATAAATATTTGAAAAGATTTTTTTGTTCCCTAATGAAACGGAGGCTCCATAACTTTCTATGCGATTAGTTTATAATTGCCTGATATTAAAACATACTTAAAGATGAGTGTTTTCGAGAAGGTTTTGCCACACTTTTTCACGGGTACCGTTGTGCGCGGGTTCGGCCGTGGGGGCAAAGAACTGGGCTGCCCAACGGGTAAGTTATGGCAACAATGCGTTTTTTTTAACCTATGACGAAAAAGAAAAGCCGAAATTTAGCCAATGTCGACGATGAGGCCGTCAGCAAACTCCCGAAGGGCATTGAGCACGATGTCTACTACGGGCTCGCCAGGGTCGACAATGGCCAAGTCCACGACATGGTGATGAGCATCGGCACAAACCCCCAATACAACAACGAGAAGCTTACGATCGTATGGCTCAGCCTTCCGAAATCATTTCTCTTTCAGGAGGTCCATCTACTCGCTCAGTTCCCCTCGCAATTCTACGGGTCTCGCATTGACGGTTTGATTCTCGGCCACATCCGCCCGATGCGCAAATTCGAATCACTTGGTAGGCCATTGCACATACGCGGAAAAACCGGGCGTGTTCAGACGGGCTGATGAAGGCAATTCAGGACGACATCGCTTTCGCGAAAGAAAAGTTGAAAACCATCGATCGGACCGCCCTCGTTGCTCAATATTTTATATAACCAAACCCTTATCTGCATAAGTGTGAAAAATTCATTGTAAAATTAACAGGGTCTCCCTCATAATCCAAAACCAACAGGTTGTGATCATCGTGCATAATAATTCTTCATCGACATAATAAAAATTTATTCCGTGCAAGGCAGACCAACCTTGACCGCATGAGTATCTAACGATGATTGATAATACTGACTCGACTAAACAAAGAAACAAAAACCAATTTCATGTTTCACAGGAAAAATTTAAGGCAGTCAGGCGTGGGGAGGAATTGTGTCGAACAAAAGAAATAATTAATGCGCAAAATTACGTATAATGGATGATATGGCGACAGTCGATCTTGTGACGAGCGTTCGCCTCATCATCGAAGGTTGGAGGGCCGGACACCCTGGAAAAGACGGATTGAACGAGGGCATGGACATTTGAAGATAGAAGAAATATAAAAGTTACCTAGACGGTGCCGGCCGACCCTGGAAAGGGCTCATGGGTGCCGGTGCTGCCGCCGAGGAAGGTATGCGACTCGACGCCACCATGACCATAGCCGCGCGGGCCGAACAGGGCGCCATAGCAGCGGTTGCAGTACGGACGTCCTTCGTGCTGAAAATAAGAATAGATTGAATCCAGGTAGGCTGACCAGCAAAAAAACACTATATATGTGAAGCTCCACTATTTACGCCGATTTTGTCAGGAAATAACCATAGCAAAAAGCAAAAACAAACCTCAGAGTGCGAACCAGCGGTGAGCGTCTTCTTGCAATTGTCGTTCTCACAGCGCAGACACGGCCGGTGCCAGTCTTGACCGAGGGAGGTGACGCGCTCGGCTGGAAAAACGATTCTTGAAAATCCAGTCAAAATTTACCAAAATACACTGGCTTCGTGCAACGAGGACAGTTGGGCATCTTTCAGCGAGGGGTTCGGTTGAAACCTGAAAATAGCGAGTGGCTCGTGAAAACAAACATCCAACAATAAAGGGAAGACGGGTAAGAAAAAGGCAACGGAGAAGCGGGTGGTGCCCGGATTGGGAGGTCGGAGAAGAACCCGGCGGCGGCGAGGCGCCTGGTTTTGTTTATTTTTCGTATCAAATCAACCACATTTTTGGGGCGCCGGTCGAGTCGTTGGGTGGGTGAACAGGCCTTTTCAAATGTGGTGTTGAGAACAAACGTCCAGGAAGGAATTTTGGGCACGGGAATTTTATGTGCGCTTTTTTTGGGTGATCAGAAAAAAGAAGATAATTTATGACAATTCAAAGAGGACAACTGCCGTGATGGATTCACAACGGCCGAGAAATCAAAGTGAAAAACGAAAATCTCAGATCCCATCCAGCGAGAGTACGGTATTCCATTTACAACACGACACCAAGTTGTGGATTGGAATGTAACGTACTACTAACAAACAACGACAGAATTTCAAAAGTTAGCAAAAAAGCCAAAACTAGCGCAAAAGTATGCAAAAGCCGTCGCCGATGGGTTACGGTCACGTTTGGGGAGGAGCCCCTGGCGGCAGGCGGACTGGGAAAGCGGCTTGCGGGCATTGTTAGGTTCCGGGAAAGCCGATTGGGGCAACCGATTGACGGGAATATTATGGAAATCGAAGCGCGAGTCGGTTTTTCAATTGCATGAGAGTGCTGGCACGTTGGGGCGGCTCGTTTTTCGGGTTGTCGGTTTTGCGATGTTTGGGGAACTGGTATGGACCGGGGCTGATCGTCGCCAGATAGGCTTTGGTCGGCGAGGGATTTGGAGGGGGGGGGGGGGGGGGGGCGATCGCAGATTGGAACAACGCCGCGGCGCGCGCGGGACATACATAAAGTCCGAAAAACATTTCAATGAAGCTGGGCGTGTGCGAAATGACGTGTGCGCGTTGGATCGGGATTTTTGGGATTATCCGGGGGTGGAATTTTGGGCGGGCGGGCGGCTGGCGGGAGGTGGGGCAAACGAGATTGGTTATCATGTTGATGAAAGGAATAGATAGGCACGATAATTTGGCAGGTTTTAAGGGGCTGCGGAATTGTGGGAATTTTAGGAATTTGAAAACATAAAAAGTCGCAGCAAACGTACGAGAAGCTCATTTGGCACGATTCAGGTTGTAGGTTTCTGCTTTTATAACAAATTAAAAGTAAGCAGTAAAAAAAGTTAATTAACTCGTAGACCTAGACTAATTCTAAGCTTGAAACCAAGCTAGGTGTATTATAACTATAAAGCAAGGTTAAAAATTTAATATGTAGCCCGTTTTTAGCCGCAAAACCCGAGAAAAAGCCACTTTTTTCGTCGCTAGCCTCTAAAGTAAGATTCTAGCAAAACCCGTTGCAAAAGCGCCACCACCACCACGTCTGACCACGCCGTGTATGTCCGGCTGGCGAGATGCGCGAGAAGCCCCGGGGGCTGCGCGTCAGCTGTCACTTTTCTTCTCCGCCCAGGCCCAAATAGTGCCCGGGATTTGCCACATTTACGCATACACACGGCCATCGACACTAGGTGCGCGCAGTTAGCGGCCAGCAGCTCGCCGTGTCACCAATCTATCAGCCCTGTCGACAATGGGGTGTGCCTGCGCCTCGGAAATGTTTGACCCCTCGGGGTATTTGGGCAAATACGGGCGGATGTGAAAATATTTAGGCGGTTGGGAAGGCGTTGGACGGTGATGATGGCAAATAAATAAGCATTAAAGACGTAGAAGCAGGAGGAAAATGCGAAAACTTAAAAAATAAGAAAACTTAGAAAAGATTCTACGGCATCGGCCGGCGTTTTCAATTTTCGAGGGTTTTTCTAAAAAGGCTTCTGTCATACAAAAACGTCATAGAAAGCTAACAAAAACTTCCGAAGGATATACGAAATAGCTTCTTTGTCCTGTGCGAAAACTAAGCGGCTAAAACTAGTCGTGACAATCCGGGATTTACGATTTTAAAAAGTTTCGTATCCCAAAAAATTTCAAAAAAATCTGGGTTTTATGATCCAAAATTTTGAAAAAGCCCAAATGAGGCCAAACATGTACTCTAAGGAAAAATATAAAACATTCAAAAACCGCTTTTCCGTTCAAAAACACGCAAAAAAAACAAATAGTGGAATATACAATTTTGTCAGTGCAAAAATATTTAGGAAACCCCATAACCCAAAAAAACAAGGAGGAAAATAGGGCAATGTTCTGTCAAAAATTGGCTAACACTTCGCGGCAGACGCTGTCGAAAGTGGGCTGTTTACGCCCAAAATTGGGCCCACTGGTGGATCTGTTTTTGGCGGGGGGCCAGCTAGCAGCGGGCAGGCAGGCCGCGCAGTGCTTTTTCAGACTCACGAGGAGGGGTGGGGGTGGAGGAGGATGGGATGGGCATTCAAACGGCAGAGGGGGGATGCCCTCTGTTAGTTGGACACTATTCCCAAGGACAGGGAGACAGGAAAAGGTGCTCGCCCTCACCCTATATTGCGCCCCCTTTGTCCCTAAATAGCGCGCCCGGTCTCTGGCGCGTGTCTTGGATTATGGGCATGTGATCTCTACGGATCGGGATCAAAAATCAACTTTTTAGAGGATGTGAAAAAGTTTTTAAAGCTAAACTTTTCATCATAGGGTGGGAAATGACAGAATTCCGGTAGGCTGTGGCGCCGAATTTGTTGGGTAAATAGGCGCCTTCGTTGGATTCCTAGCCTTTCTGAACGTTTTCTGATAATGCAAACTCGACGTATCGAACCGGATCCGTAAAAACTTTTTATGTGATTTTTTTCGTACAAATGCGTCCACTGATGAGTGTCCAGTGGAGCGCCGTTTTGAAAATTCGAGTCCGATGCGCTACTCGGCACCGTTTTACCCTGTGCCCGTCTTGCATTTCAGCGTATACTGCTTTTTTGGCACGCGCTTGTCCCTTTAGAAGCCAAAGAGCAGGAATCACGCTTCTAAAGGAGTGTTTTTTATGCAAATCTGTATTACAAAGAGTGAAACGCGTTGCGGATGCGCCGCGGAGTCGCGAGACCCAAAAACTTGTGAAATTCCGGTAAACTTGTATGTGATTGCCTCAAGACCTTTTTGCTCTGTAAAGTACGCTACCCCGCAAGTACGAAAACTGTGCTCGCGTACTTTGCATATCGCGCCCAACACTTCAACGATCAACAAACCACACGCGCAGATGCCGGGATTTGTGAGCTCGCGCTAAAGTGCATCCATCGAGTTGTGGATTTGGTAGGGGGAGGATAAGCCCCGAGGGCTGTGGCTACTGCTCAAGGCTGTGGGTGATGTTTGAGGCCGAGGACTGTAGAGAAATGGGGGGTGTCGTAAAGTTGCGTTTTCGCCTTTAGGGTCTGCGGGTGGATGTCTGGAAATGGCGACCTTGGCCGAGCGGCGGTAGGCTGGATGGGAGAAGCTGAACAAAATCGAGTATCTTTAGGAAGTACGAAATTCGTGTTACAAAAACGGTACTGTACTGTTAGCTGGGGAAGCTAATTTTCTAGCTTTTTGCATATATCAAAATGCTAATAATTTGTAGGCTATTTTATGGTGTTTTAGCACCTTTTCACTGTTGGGAAAGTAAATCTTTTAAAAAAATTACAATAATAATTTTTAGTATTTATAATTAAAATAACAAATTCTGGACTTTTTAGCCATTTTCATAAATTTTGACAATTCTGGTTTTGTAAAGCATGGACAGCCCCTGTTTTTGCATAAACCGTTCATTTGCCTAGCTATTAATCCAATCCGAGGCCAACACGAAAATCCCCGTCATTCGGCCGCCGCGCCGACTCGCCCAGCGCCCCGCGCGCGACGCCACACGTCGCCCATTTTTCGATGCTCCGGCACCTCTACGGCACCGCGCCAAGGAATCAGGTAAGTTTTAATTATATATTACAAAAAGTGAATTCGGTTCCAGTCGAAACTACACCCATCCGTGCTCCAGGGCCCTTTGACGACAGCTGGGCTCGCGATCGAGGTAATTAGCAGCGTTTCGAACCCGGTACTGAACGATGAGCAGCGCCGTTAACATCTACAAACTGTGTACAATGCTGGAAAAATGGTTTATCTCACGGCCCGTGCGTAATTACTTGAAAAAATCAATCAGCTCTCTCCCTCCGCTAAGAGTTCAATGCCATGGCTGGGCCTCCCCCGCTAAAGGAGAAGTACCAAATTTTCGTCTTTCAGAAGTTCAGCCGACTTCCAAGCACAAGGGCTGTCGGTGCGGGATTTTTTCGCAATGTAAAGGTAAAAATTTTGTCAAAAAAGGCGCGGCTACGGTATTTTTTTCAAACAATAATCCAGTTTTAGATCCGAACGGCTACAGAAAAGGGCGGCGACTCGAAGGAGGAGGATGAAGCCGCAGAATTGGAAGAAAAGGAAGGGCCCGGCACGCTGGGGCTGCGCATCGAATGCCGGGTTGGTGTTGGCGGCTACGCGGGACTCCGGGCTGACAGCACGATTTTATGCGCTTGCTTCAGAAATGTCGTCAGACGGTCGACGGGCCGGATGATTGTCTCGTGCTCCATGCATCGGATCATTCGCCGAGGTGGGAGGTTTTAAAGGGAGGGAAAAGCGAGGTTTGGCGCGGCGCGTTGCACGCAACGCGATCATTGGGGCCATGATCACGCAATCTAATCGTGGGCGCGGCGAGGCGATCAGACATACAGTTCATGCGCGCTCATTCCAGGAAGCGCTACGTGTGCACAAAATGCGGAACCCAGGCCAGCCGTCTCATCGACCTCGAGCCCCACCATCGTCGATGTCCATTCCGGGGTGGCGGCGCCGGACGCGTCCTCGACAGGTTCACATCCCTTCTCTATACCTTTAAAAGGACGGCCAAAGCCATATAATTTTTTCTCTATGGATTCTATTAAATAGTCGCGCCCGCAACACGCAGCGCGCATTCGATTTCTCTTGCGTCGCGTATTACGGCTCCTGGTACTGAACTGTCCGCAGGGGGGCAATTCCAGCCAGCACTTTTATAACGTTTTCCAACTTTTTTATAGCTAAAAACTCATAAAAATATTTGAAAAAATGCTGAAAAGTAGAAAATTTTGACCTTTTGATCATTTTCTACACATTTTTGAAAAAAAAATAAAAATTTTCGAAAATTTGATAGTTCTTATGAGCCGTTTCTAGCCAAAGACTGTAGAAAAAAACTATGAAATAGTTTATATTTAGTTATAGGGCCATACCGATTACTTGGAAAAATTTCTTTTCCTCGCTAGCAACCCCGTCCCCCCCCCGCTAACAGCCCAGTACCGGGAGTCCATCCCAATTAAAAAGTCGATATTATAGCTTCTCGGTCCTTTAAAATCCCGCAAATCCCAGAGCCGACCACAGCCTCGTCAACACGTGGTACCGCGAGTTCACGCAGTGCTTTGCCGAGCCCGACCACGAGTGCTTCATCAACGGTAGAGCCATGAATTTTTGCTACGTCGTAAGTCTCGCCCATTCTACCGTATTTCAGCCTCAATTCCTCCCCCATTTTGCAGGGCTGATGATCATGAAGGAAGACGAGATGGCGCGCGGCAAGTCAACCCCCGTCCCCTCCACTTAATATCAACGCCAACCAATACAAAAAAAACTCGATTGTCAATGCTACGACAAATTATTATTACGTCGATTCTTGTGTGCATTCTGTGATTATATATTACGCGGGTTTTTTTTTAATAAAGTGGTTTCATTTTGTTGTTCATTTTTAAACGATTTTAAACAATTTTAAACAATTTAAACGGGTTTTTAAACAATTTTTGGAATCAGTTTGGGTATGTTTCCTTTTCTTATACGCTACGGCATTTAAAGGTATCGAAAAGTGAGGTGGTTGGGGATTTCCGTGTTGAAAAAGTTTCCGGGAATGTACTGATGACGTAGCGCAGGCGTACACGTAATTTGATGAAGTCAAGGTCCGCCTCAAATCATGCGTCGGCTGGAATTCGATGACTAATAGATTGGGGGCAAGGAATGCCCGGCGGGCAATCGGATCCGCTTATCCAACCAGACCGATAGCCCATTCCGGATCCCCCCTCAAATCACTAACCATCAACATGTCCAGTCCGTACGCGACGCATCGATTCTTTTTTAGACATTTACGTTAAAAGTAGCATTTCGTTCTCGTTTTTGTGTTTCAGCTTTTTGTCCAAATGTCTAAATGCATAAAATTAAACATAGAAAAATTCCTAAAGCTCCGCATCCGCGCTCGAAATTCGAAAATGGGCGGATAAAACGGCTTTTAACGTCCCTCGCACCGCGCGCTATCCGAAATATTATCCTTTTTTTGCGTAAAAAAGCCCAATACTTACTTCAACGTCTTTCCTTTCGTTTCACAACATAAATCCCCTTTTTAGATGAAGCCACTCACTTTTTGCATACTTCCACTGCTCCCCTTGGCCGCCGGCTTTCGGATAAAACGCGAATTTATGTACGTAAACGCCGACAACCCGTCGGATGCCGATTGTTTTCAGGTTAGCGGTTTTAGAAAAACACCAGTATGTTTTTTTACATAGGAACAATAAACTAAAGCTGCTTGAAAGCCGGCCAAAACAGGTTGAAAGACAAACTTTTAATTTTAATTTTCTGGTTTTAAACATTCTTTTCTTGTTTCGCAAAATGAGTTAGATTCTTTCGTATACTTTACAGCCCCCGTGGCTCAACAAAAAGTTGAAAAGTTGAATTAAAAATATTACCAGGCGTTTGAGGGTTTTGCAAATGTTTTTTGGCTGTAAAAACATATCGATTAGCTTGAAAACCATTAAAAATTGCCCTAATTCCAGCAATGCAACGAAAAATACGTGAACGACTTTGAGTACAGCTTCAACATCTCCACCGATGACTTCTACGACTTTCCCCTCCATCCATTGGTGCGAAATCCGGAAAATTTGAGGAAAGAATAATGGGGATAGATTCTAGAGCACTCGTCCTATTTGTTGTTCTGCAAATTGGCCAGCGACAAGACCAAATGTTATATGGATCGATGTAATGACAAGGTACTTCTAAAATAAATGTACTTTTCAAAGGATTTAGACATCCGATGTAGTGTTCTCGCCGTCGAATTTCATCTGTGACTTCCGGCGGAAGTTGTTTTTGGAGGTAACTAGGGGAGTTGATGCTCAAAAGTCTCACAACTTTAGGCCCGTCCCTGCCTTTCCGAAGCGGAACCGATTACGTTCCTAAAATGCGACCAGGAATGCCATACGGCGCTGCACAATGAGAATTCGATACGAAATAATTCGCTGTTTCGGGTGGGGATTTCTCGAAGGTTTAAAAAATCTCCTTATTGTCTCGATTCGTCGGCGCATGTAAATGATTTTGCAAGCGGAAAAGCCAGGGGGCGCGTCACGTTTGCGTCGCGCTTACCACCCAATTAGAGCGCTAAAAGGTGCTTAAAATCCGAAAAATATCTTGAAATTCAGGTAGAAGAGGTGGATGGCTACGAAGATGCGCTATCGACACTCTGCACATTCCAAAGCTGCTACCTCGATTGTGCACTTCCGGTTATTACCGAGGTATCGGCTATACCACTAATAAAATGTCCTAACTTTTCAGGTTTGCAAGGCCGACGGGGCAAAGCTTGCGGCCGATTTGCTGACGACATTTGTGCACTGGCACGCAAACGATATCTACGAATGGTTAGTTAGATCTAAGTTTAATTAGTCTAGTAGTAGTTGTCGTTTTTTTGGGGTTTTTAAGGGTAGATTAGGCGCGCTATACCTGAAGGCTACACCTAGAGCGCAGTAGGAATAAATAGCGTGCAGAGGAGCGCCCCGTTGTGGTAGGTGAAGTACGTTGCGTTACCCAGCCCGCTTGTATCCGTTGCGTTCGTAAACTTTCCAATATTGACCGTTTTGGGAGCGTAACATACCTTTAAAAGTCTTTACAAGCCTGGTAAGCAAGAAAAGGTAAGACTCCAGATAACCCCCAGTCGGCACCCAACTTTTGTATCTCGGCTCCCTGTTCATCTACAGGTCTGTAAAGTATACCAAAATGTTCGTCTTGCTGTGGCGAGTATTTTCGTATACTTTACACACCTGTAGATGAACAGGACCAGATACAGTGGGGGTCGGCTGGGAAGGTTATCTCGAGTTTAGACCAAGAAAATTTTAAAATAAACTGTTTTTTATTTGATTAACTGTTATTTTAAAATCGCTAATCATTGAGTACGTTTTTAATAACTAAATTTAACTCCAGGCACGTCGTATCGGATCGACTGCCGACGCTGCCGGCCAGCTGCTCCCGGCTGGCCGATCACAAACCGGAAAAACCGGCCGAAATTCAGCAGGCCGTCAAGTTATAACAAAAATTAGATGTGGCTTAAATAAATACATAAAAACTGTATAAAATAGGCCGAAAATCAATAGAACTACAATATAAAAATCTTTATTCCATGTGGCAGTCGACGGACAAGATAATAATACATAGAAGATGGATAAATAGATAGATGGCAGAGGGGATACGGTCCAGAATAAAGTTGATAATGAATAAATAAACAAATCGGAGGGCCTAGAATTTTCGGGGTGAGCTAGATAGGAAAAGATACGGTATAAAACGACGAATTTTGGGTGTTTTTCGACCTTGGCAATGCGCCAAATCCCCTAAAAACACAAAATAAATGTGAAAGAACGGAGACTGGGCGAAAAAGTGCGTCGGGGGATCAAAGAAAGTGTGCGAAAAAATGCATAAAATACCCATCACAGGTTTTTTAGGGGTTGGAAGGGTGTAGATTAGCAGTCAATTAGCCATAAGATACGGTAGATTGGTCAGATTATGAAAATGACATGGGAAAGTTGGTCTTGGAGTTTTGGATTACATTTTGTTAATTAATGGGGGAGGGGCTGTGA
The DNA here is from genome assembly GCA_038088335.1 of Mesorhabditis sp. LJ9110. Lineage (NCBI taxonomy): Eukaryota > Metazoa > Nematoda > Chromadorea > Rhabditida > Rhabditidae > Mesorhabditis > Mesorhabditis sp. LJ9110. The sequence goes on along the minus strand of JBBGBA010000169.1, from coordinate 121,516 downwards.
AAGAAAATGGCATAAAATCCGGTACAAACAACGTAAAATATCGGGTTTTTGAGGAGGAAAAGAAATAGGACTTTGCCTTCAATGGTTCTTTAAATGGGGAATTCACCTCTAGAGTTAACAAAAATTGGGTAGATTATGCCGGTTTTAGCTTTCTAAATCAAAAAATTCGATCTCACTACTTTAGCGTGGCCAATTGGTTAGCCTCGCTTGTCGCCCACACGACCCGGGTTCGATCCCCGCCCGGGTAAAATCTTTTGCTTTTTACCCAATACTAGAGGTGAATATCACCTCAACTAATCCAAGGGCCCGGGCGTCTTCCGGCTGCCCAGAATCACCGGCACGACGACGTCGAAATAGTCGAGGTCGAGCTTGAAGAAGTAGCTGCATGTCACCAGGCCGTTCGCCTGAAATTTTGCGATTTTTTTGGGCGGGAAAAGCTGTTTTGAAAGCCAAACGAAATCAGGGTTTCCGTTTTCGGGTGGGTGCTTTCGAAAAAGTCTTGAATTCGGGGGTTTTCTTGCGGCACACAACAGCAAAAATAGGGGTGGGGTGGACCGGAAATTGGACAGTAACGGAAAATGTTCGGATAGGATAGATGGGGGATTTTGTGCACTCTGAAAAATGCGGCGTTACCTTGTCGAGGACATCCGCTCTAATCGCCTAAAAAAATCGGGGCTGCTGCTTCAGAGGAGATTTTTTATTTTAAACGATTCATTAATCTATTTTCTATTTCTTATAACGATAAAAATCCATTTTAAAGGGACTGGTAAGCCAGAATCGACCATATTCCTAGACTAGACATTCGAAAGCTACGCAACACACCACGGTGATCCGGACTGGCGTAATTTGGAGTGTGGCGTAGCTGTCGAGACCTAGCCGAAATCAGGGGTCGATCTCGCACTTCCCGAACCCTTTCAAGGGCTCCACAAGGCATCGCTATGGATTTTCAAAAATTTTTGCCACGATCGCGACACGCAACGCAGGCCCAGAGATTCATTGCGCAATGTAAGCGCGAACCAGCGCGTCGCGTGTCGCGGGCTGCGGCATCATTTAGTGGGAATCCACAGCCACGCCTTGCCGGTCCCTTTAAAAGTACGCATGACACCTATGACCGACCTGTATACTCGTAGGGGGGAGGTCACTGGGAATTGAAAAGTCGATCACTTTGGTCTCGGGCCCTTTGCCCGGCGCCGCTTTGCAGGAGCCCTAAAATGTTGAGTCTTAGGCACCGCGTCGACGCGCTTACGCGCCAGAACGCCCTAAGCAACACTTACATGTGTATCGACAGCTATCGTAATCGATCGCCGGTCGGACAGGTGGGTCTCGTAGCGATTCCGGGACACGAAATCGATTTGCTGACACAGGGATATCAACACGCAATCCTTGTCCGCGTCCTGAAAGGCAAAATTCAATTGAAAATCGGGCTCTAAAGGGACCAGGAATGCAAAAGTTCCACTATCCCGTCAAACTTCATCCTTCTTGGCGCCTTTAGTCACCCAGAAATACCCCTCACTCACCCGTTTCCGCCATCGCTTTGGCTTCGTCTTGTTGTCGAGGGTCAGCGTGACTCTCGTGGTTTCGCCTGAAAAAGGCATTTAAGGTATCTTCTACGTTTTATTAGCTTAACAAGAAAGAATATTAAGTTCAACGAGCTTTAAAAAGCATAAAACCCTGAAAAACCGCCCACCTGGCAAAAGCCCGACCTCCTCCACCTGCATCGTTGCCGTCAGCATGCCCTTTTTTCGCCCACAACAGCCCCGCAACTATAACAATCGATTACGCCGTGAAAATGAGTTGACTACGCCATTATCCTCTATACACCCCTGTTTCTGCGCGCCACACTCACCTCCTCCTCCTCGGTGACCGACGTCGACTCGCGCAGATACGGCGCGTCCAGGTTGAGCAACGACCACACTTTGAATGTCTTTTCTGAAATGGACTGTATTTTTTCTCGTTTTGTTTTTACGCACCTGATATGAATTCACTGCCGCCGTCCTCGGGGAGATGGAGCACGGCCGAGCACGTGTACCGCACGCTGCCGTACCCCTCGCGCTCCACGGATGAGACGACGTCGAGGGGAAGCTGTAGTTCAGAATTTTGGCATTAGAGGAGCGCAGATGTCTCAGGTTTTTTTGACCAATCGACAACTTGTCTGCGCATAGTTTTAGCTAATGTCGAACATAATAAGTTTACAAAATCTATACCAAAAATCTAGATTTTTTTATCGAAAAATCGATTTCGTTGTAAAATGAGAAATGGCAGATTTTTCCAAATCGCAAGTTCAAAAAACGTTAAAATATAGTTAATTGTACTAAAAACTATAAAACCTTTATTTATATCGTAATAACAATAACAAACCTGCGCCTCAAAGTCAATCTTGTGCAACCCGTCGTGCAGCTCGTACTCGGGGTTGCAGTGCTCGAAAATCTCGACGGTGAGGTCGATCGGCTCATCGAGCACCGTCTCGCGGCTCTCGAACGACAGCTCGCTGTTCTTGTTGTACCAACCCTGAATTATATTATTTTGTGAGGTCAAAACCTCTTCCTACCGTCTCGGCCAACCCGAACAGCCGTACGTGCAGCCCGGCCACCTTGACGGGACGCGCCGCGTGGATCGTGATCTCGCCCTGGAAATTTATTAAGGTTTTTTACATCACCTTTTAAACTTTCTGACATTAGCGAACTGCTAGAAAGACGTTTGTATATTCTTTGAAAGTTTTCCAGGTGAAATATCGGCCCGGAACTTAACAAAAAGTGCTGGGAAGGCCATTCTCCTTCGTTTTAAAAGGAAAATAATCGCGTTGGAAATTAAAAAAGTCTTTTAAATACCGAAAAAAGCGTAGAAAGACAAAGTATTGGCGCCAAAAATTAAAAAAACCCCAGTAAGGAACTAGGAAAACCGGGGAAAAACTGAAGTTCTTTTGCATTATCCAGGGGCGGACCTAATATTTTATATTAACGTAACCTTTTGTGTTTTAATGGTGCTTTTAGTCAATTTTACCCATATTTTAAGCGGGAAAAGAACCTAAAGTCTTCGAAACGTTGAAATCCTTGGTCGAAAAACGCTTATTCTTGGATTCTTTAATAAAAATGTGTTGTTTTTGTAAGTGCAGGATGGGACAACAATTAGAAAACAGGAAAAAGTAAGGAAAAAGGGAAAAGTAGGAAAAAGTAGGGGAAGTAGGAAAAAATTTGGGCGCTTCCCTATAAATGAGCTCTACCAGATCCATGTAATAAAACTAATCGAACATTTAAAACGGCTTACCTTGATGCGATCGCCCCCTACATAGGGCGTGTCGAGGTTTCTGTCGAGGACGAGGTCGAAGTGCTCGATCCGCATGCCAGTCTGCTCATGACCGCTGCTTCAACATCACCTGAAAAAATGTCAATAAAGCTATAACGTCGCCAAAAACCGCGGAATCCTTATCGAGCCGGCTTGGTTTCCGACTCTCAAAAAAGAAAAACCAGAAACCACCCGAAAAACCGACCCATGCACGCAGAAGTGGTCCCCTCGGTGGGTTGTGTCCTTCGCCCCTGGGGCTCCACCTGAAAAAAGGGCGGCTAGAACACAAAGAAAACCAATGGAAAACGTGCGTTATTGGAAGGTCGAATTTCGACGTCGTGACGCCACTAAAAATCAACGAATTCAGGGGCCCATTGTGTCCCAAACTCAATAATGGCCCCAGCGAGGTCAGGTCCAAAATTGGTGAGCTCTAAAAAAAAGCAACAAAGCGGATCTTTCGTGGTATCGGGGGGGACTGAAAGTAAAAACTTTACACATCCTCGATGAGTAAACATTGCAAAAATAAATGAAAAAGGAAAAGAAATTTCAGTCAAAAATCGCCGAAATTCGACCAAAATCTTCCAACTTTCAAATTCATTTCCCCCTTAAAATATAGCTAAAACGTGTCAAACAATGTATTAAAATACTTGCTATCACATGACTCCAAAGATCGAAACCCCCCCTCCCCCGATAATGCCAAAGAACCGGGAAATATACGAATGTTTTTTACAAAAAAAAACGAAAGACGCCACTTTTCAACCTTACAAACATTCCGTCCAACTCGCAAAAAACCAAACGCCGGGAAACGTCGACAAGAATTTGATTTGCATTGGGGCACCATGGCAAATCTAGGGGCCAAAAATGACGGCATCTCGCAGGCGCCTCGCCGAATTGATGCCCTCATCATATTAGGGCCCGGACTGGGCCCTAAGAAAAAGGCCCAGGCTCCCCGGACCGCCGGGCCCCACAAAACGATGTCAGATTACAGCCGAACACGAACATCCCAAACTGGCACCCAGCTCGGGATTGAGATTGATGAGATCGGGGGGTTTGGTCAGCTTGTGGTTTTTGGGAGGTAGACTTTTTGTAAAGCTTTTAAAAATCCTTTAATCGGTTAAAAAATAAAAAACCCGCTTAGCTTTTAAATCGGCTTTAATTATAGCTTAAAAAACTTAAAATATGACGAAACGGCAAAATTGACGAAAATCTCGTGCTTTTCGCAATCTTCTAGAAAGAATGCATAGGTTTGTTTGGCGTGAATATTTAGTGATTCATAAAAACGCGATTTCCCAACAACCTCAAAATGCCGAAAATCAGAATGCCTAAAATTAAGGTGCCGAAATTTTATGATGTCGAAATGTCAAAATTTACATCAGCAAATCTCGCCCAAAAAAAACCGAAATGCCATACGAAAGCCGTCGAGATATTGATATTTCGATACCATGTTTTTCGAAATTATGATCGCATACCGATTTCGACCGCTAAATCCTATCTCCGGTGGCAAAAAAATCAAAATCCCTACGGAATCCCTGCCATAATCCCCAGAGCCAAAACCAGAAATGGCTTCCGAATGTCGGTATTTCGGCGTTTTCCCAATCCGAGGAAAAGCTTCTAAAAAGTATTTCGGCCGATTGCCAGCCCCAATCGGCGGCTGTAACATCACCAGTGCCCCGATGGTAGGCTATAAAAGCTGGCGGTAAAACGGGACGAATGACCCCCAATCGAGTGGCTGAAGCTCAAGATCCCAAAAAAACTCGTGATCCCCGTGAAGTACAGCCGTAATTAGGTGTGGCCCGGAATTGGCCCTCAATCCAATTAGCCACCAGGGTGAGCAGCAATTTGGCCGGGTTAAAAATACGTTCTTGGCTGCTGCTTAATTGTCGAAAAAATAATTTGGCTTTGGAGGAAAAATATTTGGTTTTGGGCAGGCTAGCAAATGTCCTTTGGGAAATCACCGAGTTTTTGTTTGGATCGTTAATGCGGATCAAAATCAGCTCAACTGGGCTGTTATCGGGGGCGGCGGGGCGGGGGTTCGTGGGGTAGTTTTCTTTATTTCTAAAAAAATTGCCTAGTTTAAAATGGGAGAAGTATCTAAAATGGTTAAAATCCAAATTTTGGCCTGAAAATTTATATTTTTGGTATTTTTTAGTGGAAAAATGTTCAGTTTTTACGTGTGCAAATAATAAACCACCGTTTAAAACTTAAAAACACCAAAACACCCAAAAAATTAGCTAAAAACTTCAAAAATTAAAATTTTGGTCAAAAAGCCGCTTTTTTTATATTTCTTAAAAAACGTGTGAAGTTTTTACGCTTAGCAATGGTAAACAAACAGCTTAGAAACACTGTCTCTATTTACATTAGAAAAACCGGATTGTAAAGCGAAAATTTGCCCACCCCCGATAACGCGAAAGCACCGGAACTTGTTAAGGCGACTGGAACAAGTTCAAAAATGCAATTATGGCAATGGGGGCCTATGTGTGTGTGCTGAGGGGCAGAATAGAAACTCTACCCGAGCACCAGCATCCACCGGTTTGGTCTCCCCGTCATTCTCCTCCCATCCACTCCTCACACTCCGGGGGGATACAACCCTTTCCGGGCACCAAAAGCCCCTCTTCTCGGCTTCAGAATCCAGAAATAGGACCCCTCAAGGAGTAGCCGATGCGGGGAAACCCCCCAGATTTGGAAGCATGACCCTGACATCACACCTCCAAGATGACAACACCAAAGTTTATGGGGAGCAGCTTGCGTAGAGCTAAATAAACATACTAAATCAGAACCATAAATAACTCAAAAATGTTCTAAAACTAGAAGCTAAAGTAAGTACATATCTACAAAAAATACTTGCGCGGTCGAACTTGGTAGCCAGGCTTACTAACCATTAGGCCGTTTTTGATTATAAAAGTTAAACTAGCAAAACTTACAAACCAAGACAACAACATTTAAAAAAATAGCTGGACAAGCCATCGTCCCTTCATCGACTAGGTATAGACAGATACGCGCGGCGCTAAAACACGCTACAAAAGTTGCAATCGAGAAGGTGAAATTAAGCCGAAAACGTTTTTCGACGTGGTGCGTAGTTGTCTAGACCTAGTCGACGAAAGGGTCGATTCTAACGCTCCCCGGACATTTAAGGAAAACGTAATTCAACGCTGGACAGAAAATTTTTTTTATAACGGAAGGCGCTTTATAATCGGCAAAATGCTTTTTAAATCCGCCAAAAAGCAAAGAAGAGAAGAAAAGCGGCGACAACCCGACCCGGGCAGGCGGTAAACCTTCCCACCCCAAACCTCCCAGATAAAGTATGTCTGAAGGACAAGGCAAAAGAAACGAGTGGTCCCGTTGTTTCAAGGAGTTTCCCGGGGGGACCTCATCCCCGTCTATCCCCCCCCCCATCCTGACTCGACCCCCCACCGGGACACCCATTTCCGCCTAAATACCCTAAACATGCTGTTCAGCTCATTCGGCCCATCCTACCCCAATCTAAATTCGGAATCGCTCGCTTTGGCTGCTGCTGCTGGGCAAGCGGCCAAATTGGGGGCCCTACCCTGGGATTGGTATGGGGGAACAATGGTTTGAGGGGAATTGCCTAAACGAATCGCTATTTAGGTGGTAACGTAGTTTTGTAATGTCGCGTAGCTCATTCGCTAGAGATTGAATTTCTGAACGAGCGCCAGCTTTCAAAAACTGCAGAACTATATTCGATTTGAAAGGCAGATTTTGCGCATTTTTGGCAACCGCTTGACAAGGCGCGAAGACTTTTTCTACTATTCCGTGTTCGTTCAGCAGTTTTGAAAGCTTGAGTTTGTTCAGAAATTCAGGCGCTTTCGAATGAGGATATATCCATCGAAGAATCTTTAATACCTTAATACGGTCCTTCTAAGCAGCGAAAGTAAAGGGTAAAGCTTTCTTCGGCTTTTATAACTTCCAAGGGTATTGAAAAACAGAGAACACATGGAAATCCGTAAAATGACGTAGGCCGTCCCTTTCCCTGGGGTCTCAACGGTCAGCGAAGCGTCACCAAATGTTGGTAACTCGATTGGGAAGTTGTCGTAAGACGCTGATCCCCCAAAAAGACTCGTACTCGTAGATAAAGCTAGATTAACTTAAGTTAAAGCTGAAAAGGCCGACAGTCACGTGACCGAAATTCGTTTCACCGAAATCTAATGATCGTCGAAAAATTAGCTTTTGCGTAGAACCCCGTTCGTGGGTTTTGAAATTTAGCTGTTGTTTTCTGCGAAACGCAAGACAAAATTGAGCTTCATAGTAATTGGCCCCATCATCAGGCTTTCGGCGAAATGACTTTTCGAGAAAATGCGTTTCTGGTGAAATCAATAGTGGTTAAAAGTTTTTGGTCAACTTTTCGGCGAAGGGATCGCAAAACCTAAAAGCCAAAAAATCAACTTTGGTAATTAACGTAAAATTCAAGTCTTAAACAACACGAGGGCCTAGGAGGTCGAAGGCGTACGGCCACAAAAAATGGTGGCAGGTTACCAAAAGTATTACGGGTAAGGTTAGTCGCGCGCATCGGCGCACAAAAAACGGCTGCGCCTGCCCAAGGCGCTAGCGCGGGCTTGCCTCGAGAAAAGGGGCGCTTCTTGCCCCGCCAAACACGGGGGCAAGACGGCCGGCGGGCAGAAGAAGAGGTCTGATACGCGCGTATTGACTGCGACCGTCCCCGGGGACCTCACGACGAGGGGCTCTGACGGAGCGGAGAAGCACAACGAAGCCCATGGCTGGTTGAAGGGCCCGAAGGAAGGAAGGGGGGCGGCATCCCCTCCCTTCTTCTTCTTCGGCCTTCTCATCCACCACCTCCTCTGGTGGAAGCCACATTCAACCAAATCCCCCACATTGCCTTCACACACACACAAACGGAGCACAACCAAAAACAGACACACACGCCCTGGCCGGCCATGTGCGCAACTCTTCCACCCGGGCCCCAGCGCGCGTCTGTGAGTGACACCTAAAAATAGAAAATGGGCCGCACTGGGGCGTATCGAGTTGGGCCAGAGATCGGCGTGAAGTTAGGGGTATTTAGGTAATTTTTGGTTAGGCCAAGCAGGTGATAAGTCATTTTAACTCGGGATACTTTCTATATACCTACACCGATACCTTGATATTGTTAAACTACAGCGTCCACATTGCAAAGCAAGTTTTAGTATTTGGTGTAGTTTTTCAGTTCAGTCAAGCCGTTTTTAAGCGATTTTACCCCCGGGATGCTTTAAATTTACCGAGTCAGATACCCTTTCGGTTTTTAGACCTCAGCGAAGCGTTTTAAACGGATAGAAAGCCACCGTTAAAAACCTGGAAAAGTATAATTGAAAGAAAGTAAGACTATGGTCTTACTTACTTGCGCGCAAATTGGACTGAACCCGGTTCTACGCAGTTTTCTACTTCCCACTTCCTGATCGGAATGCGAAGTTTTCCTACCATTAACGAAAGACTAAAGGCTTTTCTAAGGCTTCCTAAAGTCTTAGAACCCAGCTTGAACAGTTATTACCATCCCAGGTGCTTTCTTGGGAGCAAATCGACTCAAAACTCGCAACAACCCAACCCCAAAACCTGGGCCCCTCGATTCAATCCCTAATCAAGCAGGCTACGTCACGGGCTGCCGGGGGCTCGAAGTGCCCCGTCGGCGTCCATTGCAAGTCGCGATTGACATCCAGATATGGGCGAAAGTATGGCCCCGGCCACGACTCCCCGGCACCACTCCATTCAACGCATCCCAAAACCCATTTATTCAGGCACACACGCGCGCTGGAACGAATCAGGGGCGGCGCGCACGGTGGTTGTTGGTGGACGGGCAGCCGGATTATTTCTTCTTCTTCTTGCTGTTGTCGAACACATTGTCGTTGACCTGGGCAAGCGTCTGAAAGTGGGGGCGTAGAGGTCGTAACGCGACGTATCAAATTCATACCGGCGCTACATGGGCACCTATTTAAGCAGAGGGGGATAATTGGGTTATGCGATACGATGTAGCCAGTTTTGAGCTTGAAGTCCTGCGCAATCCTATCTTTCAAAAATTGTGAGCGTTAACGACCTCCGAAGAAAATTCATATACGAGGTTCTTGGCCAGTTTTAGAAATATACAACTCATGTTCAGAATTACAAGAACCATATTATCGGCTATGCCAGATCGCCCCTAGCACGTGCTCCCAAAAAAGTAGCCTCGCCTGGTAATTCGGGTCACGGCTGTTCGCCTTCTGGTCGCGGTCCGCCGGCGCCCTAATTTTCTGAAAACACGCCAAATCGAGGACAAGCAAGAGCTCGTCTACCGACTGATTGTTCTGGCAGCAAGCCAAATGCCCATTGACGTACAGATAGTAGACGACGGCCACCACGGCGATCAGGAACAGAAACTGAAAGACCGGCAGGGTTGCGCGCGCACAAATCCCTACCATAAAAGCACCCATTGTCGTAACTGAATTGAAAAGTAAGTTAGAGTACGAATAGAATGAATTTCAGATTTTAGCGCGTCTGAGCCAAACGGGGATAATAATTATGCAAAGTCATAATTTCCAATTTTTCACACGGTGCTTGTGTCTTTGGCGTTTTTTACTCGTCACCTGAGTAAATCTATACAATTTATGAGATAGCAATTCTTAATTCCACGAATCAACTCACATAAAAAATCAATCGAAAACTAAAACCACCGCGAACGTCTGGCTAACGGCAACAGGGCTTGTTCGACAGTCTGATGTTCGTGGAGCAAATTGCCGACGTTGGCCCTCTTGCGCACCTGGTGCTTCGAGCCCTCCGTCCGTTTTGGCTAAAATTTGACTGATGCCATTTCAACGGTCATAAACTACCTTTCCAGGCATCCGTTCGGCGTCTAGCTGCTCCGATTCGTATCTTCTCAAATCATTCAACGAGCTGAACCCGTGCGCTTCCATATAATCTTGCTCGGCTCTCTAAACCAAAATAAGACAAAGACAAAGCCGCTTACCCTGGAGCAATAAGGCACTGCTAAAAGCTTCATCGTATCCCATTCTCGAGTGAAACGTTCACGCAATAAGTTGACCCGGGCCTGCGTGACGGGGTAATCCGGTCGACCAGTGCTAAATAAGAAAAAACGAGTTCTTGGGCGAAAATTACACATACGCTTTTTGGAAGGGCAACGTCGGGCCGCGATAACCAACTTCCCATACTCGTCTGTCCCAAATCGGCCGATTCAGATTTCGGAACGCCGGTCTTGTAAAAAACATCTAAACGAAAGGCTAAAAACCATAAACGAAAATTCACCTGGAATGCTGCTCGCCAACTGGAGGGTGGTGCGACTGAAGAACACGGCGGTTTGCACCTGAAAATTAAGTGTAGTCACGGTCTTAAAATGCTTTCTTTTCAACCAAGAAAAAAAAGGTTGAAAAGCTCCATAAAAACTTTTCTTTATAAAAGCTTCCAAATGCGGAAAAATTCTTCTGCGTTACACCCGGAAACGCAAGAGTACTATCGACAGCAGCTTCGGACGGGAATTTGGGGAAGAAATTCGGCTAGTCAACTTTGTTTTCGTTTTGTATATCTAAGGTTCAATTTTTGTGCTCTAAAAGTGTGGAATTCGGATTCAGCACACAAAACTAGGGTATACGGCGGTTTTTAAGGCTGATCTAGCGCCACGGATCTGCAAACTTTCAAAAAACCTACAAATTGTTATTTTCAGTAGTCGTTCTTTTGTTTTAAGTCCAAGCATTCAACTATATAAGGCATCCGGAAATCATCTTTATCTGCACATTTAGATTACCAGCGCCATTTCATGCGCCAAGTGCCTGCAGCAGCATTGCAGCTGATGAAACGCGCTCACGTCGCGACGAACGTAGCCGTCGTGACGAAACGGGAAAAGGAAGAGGTGCGTTGAAGTTTTGTTCTTGAAATCCGATTATAGATATCCGTCCCTTCTCATTATGGAAGTGATGGGGAGCAATCGACGAGTACAGCTTTCAAGAATATTTTCAAGGTGTGTTGATTTTGCCTAAAACCTCGATTTTCGTTTTGCACACCTTGTTTCAAATCAAACTAAACCTCGTCTTGCAGCGCTTAAAATGGTCCATTTGGATCAACAACGCTTCCGAGCAAAATATTCGTTTTCCAGAAGTTCAAACGACGCGTTCCACCGCCGGATTTCTCCGATGTTGTCGATCCAACGTTAGCCAACGCTTTGAAAGGCATCGCCGTTGAACGTCTAGGCACGAAGGTGGTTTAGGTGCGAAACTGACACTTAATATCAATCTTTTTAGGATTGCCAAGTTAGCGCCGATGACGCCGAGCTTCTGGGCCTGAAACCCATTGAGGAATGGCGTATCACGACGATTAAAGGGCGCGAAGGCCTCTACATATTACCGTCTATAATTCGGTTTTTTGCCTTGTTGCCAGAAATATTTATTGGAAAAATTCCAGGGAAGAGGCTCACCTCAAATGGCTGCAACGATGCTTCCAATACGCAGAAACACCCAATATCACAAACCTGACGGCGCATGACAATACTCCAAAAACGTGAGAAGCATTGGATTGAATGGTTATGACCTTTTTAGCGACTTTCTACGGAGCGCCGCCAAAAGCTTACGCTGGACGACGCTGGGAGTTGATTATAATTGGACGACGAAGGAATATCCGCTTGAAGGAAGGCCTTTGCCGATCGAATTAAAGAGGTTAGCTACGGTGAGTGGTGTAAAATTACTTCTAAACTCAACACTTTAAAAAATTATCATTTCAAAATTCGCTAATCCGAAAACCAATTATTTCGAAATTATCAAGTTTTGGTTATATTCGACATTTTTTGATCTGTTTTGATAATGGCAGTTTTGTATTTTGTTACAAATTACTATTATATTTAGATAGTCTGCGATGCAATCGGCGTCGGCAAGATGGAGGCTGATGCCGCGATCGTCAACTATTATCCACCAAAATCTACATTATCGCCTCATCAGGATAGGTCTGTAGATATTATATATTTTATTGCATACTAGGCACAATGTAGACCTATCTTTAATGTGTTATCGCGGAGCTGAGGTCGTAGTTAGACACGCACTGCCCCCGGCTCGCCAGGCAGATGTGGTAAAGTGGGAAAATGCGTCGTCTCTGACCCACACATCCGGGGTTCGAACCCCGCCCCTGACCGGGGGCATCACGTTCAATTGTTCCCAGCGGTTCGACCCGATAGAACCGTTGGATTTTAATGGACGGAGAGCAAAGAGCCGACTTCACCCACCACCCAATCAGAGATCTGGGGTGTGGATTTAGAGGCGCGACAATTGTTTTCAGCAATTCTTTTGCTTTAGCGGCCAAGGAATTTAGCTGACGTTTCCAGATTTATAACAAAAAAAATCTATAATGTATTTCTAATTGTTTTTTACTTTTTCGAACGATACGTAAAGTAAAGCTCCGTAAAATTTTATTTCACGGCTACGAAATATCGATTTCGCTACCTAAATTATCAATTTTGTCCAAAGTTTCGAAGCTGTTAAAGTTTTTTTATTGCTAGATGTAGGCTTTTTAGAAAGTTCTAAAAATTTTTATATTGTAGGAAATACTATCGGAAAATATTAGCTCACCATCAATAATGCCAAAGTACCTAATTGTCTTATCTCGAACATTCAACGCAAAATTCTTTACCAACTTTAGATCCGAGCGAGATCTGTCACGCGCCCTCATCTCCGTCAGCTTTGGCCAATCGGCCGTCTACCTAACCGGCGGCACATCTCTCGACGACCCGATCCTCCCCATATGGCTCCATTCTGGAGATGTTCTTGTGATGCATGCCGGTTGGTTTTGTCCATTTTTTCGCAACTTTATTATCCCAGATCAACGCCTCGTCTACCACGCCGTCCCCTGCATCGTGCGCACGCGAAAATTTGACGGTGCCACGAGCGAAGGGAAAACAGCGGAAGAAGTAGACAAAGCGCTGCTGGACTACGCAAACACCAGTCGCGTCAATATCACAATAAGACAAGTCAACGAGTAGTTACTGTTAGGCATTGATTTTCGCTAATAAATATCTTTTTTTGGCATACGGCCTGGCTGAGGATCTGCACGTCATGAGCTAAAATATCACCGGGCGAGCCTAATACGAGCGACACTATGTACAACATCAGGCTTCTTCGATACTACCATCTCCGCCTGTGGAAACGCAGAGACCGATCCATACCGAACGGGAAACTGGCGAACAGGGTCCTGAAGGTTTTTTACAAGGTTAATCGTGTTTTTATACTTTTCTGCGATTCTGCTCAGCCGGCGCTCGTCGATGCCAAAATCGGTTCTGATTAGGAGTTTACGGGAGAGCACGTTGATGCGGATGTTGTCGAGGTGGAGCACTGGAAAGTAGAGTTTTTCGGAGCTGTTTCGTTAGCGATGGCCTAGCGTTTTTCTATGATTCCGTAGGCCCTGTGATAAAACCGCAGCCACTATAACAACATTTTAATCCCGTTTTAGCGCAAATTAAATTTTTCACTGAATTTGCTACCCACCACTCGGAATCGGGATCGGCACGCCGCTGTTCAGCATCTCGTTGACCATATTCTCGATCAGCTGCCCGCCCAGCAAAGCGATGTCAGCCAGTTCGGCATTGGTAATCTAGTCAATCGGAACCTGCTGCAAGGGTATCTTACCTCCAAGTTCCCAAAGCGATTCAGCAGCTCGAATCGCGTTAGCCGTACCGAACCGCTGACGTTGTTTTGCTAAATTTCACCGTGAGTCGTGAATTTAGGTATAATTCTTATATGATTGGTTTTTATAGATAATTTTATTACTACAAATCACGATTTATATAATTCTTTGTAAGGTACCGCATAGTTTTAGCTTACCTTAACGCTCAGCAAGGTATCAGCTACAATCTCGATGTCGAACACGGCCTCCTGGCGCTTTTGTGTGCCCAGCTCCACGTAGAGGATAATCACCCCACCAATGTTTATCGAAATTACGCCTAAAAGTATTAAAGGCCCTAGTTCTAGCTCATTACCTTGATTTTTCTGGCTGAAAAGCATGGCGGGGGCTCGGGTGGCGGCAAATACAAGTTCGATGTTGGCTTTCGGGTATTTGTCCGAGAGTTGTGGGATGACGTCGGCGATGCACATCGAGTCGCTGAAGGTTTTACATTTATTTATTTTCATTTATTTTTAAGGGTAGAACTAACCCGCAATCGGTTTTTAGGAACGTCGAGACGCCGGGTGTGTGTTTGTCGATGTGAAGTTTGATGAGGCGCTGTCTGGAATCGGGATTGTTTAGAAATATTACCGTTTTAGAGATACTCACTTGTACGCATGGTAGAGCATGCTGTTTGGCACATAATCCGACACCAGCACCCACATCATCGACTCGTCGTTGCGGATCGTCGGCCAGTTCAGGGGCGGAGGCGGAAATGGTGTCCCACCGCGACCGCTATTTGAAATCTAAGAAGCGTCTATAGAATTGGAACGGAAATCGCCATCTGCTACTGGCTAAATTCTATTGAGCCTTTGATTTTTACGGTTTTGGTTCATTAACGGGGGCAAATTCCTTGATTCAGCCTCACTTGGTTGGCTCGATTGCAATATAACAGACGATTTTCGTAGTGTTTTTTAGAAGTTTCCGCCTACTAAAAAGTTTAAAAAATATTATTAAAAGTTTGTATGAAATGCTTTGTCTCCAGGAAGGTGTAAAATGCCCTGAAACCAGTTTATAATCCATTATCCGGCGTCTACGAAAACGGTAGAGATTAGCCCCCCCCCACCCGCTAACGAACCACAACCGTCCTAATTCATAACTTCTTTCTGTTAATTCCGCCGTATAAGCGCGAATAACTATTTGACCTCTCCAACCGAAGACAGCTCGACCTCGTTGTCGCCGCAGACCGGATTTTCGGCCAACCTAAATTCAAGCATACTTTGTAACTACAACCCTTACGTATAATCAATTACGAAATCCCGGGAAAACGTTGGCCCGAAGAACTTCTCCAGCGACAGCTCTTCGGGGAGGGCAGGGGTCGGGATGGAGAGTCCTCGAATAGCATTTGCTGATATCGCATCGGCAAGTGTGGATTTTGTTTGGACCTGCGGGGCTCAATAATTTGGACCAGGAAATTGTTTGTTACCTCGGCCAGCTTCCAATTCAGGTCTTCATCCACGTATTTCCGGATTTTCTTGCAAATGATGCCTTGTAGTAGGGTGCGAACGTTGTCGGAGATGCCTTGCTAAAAAAGTCGTTACTGTTTTCATTCGATTTAGCTACTTTAAAATTGTTAGAAATTTATTTAGAAAGCAACTTAGATTCGAAATTTTTTTTTAGTGTTTAACTCGTTTTTTTAAGACACCGCTAAAATATCAGAAGCGACGTTATATTTTTTGAAGAAACTAATTTAGTTTTATAGTTTATAAAACAAACAAAAAACTACGTAGATAGCTTGAAAAGTTAATAAATAACCTTAAACACCGTGACGGCCAACCCGAAAAGCCCGCCATTGTGGTTGACGACCTCGACGGAACGGATGGTTGTGTGGCAGGCGAGGCTGGTAACACGCGCGCTTCCGTTGTTTTCCTAGGCACGTTTTAGATATATTTTGATCACTTACCCGGTGCACGCTATTCTCGATCTGAAAAGACAGCCCTTCGGCCAGGACCTCGGCCTCGCCGGTCAAGTCAAACGGCACCAAGATGTTCACATTGCCGGCGAGGTCGCCGATTAATCTAGAGAGGTTTTTGCCATAAAAACATTAAGAAGCGGTCATCTATTCTTCTTTTCTATATTTATAGTTATCTTTGACGTAAAAATTTGGTTCCCCCCGATAATGCCATAGAACCGAAAAACCATAAAGTTGTATAGATCTACCCAATATTCATATTCTTGATGAGCCACGTGATTCGATCGGGCGCCGACGTGGAGATGTCGTGCACCTCGGCCCTCTAGAATCGCCAGTTGATGGGTGAACGTTTTGGGACCGGCCTTGAACCTGGACATCCGGATTCGGGACAGCTTGATGACGCCCTGGTCGGCGGGCAGTCGATGCTCAATGTTGGGGATCATGAGCCGAGGAAGTTGTTCGGCTAGTAGGTTCGAGGCTACCTAAAAAATTTAAAACCACTGTGGAATTCTAATACACCTAATTTTGCCTTTTGAAACGACAGACACCGCTGGTAAATGGTGCCGACGTAAAAAGGAGTTCAACGGAGCGGGTTTTCATTATAATGAAAACCCGAAAACCTATAGGTACTTTTGGGATAAGCAATTGTTTTCCTAGAGTTTTTTAGTAAAATTTAATTATAATACATCAAAAAAACTATCGAAAAACATATAAAATGTCTAAAATCCGAAATTTTGGAAAAATCGATTTTTTTGGTTTTTTTTTTTTCAAGCTGTCAAAACAGTTTAGAATTATCAGAAAAATGGGATACTCAGGAAAAAAAAGTTCGGTCATGACAGCGGGCTTTTCGAGCTGTTCAATGTCTTTTTACCATTGCCCTGATTCCGCAATCGCCTTTTTACAATTATTTTCATACAATTATTTCTCGAGCAGAGCCGGGAATGTTAATAACCCTGACAGTGTGTACCACCACCGAGGGGTGGGAAACGAAAACGTGCCCACTTGCCCCTCGGGGGTGGCTGCTGTTCTACCCGATGGCAGTGGGTGGTGAGAGAGGTCGGTTGGGGGATGGAATGGTGAAAAAACAGGAACCGTACGCCGAGCGCACGACCCTTTTCTCGGGTCGACACCTCTAGTCAGTCAGCGAAACAGCTAGAGGACTTGTGGAATAACTTTTGTTGTAGGGAAATTGGTGGTATTGGTTCGAGAAGGGGAGGAGGGAAAAAGTTACCCCGATGGCCCGGAAATCTTCAAATTTTCGATACTTTCGCGATTATTAGGGTATTTTTCCACAACATCCGATAGAACGTCGAAAAATACACTAACAGCTTTGATTTCAGCCACAATTAATGTCATGTAAAATAAGTATGGTATCTACAAGATTTAAACACGCAGGGACATCTCTTACCTGATTCAAGTAATGTATTGCCCGGGGACGGACGCGAACCCTGACCCCCGGTTCGGGGTTTCTTGAAGGCCCATCGTCATCGACTACCTGAAATTTAGACGTTTTCTCGGCAGGATTAACCCTCGCTTTCTCTCCCTCCTCTCTCTCTCTCTCTCTCTCTCTCTCTCTCGCTCTCCCTCTTTCTTTCTCGCCCAACAATGTTTTTCATAACATCATTTAGGTCCTCTAATCCTGACCGGTCCGGACCGACATTTTTTGAAGGTTGCTACCGCGAAGTGGGATTCCACAATTTTCAGCTTTTCGGAAACCGGTGGGATTATGGCCAAGTGGGGGGTGGGATTATTTCAAGAGCGGCTCGTAGTACACTGCTCTTTTTGGGGGATGAAAGCTTGAAGAAAACGTGGAAGGCTGGCTGTGATTTTCACGCAAAATTTCGTTGCTCAAAACAGTTAAACAGTTTTGTTAGCTGCCAAAGGAAGAAAGAAAGAAAAAAAAGAGAAAAAAAAAAAAAAGAAAATTGATCGGGAAAACCGTTAGCCTTAAGTTTTACAATCGGACGCGCCAAAATGATGGGCAAAGGCAAATCAATTTTTGGGGAACACAAGAAAGTTGAACGCTCGTTCTTTTCAAAGGGGGAGGCAAAATTCACAATTTTGAACCTGGCATTTTTGAAAGTTTTAGTCAAGATCTAAAAAAAGTGATTCTAGAACTTTAACTTTAACAGTTAAAAACTAATTAAAATAACTCAATGATTTCAGAAAATAACGTAGTTTCTAGATTTTCGTGATTTTTTTTAGAGGTACGGAACGCTTTTTTTCGTTATACAGAAGTGGTTCCGGTTGCCCCGCGCACCAACGCGTCAGATTTTCTGCGTAATTAGTTGGCCTTAGGGTGGGTCAGCCACGCGCGCGTTGCGTGTCGCGGTACCTTCAGAATCCATAGCCATGCCTTGCCCGTCCCTTTAACAGCAACAAAAACTCTTGAAACATATGTAAAACCACAAAACCCAACCTGTGCTGCAAGGATCGGATGGAAATCGCTATCGGCGCCTGCCGAAAATTGAGCGATGATGAGGAGGATGAGAATCGGGGCATAGAGAACCCCATCCATTGCATTTCGCATCTCGGCACACCGACAACCACCACCATACCCTCAGGGGAGGAGGAGCAGCAGATAGAGAGGGAGAGGACGAGAAGCAGAGAGGGAGCACGACAGACAACTGGGAACACCGCCCACAAATAGCAAAGAGATAGGGAGGCAAATTGGAAGAGAGAGAGAGAGAGAGAGAGAGAGAGAGAAGAGAGAGAGATAGAGGCTGATAATGGCAGCACATAGTTGGGGAGGATGACCATTAGGGATATCCTAGTGAACAATCGACCGTACAACGTGCTGGGCAGGAAGCTTTAGCCCAGGTTTTCGTTGGTAATCCTCAAGGATCTCTGCTCGGCTCAGCTGCTCCTAAAGGATCTCTGCTAGTTTCACTTTTCGCCAATTCCCCGATTTCCTATTTCAGGAAATTTTTCTGAATATGGCCTTCCACCGGCCAAAATAGGCTTAATTTGACTGCCAAACATTGCTTTGGTTCTCGTGACTCAAAACAGTTTTGTTAGCGGAGGAAGAGGGAGAAAGACAGCCAGAGAGAGAGAGAGAGAGAGAGAGAGAGAGAGAGAGAGAGAGAGAGAGAGAGAGAGAGAGAGAGAGAACGCGAGAGCGAGAGACAGTCGACAGAACCGCTGTTCTTTTAGCTCGTTCTCACGGCGACAAGTTAGCGGTGAAGTGTTTACAAACGGAAACATCGGCGATCTGCAAACAACATCGCGAGAAAAACACATTTTTTAGAACTACCGTACTACTTTAGGCATCAGCATCCCGTCAATTTCTGAAATTCGCGAGGTGAAGCTTTGCGAAGGCTAGAGTATGACTGAAAAAAGGGGTTTGAAGATTCCGATCTCGCCGTTTTCTGGGTAATTTGAGCAGCCGGTTACAGTACCACCGGTATTAAACAGTATTATTATCGGTTACAGTTTCCCACAAATTATTCTAGCATCCAGCAAAGCTACGATATCTGCATTTTCTGAAAAATAGCGTTTTGATCGTTAATACCGACAAATTCGGCGAATTTTTTCAACTCTGTGCTACAGTAAGCCTTTTTTTGGCTTTTTCCAAATTCCCGAGACGCTAAAATCCCTTTATCGCGACTGAAAATGATTAAGGGACGATTTTCAAGCTATCAATCCCCCCACTTCGAGCACGTGTCATCTCGAATTCGATCGGATCGCCTCAAGCCAAACGGGGAGGTCGATGAATTGTCGACAGATCTGGGCGACGAGATTTGTCGCTAGGTGTTGAGGGTAGTGAGGGAGAGGGAGAGTGAGCAAGAGAGAGCGAGAGTGAGCAAGAGCGAGGATGTCCTTGGCTCGAATCGGCCCTCCTCCCCCCGTATATCGACCCGATCCAGTCTCACTCCGGACAGTCCTCCTCCTCCCCCCTCTTGCTCCCTTCATTCTGACACCCAGCTGACTCGAACACCCCCCAAAGAGTATTACTCCCTTTCTCTAGGTCTCTCTCATCTCTCGCCCACTCTCTATGACCTAGAAATTAGCTGCTGCTCTGTATTTTTTCGATAGCTACGCATCGATACGTGATGACGACTTCTGCTGGAATGGTGAGTGGAAATGTAATATATTGCGTAAGGTATTAAGAAGCATTTTCGTTACTGTTGCAGCGCAGCTGTAAAATAGACAATTTCCAATGGAATACATTGCGTAACGTATGAAAAATTCGCTTACGTACTGTAGTAACTTAACGCGTATGTCTAAACACATTTGATTTATGGCGTAACAGGTTGCGACGCGTACTTTGACCTAGTAGGGTTACTGTTTAGCGTACTTTAGCGTATCGGCGTAGCGTAACGTACTGTTATTTGAATGACTGACGTAACTTAACGTTCTGCATTACATTGTAATAGATTAGGTGAAGTATTAAGCAACTTAAAGTGCGGTATTTATTTTTATGCGTTATTTAGATGTTATTTCTCGCCCTTCTCTGTCTATTTCTTCAAAATGTCGCTACTTCTGAACTTGGCGTTGTCGTCGGGGACGGGGCCGCCTCACAACTCCTCCGCCACGCCGCCCAACTACTCCTTGCCGAGCCACGGCATGTTGAGGTTCGTCTTCTCCCTTCAATGGCCCTTTAACAGGGGGGCAGGGCAAAGCAACCATGACGGATCCATAGCCAAAACCCAACCTGTGCCTTGCTGGCCCCTTTAAAATGCCATTTTTGCTTTCAGTTGTTGATGACGAGTCGTGAAGACCCGGGTCTATCCCCGCTAGCCGCCGTCGACATGAATGCCCTGGTTGGCTACAGGAATCTGTCGCTGCACTTCGAGGACCGGGCACTGCGGTTTAACTTTGATCAGGTATGACGGTAGCAACGCGAAATTTGTACCATGAAGTACGGCAACGTAAGGTAACGTAAACGTGCGAAGCCCATACAACCGTAACCGGGCGACGTTAGCATAGCCTAGCGTACGGTAATTTGGCGTACACTAACGTAGTCAGGCGCATGCTTTCGTGGCCTTGCGTACGACACGTGGATTAGGGTAGCTTAGCGTACGCTGGTGTATCAGAGTACACAAAACCGTCGCGTGACGTACAGATCGGCTCCTAACGTACCCAACGCAGCATAAAATTGCGAGTGCGAGATCGCGTAGCGTAGCGTACAGTAATGTAACGACAAATACCGTAGCTGAGCGTATTTTAGCTCAAGCTAATAGCGTATGGCGGACGTAAGCATCGTAGCTAAGCGTCGCTCAGCGTAATAACGTACAGTAACGTACTGTATTGGTGTGAAGAACCTCTGGGAATCTTTCCAGATGCGCCTCCGCTCCTCGGCCAACATTTCACACCTTTTGTGGCCTCTCGATATCGGCGAGCATCAACTCGACGTCGATCTCGATGTGAGCAAACTTTAAAGGGGCGTGCAACCCATTTCAGCTGCCCCGCGGCGAGGTGAAGATGATGATCGGGGAGGAGACGATGAGTATGGCCGAGTGTCTGCTCCACGAGCCAAAGGTAGGTGTTTTTGGGCGTTTTAAAGGGACGGGCATGAGCAAGTATCCTATGGATTTTATTTCCGCGGATTTCCTAAAAAATTTTCTCTTCTAGAATTCCTTAAAAATTAGGAATTCGCAATTTAATCCATATTTCTTATAGTTGGCCGGCCATCTGGGTGGCCAATGGATGGTAGAGGGAGCAATGTCGGTGCTTGGCTACCTGTTTTCCCCAACCCTCGACTCGACACTCTGCTATCTTCTATCGCACTATTTTGCCGACATCCCGCACAGCAATATCATGTGAGCTTTGAGCATTCATGGTACGGGCGGGCTAGCCGAGGTTTTTGGGGTAAAAATAACTAGGTCTGGCGGGCTAGCGGAGATCATTGAGGATTTTAGAAAACAAGCCAAGAAAGTATAGAAAGTTGAGGAGGTGGGAGAGCTAGCAGAGGCGAGTTGAGATTTCTCGGGAGTCTTGGTTAGGGCAGGCTAGCAGTGAGGCTTGGGGAGATCGGAAAATGAGCAAGAGAGGACACTGAAACGGGGCATGCTAGCAGAGACGCTTTGAGAATTGAGCACCAGACAGGGCAGGCTGACAGAGATCAAAAGACATCTTCAAACTTGTGAAATAATTGGGGCAGGCTAGCAGAGTCCATTTCGGAAACAATTCCATTATAGGCGCTTCCCAATCCACTCCCTCCTTCCACCAAAAGCCCGCGAATTCCTGGCGCACAACGAGACGAACCTGTTCTACCGTCTAAGGTCTGTGGACATTCACGAACATCAGATGACCGTCCGGGCCATTGTCGAGTGGAATAGACAAGTGAGTTGTGCGGTCTTAAAGGACCATTCAAGTCACTTCTTCTAGGCCGACGAGTCGGACCCGTTCGCCGCCTCAAATACCAGTCAATTCGAGATGGAGTTGAAGGGGGATGACCGGGTGACGATATGGCTTGAAGATACCGTACTAAACGAGCTCATCAACCAGGTATGAAGTGAATTAAAGGGACTGGGAATGGTGCGAATCGCATCGAAATCCATAGCCAAAAGAAGCTATTTTCTTGCCTTACCATTCCCTTTAATAGTTTTAGTAAGTGTCAGAATCGACGCCATCCGCGGACTAGATTTAGACAGTTACCGGCAGGCTTTCAAGGCGCGTAACCCAAACTTATTGACGTGTTTTAGCGCCATGGCTTACCGCGTAGATGTCAAGACCTAGTCAAACCAATGGGTAGATTCTGGGCACTTTACAGGACCTTTAAGTACACCGGAAACCGAAATAAAGTCCAAACTTTCAGGTCGAATGGAGTTTCGAGTGGATGTCCGAGAAGATCCCGGTGACATCCCCAATGATCCCCGCCGATTCCCGCGATTTCCTTCAAACGCTGTGTACGGAGTGCTACTTTCTGCTGAACGTTTCGGCCAGCGGCATCCCGCAGATACAGGCCACCAACGAGTCGCTCGTCCTCGAGAAGTCAGTTTGAAAAGTTCATCTCCCTGCCTTGCCCGTGCCTTTAAAAAATTCGTTATTCTAGAACCGATCGTATCAACCTGCGCGTCGTCAACCCGGATAGGAACGTAACTTCCGTGTTTGTATCCTTTGTGCTGAAGATTCAGGTTTGACATTTTTCTACAAGCTCCCGTGTCCCTTTAAAAGCCTCCCTTATCGATTCCGCCTTTACGTTGTGTAATGCTTTACGATACCGCTCAAGCGGCGTGCGCGTTGCGTGTCACGGGCTCGGCACGCCTTCCCTATCCCTTTAAACCGAAAACCGTTGGCTTTAGGCGCAACTGCAACCGACGTTCGACAACGGAGTGTTGCGTACACTCGTCCAACTCCTTGATACCGACATTAAGATGGAGGAGAGCGGCGCGTTCCCCCGGAAATGGGGGCTATTCATGCAGGATTTGATGAGAGGTACCTAAGCGAAGCCCAAACCTAATCTGATTGTAGGTATGATTCTGGACATGCTGTGGCCCGAGCTGAAGCACGCCATCGAGGAGGTGTCGTACGGAAAGGGGCTACGCGTTTCACAACATTGTGGATGGGATCCGGCAAGATCTGAGATTGATATCGGTAAGCTTACGTACTGTAATTAGAAAAAATCTGTGTAAAATCGATATATGAATTATCTAATAATAATTATCTTCTTAGTGTAAGAATACATCTAAGAAGTAAAAATAATTAAATTAAGTTAATAAAACAAAGAGCAAGATAAAGTCGATTCAAAAAATTTATATTTTCCGGCATAATGTCATCCTTTTTCAGCTGAGGGCGCCTTCTCCATCACCACCCGGCTGGCGCTGAACGACCTCGACTTGGAGAGGTACAAAATTACGGCATTAAAGGGCTGCCGACGGCATGTGTCGATCCCCCCTCATCAACAAATTGGCAAGTAGCCAACAGGGGAGAGAGCGCGCCCAGGGGAGAGGCGCAGAGACATTTTCTTTTCCGCGCGTAACCGATTGGCTATGCCGTCGGCATCCCTTTAAAATATCTGACAATCCAAATTCTTTCAGCTCAATTTCCCACAATTCAAAAAACTCTAACAATTCTCGTGATTTCAGGTGCGAGCACGAGATGAAGAGCGCGATCCCGAACACGAGCAAACTCTTCCAGAAGCTCAACCCGACGGCTTGAGCCTGAACTCTAATCTTCTTTCGGAATCCCCCCTTTAACGCCATCCACACGGGTTACTGTATTGTGCTCATATCTGCAAATTAATCGTCCTTTTTGTCATAAAGCGTTTTAGAATATTTATTATGCGATTTCTATGTCTTTTCGTTTCTTGAATGCAACGTTGATGATGCATGAAATGATTCCGATCAATATTGAGGCGGCGACGCAGGCCAATGCTAGTCTAAAATCTTGGTTTAGAGCTTAGGATGGGTTTTAGCTTGGGCTTAGGCTTCAGCTTCGGCGTATGCTTGGGTTTTTGGCTTAAGCCTAGGCTTAGGAGTTTTTAACTTACAATAACCACAACTTGAACTTTGCGCAACACATCGGGGTCCCGTCGTCCTCCTCGCAACATCCGTAGTAACGAAACATTGATTCTTTTGGGCATCTGAATTCTGGTTGGACGTTGACGCTACGGTAGTGTACGCAATGATACGCTAGATTACGAAAAACTGCACGACTGTACGCTAAGCGAAGCTACTGTACGTATAAAGCGTCGGTTTTCGACTTTTAACTCACGCTAAGCTACAGAATTTCACGGGGCAGGAAGCTGCGCAAAACTACGCGGCTGTACGCTAAAATAGGTTACTGAACAATAAGCTACGTAACTTTACGGCGATTCCGGTCGTTAAACTACGATACGTTAGGCTTACTTACAAGTAACTCGGGTGGAAGACGTCATGATATCGCTTGCAGAATGATTTTGAACCGATCGAGGCCACTGAAAGCGAACGTAAATGTGTTTCATGCGTAGTCAAGCATGTGTCAGCTGCAACCTACCTTGTAATGAATTTAAAATAGCCGCCGATAGGGATACGATTAACAGCAACGTCAGCAAGGCACATAGACAACGCGTTGAGGCTGGCAGTAGACAGAGCGAGTCGTGCTCGTCTGTCATAATCTGCAAAATAGTAGATGTTTGACCTGCGCATAAGCTTAAGCTTAAACCTAAGCTAGGCCTAAGCTAAGCCTAAGCTAAGCCTAAGCTAAGCCTAAGCTAAGCCTAAGCTTAGCCTAAGCTAAGCCTAAGCTAAGCTAAGCCTATGTCTAGCCCCCTACCTCTTCAGTGATATATTTCCGATTTGACCGCAACGATGAGCGCGTATCAACCGACATCGGAAAAACGATACGCTCGATGGAACCTAGATCTAACAGAAAAATTTTTTAAACCCAGCGCGAAGAAACCAAAAGCAGGGCTCAAGCTGGCCGCGGAGCGCGGGTTCGACAAACTTTTATAGGCCCGTAAACTAGACGAGATCCGTCCCACCGCGGGCCCCTTGGCCACATAAAACACACAAGCAAGCAGCAAATTCCCGGGGAAGGTCAAGATGGGCCACCCGAATGGCTAAAGTGCCCGGCGCAATACCCCCTTTTTCGGCCGCGCACATCCACGCGAAAATTCAATCGCACTCATACGGCAACACCCATGCGCGACAAAGCTACCCTAAAAATGACATTCACCCGGGGGTTTGACCTAAAGTTTTTCGGTTTCGAAGAAATTGAGTAAACGCAGAGGATTATTTTCACAATGTCAAAATTTCAGAACACCGACATTCAATAATGCGGGAATTTGCGGCATTTAGGTATATTTTGCGGATTTCCCGGGAGATTTTGTAGAAACGGCTGGGTTCAAATATTTCGGAATATTTTAAATTAACGCTAAAAAATCTAAATACGAGCCTTTTTATTTACGTAGAGTAGCTTAACTTAGCGTTCAGCAGTGTAGCTTTTCGTATTCTATAGTATCATTGCGTACATCGTCGTAGCCCAAAGGAGTCGATGTTTCGCTACTACTATGGATGTTGCGAGGAGGAGGAGGACGGGACCCCGATGTGTTGCGCAAAATTCAACTTGTGGCTATCGTAAGTTAAAAACTCATAAGCTAAAACCTGAGCTAACAAGTAAGTCAGCAGGAGTACAGCGTAAAATATCGTAATCTAGCGTCCAGAATCGCCGTAAAGTTACATGGCTTCGATATCCAATTTTAGCGTACAGCTTAACGTACATTCTTCCAGCCGAGCGCGTCGTTTCGTAGCCTATAATTAGCGGACAGTTGGCTCAGGGTGCAGAATCGCAGCTGAGCGTACAACGTGGTAACTTAAAGCAGATTTCTAAGCTTAGATGGACAATTTTTCTAAGCAATTCTGAGCGTATTATTCGCTTACGTAAGGTCATGTATCTCTTTGTATACGATAGTATCATTGCGCACGCTATCGTGATATCTAAATCAAATTCACATACCCTAAAGTGTTTTGCCATGGTGCCGTTCTCTGTTATTTTGTGGTTGTAATTTATTTTAAGTAGCCTATCTGATAGAATTTATTTTATTTAGAGATTCCGAGCTCGCAAGCCCTGTTAAAGCGGGCCGTCGTTGTAATCAAGCGCTCGGAGATGGAGGGTGAGTAATGAAAAGAACAGACACAAACATCCGAGAATATACATTTTCCGGGAAGTGATCACACACCACACTCGTTCCAGAAACATCCAATAGGCTGCGTTGGATTGGTTGAAGTCAGCCGCTGTATACATGAATTCACGCCAACGCCCTGTAATAAGAATTTCTATGCTGACTGCTGCTTTTGTGTTGCTACCAGCCGCCCACAGCAGCTTTGCCCCTCCTCCGCCCCGCCCACCCCGAGCATCACTTGGCCGACTATGGGTAATTCTCCATCCCCCAGCCGGCACCCAACTTTTGTATCTCGGCTTCCTGTCCATCTACACGTGTGTATGGTTTACCAAAATACTCGCCACAGAAAGACGAACATTTTGGTATACTTTACAAGCCTGTAGATGAACAGGGAGCCGAGATACGGTAGGTGGGGGTCGGCTGGAGGGTTATCTGGAGTTTAGCCCGACTATGTACCCCACCGTGCAATTATGCCAACTGACCATAGTCGCTCCTGCCGCCCCAAATGTCATTTTGGGTTCTGATTCTGATCATTTTCAACTTGATGGGTAGATCAAAATTACATTAAATTTGAGCTGGGTAGCAAGTGGTCTCTTCGAATTTGGATTTTTTGGTTTGAGTGCAGTCTCCCAGCCGACCCTGCTCTACCGTATCTCGTCTCTCTGTTCATCTACAAGTGTGTAAAGTATACCAAAATGTTCGTCTTGCTCTGGCGAGTATTTTGGTATACTTTACACACCTGTAGATGAACAGGCAGCCGAGATACAAAAGGTGGGTGCCGGCTTGGGGTAAACTGCACTCTGACCGATCTTTTAGTTGAATTTCGTCGTATTAAAGGGATTAGGAAGGTCCAGTGGAATAGGGGCCATCGATAATTGGCAACGAGCCAACCGGAACTGCTAATGCAACAAAATGAGCAGAGTGGGGGCGAGGCAGGAGGTAGCAGAGAAGCTTTATGTTAATTTTAGAACTAAGCCCGCTTTATGCTAATTTTTCCTGTGTCTTCCTGATCCCTTTAAGTTAAAACTAGCATAAAACTGGCTTTAGTTTTGCCGTGCAACCCGGTTTTGTGCATGAGCATTTCCGGTTCGCTCGTTGCCGATTATAGATGAGCCCTCATCTACTCGGCTTTCCTTGTCCCTTTAAAGGGCTGCCGACGGCATGTGTCGATCCCCCCTCATCAACAAATTGGCAAGTAGCCAACGGGGTAGAGAGTGCGCCCTGGGGAGAGGCGCAGAGACATTTTTTTTCCAGCGCGTAACCGATTGACTATGCCGTCGGCATCCCTTTAAATCGTAAATTCTGACACTCCAATGGACCGCTAGCGAGGGGGGTGGGGTGGGCGGCTTGGGATACCCTATGTTTAAGAACCAACACTTACAACTGAAAGCAAATGACATGGCGACGATAAACGCAACGAGGCCAAGGAGCAACAGAAAATGGATCCCGCCATGGCATGGCTCCGGGCTTGGCTAAAGGAAAAGTTAGTTCTGTATCCATAGTCTTGCTGGAATATTTTTCAGGTGGATAAAATCCCGATTTTCTGCCTGCCGCTATTTTTGATTTGTAAGGGTATCGATCTGGCGATTTGCTTTCATTTCGCCAAAACTCATCTCGACGAAAGACCTTTCACCTGCTAAGAAAGACAAGGTTCGTAACGAGGTAACAAGAATAACGATTTCCCCCAGATGCTCCTTACAGTATGGTATTTAACGACGTAGTCACTGCAGAGCATGAAGAGAAAGAGCACTGTCCAAGATGCGGCGGCAATTAGCAGACGACGACACGCAGCTAGAAACATCTACCTGAAAATGCGAAAAAATTGCGGAACACCCAGCAATGATCAAAGAGAAGCCGGCAATGGAATGTGAGAGAGCGAGAGCGAGAGCGAGAGAGAGAGAGGGAGAGAGCGAGAGTGTGAGAGAGAGAGTGGAGTGCGTGAATGTGTCTGAGTGAGGGTGACAGAGGGTGAGAGAGCGTGAGAGTGAGAGGGAGGCAGAAAGGTCCAGCAAGAGTCCGGAAAGGGCGGGAGAGAAAAGCAGGAATGCCGGAAGGAACATGCGAGAGATAGAGAGAAAAAATATAGATGGAGATAGAGAAAAGAAAAATCAACAGAAAACATAAAAAGAAAGAAAAGAAAAGAACAGAAATATCGAAAGAGAGAGAGAGAGAGAGAGAGAGAGAGAGAGAGAGAGAGAGAGACGAATTGACCCGAAACGGTTGTATTAAATGGGTGAGAGCAAGGTAGGGGGTAAGAGTGTCCAGATATCTAAATGAAATGGCGGGAAAGTGCACGCTCGACAATGCCCTAAAGCTATTTTGGATTGCCCTGGGCAATTAGCGCAATTCAAACGTTGCGCCTCAAGTTGCGTTAAAACTTAAAAAAATCTGTTCGATTTATGCCTTCGTTCGCAGAAATAAAATTTAGGGTTACCCAAAAAATCACCCCCCCCCCCCCCCTAGCCGACCGCAGACGGCTCCGATTTTTACAATACGAAAGTTCTCGTAAAGGCGAGTCCAGCGCTTCTCACCGATTCAAAAATTTTTGCAATTTTTCTCACATTTTCTAATATTTCCACTTATTTCTCTGGCGTAACCAGTTCCCAATTCCCGTTGCGGCAGAGGAGCGACAAATGCAAGCGAACGATTCGGATTCCGGGGAGTCCGGATTCGGTGATGGTGGTGATGGAGGCCAACAACTGGGTGACGTCGATGGTATCCAAGCATTACGACGACAATTGAGGGCCGAACAGGTCAGCCGCCTCAAATTGTTTCTCGTTGCGACGCGACCTGTAAAGGGGCGGCCACAGGTTGGCAATTTGCCAGTTGTGTTGAACCCCTTCCGAAAAAGGGCATCAACAGTTACTTTCTCGATCCCCTTGAAGAGAATTAAGATTCTTAATCCGTTGCGCAAAGAAAGTGCATGCACGCGCTGCATCCCGCGAACACTTTAAAACATATGGCAAAACCCGCAGCCGACAAAATCTGTCAGTCTTTTAAACAACGAACCTCATATTCAGGCTCGAAACGCGCTTCTCGCGTGGGAAAATGGAAGGTATAGAAGGGCCACGAATCCGGAATCTCGCGAGTTAATGGTATCTGGTTTTCAAATTTTTTTTTGATGATGATAGGAACCGCGCAATTTCTTTCAAAGTATTCTCAAAGATAGTCAAAACGGTGCTTCAAAAACTTTTTTATTCGACATTCGCACATAGTTTTGGTTCTTGTGTATTCCGGGGGACCAACTTTTTTTGTCGGCCCTGGTGGGGATAGTAATCAAATATAAAGTTTTTCACATTGTTTTTAACAAAATTTAAGCCTGTTTGAACAGGAAAAAAATTTTTTTTGAAAAGTTAGAAAAACGCTTGAAAAGTCGAAAATTTGGTCATCTTTGGGCCGAAAAAAAATTGATTTTTCGGCCTAAAATTAAATTTTGTAAAGTTTTTATGCTTAGGAATAGCTATAAACAATGTGAACAGTTTTAACCCG
This sequence comes from Mesorhabditis sp. LJ9110, assembly GCA_038088335.1. Lineage (NCBI taxonomy): Eukaryota > Metazoa > Nematoda > Chromadorea > Rhabditida > Rhabditidae > Mesorhabditis > Mesorhabditis sp. LJ9110. The sequence continues at coordinate 91,658 of JBBGBA010000169.1, read as the reverse complement.
ATCTGATCTAAGACTTTATTTAGTGTACATGTGAATACAGGCAAGGATATTGGTGGGAAGAGCATCCTATCGAACAGATGGCACATGCATTCCTCTTCATCGCTCTCCTCTCCGGCATCTTTGGCACAGCGCATCTTTGGATGCCCCAAACAATTTCGGTGATTTTAATACTTCTCTGATATCCCCAAAAATTCTGAATATAGATACATTTTATGAAAGCACTATTGGAGAGGTATACTATTGGCTTATACAGGTTGTCCCAAGAAAATTCACCCCCCTCTAGCCGGCCGCGGCCGTGTCCGATTTTTACGATTTAGGTACCTATCGAAAGCACTCGAAAAGCCAAGTCCAGCACATCACTCCGTTTTCCAAAACTCGGAATTTTTTGCTCGATTTTTGGCATTTTTCATGCAAAAAGGACACGATTTTTTGTCAAAAACTCAATTTAGCTGGTTTAAGCGCTATCCAAATCTTTCAAAAAGCTGTCGTTAGGCTGCCAGTAAAGGCTTAAAAATCCCTAAATTATGATTTTTGTAAAAAAACCCTTGGTCAGAAAAGCATCAGAAAACCCGCCTGCTCCGTAAAAATAGTAGTAATTGTTAGAAAAATTTCAGAATTTTGGCAAACAGAAAAACGTGCCGGGCTCGCCTGTCCGAGGGCTTTCGATAGATACCAAAATCGCAAAAATCGGACACGACTGTGCCCGGATAGAGGGGGGTGATTTTTCTCGGAACACCATGTAGGGTAGGTTACCTAACCTATATTACTCTATCTTTTCACATCCCCCCTGTCGTGGCCCTTTTAGAAGCTCAAAAATTTCTTGGAGCCGGTAGCTTTCAGTGTACACCGCTACGGAGTATCTTCACGTACTACCTCCATCTTACCGTCTGGTCCCTCATTCTGCTCGGCAAGTCTCGTCTCTCTTATTTTAGTTTCATTGCCAGGAATTGCGTATCGTAGTTGTTCCCCGTTGGAGAGGACTCGTCTGTGGGCAGCCATTTCCCTCCAAAAGCGATACCTTCGACCCACATGCCAAATTATTCTGTTCTTTACGAGCGCGATGGCCGCTACTCTGGCTTTGATCGTTTTTGGGATCACCCGGCAAATGCCGCTCTACTGAAGCCGATTGCCGGTCATAGCTCCTAATTCCATTGTGTTTTGAATACCCAGTCCCGCGCCGTTAATCCACATGCCCGAAAAATATCTGCTCTCATCGATTCTCGATCCTCTATTCTTATTGATGGCAGGCTAGCAAAGATTTCTTGCCCACCCATCGTCCATATTTTGTGCACAAACAATAAACAATTCTTTATTTGCCAGTTTAGTGGCTTGGAAACCCGGGGAATTTCCTGTAAAGCAACAACACTCGAAATATGTACAGCGAATATCGAAAGTCGCGTCCTCACATTGGCTGTCACATGTGGTAATTAAACTCAGTTTCTATGCTCATCAGGTCAATTGTTATTATAGTTATCGGCATCTAGCATGAAATGGGGCGGCCCGATGGCTCCGGTGAGGATGCTGGCCATCGTCGGTCGAGGTCCACATCCTGGCAGCGGCTCCTTATAGAGCTCGTCAGGAGAGATCTTAATAGGGGGTTTATTTGGGACGTTTCCAAGTTCCTCCCGAAATCCAGAAGGTCTGATCGATAAGCGATGCAACGAGAGAGAGAGAGCAAGAGAGAGACGAGACAGAGAGAGAGGCAGAGAGAGCGAGAGAGATAGAGAGATACCTCTTCTGTTACGTGCTCTCTCGCGATTATCGATTGGACCGCGCCGAACTACGCGTCGTTCCAATATACGCTAATTCGGCAAGGCATACGGTATTTACTACACCTTTCCGAAGATATACGTTTAATAAGCCGAGAGAGAGAGAAAGCGAATCAGAGAGAGCGAGAGAGACATGAGCAGTTTTTAGTTATGAGAATCCCCGAAACACTTACAGTACTTACAGAATTGCAAAGATGGCTGCCACAACAGCAACCCTGCACGATATGGTGTGGACCGCTGGTCGTCTGTGCGCACGGCTCTCCCGTTAGCACCTGATTATTCGAAGCTAATCGGAAAACCGAGTTGCTACACAGCGGCCCGGTCCCTAATAAAACGTCCAGGATGTTTTGAAACGCGGAAACCCGCAGTGCGTGCGATAGACGCGTCGCGCAATTACAAAAGGAGGCTTGCCCCCGCCCTGCCCAGCTAAACGCTGGTTGCCATTTCGCGCGCACAGCACGTAACGCGCGTACAGTACGCCTTGCCCATGGACCGGACCGACGTTAATCACGTTACAAAAACAATTAAGTAACCAATAAACTAACCCGCAGAATCCCGCACCCAATGCCCGCGCATCCCAGCGATTTTGTCGTGTAGGTTTGGGTGCAGGTGTCATAGATGGTAGCTTTGTAGCAACCGAACCAACATGACGTGGCGTCCATATTCGAGTCGTAGCAGTAGACCTCGTGGCTTGGACGCACGTGCATTAAAACGAACCTAAAACCAACAATACCAACAACTGCATAGTTTGCAAACCAGTGCAAACTATTTGCTACTTTTGTTAACAACCTTGGGTATTTTTAGATGCCCTAGAATTAGAGGTTCGAGGTTAGAGGGGAAGTTAATGAGTAGATACCTCGACTTTACGCAACTTGCGCAAACTTACAAAGCAATCCCCACGCTCCACATGACGTCTAAATTCGTAGGCGCCTCGAGAAGAACCAAAACAGTACTCAAAAGACGAACCGCTCGGACTGGCCGTGGCTTATCAGCCTTACCCCGTGAAGCTTTGCCGCTTTTTTTATACGACCCTCTTTCACGAATTGAATGGCGCTAGAAAACACATTTAAGCAGTTTGCACACAAAAGAGTTACTAAGAAAAATGTGCATAGTTTTTATTCGTTTTATGTGCTCATTTGATTGCGAGGCACATGGTCCTGTTTCCCCTCCCAAGAGGATCAGTAGAATGTATTTATTTCTCTTGCCACACAGCCTTGCAGCGACCCGTTTTTATCACAAATGTACAAAAATACAGACTTAATGATGTTCAAATATACAAAAGAAAGTGCGTGGGAATCTTGTCGTAGTGGACAGGGAATTCAGAAGACTTTGGATATCGTTCCGAAATCGTCAATTGACATACAAAAATTTTGGCGGAAAGAAAACGCCGAGGGTGACCGAGAGCAGATTCGGCTTTTCACAATGCTGCTGCGAGATGCCATCTCTGAAGTGGGCGCTGGCGTCGTTGCATCTGTGACCCTGACAGCAGCACCACTGCACAATGTATCGATCACCGCTCGTCGTCTGCTTGCAAGATTCGTCCCAGAACAGCTGAAACCGCAAAGATTACGGCATACTGTGGTAAAAATTCGCATGTTTGGGATACCCAACCCATCGACCTCCGTGCTTCCGGTCCAATTTTGATTATTAAAGTAGCTACAATTATCAAAATGTTGATAACAGAATGGCATCAAAATTAGCAAATTAGCGCGTTTTCCCAACAAAAAGGCGAAAGAACATGCGGCGGGCGGGTTTCGGCAATAGCTACATATTTTCCAGGAACCAACGCTTCTTGGCCCTATAAGAGTGACCGTATATCAAGTGTACGCTACCGTACATTGTAAAAATAGCATGTCGCCCCGGCACAGCCCTCGTTTCGATAGGCGAGACTCTGGGTGCAGTTGTCGAACGCTGCAATCACTTCACAGCCATGCGCACAGACCTTCAACCCATTTCCGTCCAAGCAAACCGTCCTTTTCCCGCTGACTTGCTGTAGGGCGAAAAATGCCACCCTACAAAACAGATATCTACAGAAATATGCATACTTAATACTTACCACATGATTATATAGCAGCAATTCATAATGACTAGAGCGTTAGTTCGTATGGAGGCGGCGCTAGTTCCAAATGACTACTCCTATCAGCGAACAACACCTCTGGTACTCGAGTCGCCCCTTATCAGCTGGTTGCGCCGTTGAAGAGGGTCAAGCCTATATCTAATAATATTCTGGCGACTGAAAAGCAACATTGAGAAAAATAATAAAAATAAAAAGTTGGTAATGATAGCGCGCGCATTGATGAAGACATTTTACGGATTATACGGAGACGTGGCAGTCTTGGCAGAAAATGAGGTGGCGTTCAGAAGTTTTATCTGTACCGGAAGGCTGGACTGGGAACCGGCTGCTTTTCTCCGGAGTTTAATGAGCTGTTTTCTCTTCGGCGAGCCAACCAGCCACGTGGTATTTTATAAAACTGGTAATCTTCAGCTAGCAAACAAGAATGACTAACTATAGATGAATGGGCCCGTGAGCCAGATCGCGACAAAAAAAAATATGCAATAAGCACTTCCGCTTGTTCAAAGTTCTGACTAATGGCATTAGTATGATGTATTTAACTCTTAACTTTGATGATTTTTCTTTTTGTGAAGCGTCCAATGATTGATCTGCGATTTTTAATAGCCTTTGAAGCCTTCAAAAACCCGCTTTATATAGAAACAAAACCGGAAATATGCACACCACAAAGAAAGATGTTTTATGTACAGTAGAATGGCATGAAAACACGGAACCTCAAAAACGTAAATGTACACACCCAGGGACGTAGCGTAATACAGGCCCCGAAATCGGCCGGGGCCCGAAAATTTCATAAGGGGGGACCCTTATGATTTTTATTTTCTCAAAAATTTTGCTGCCTGCGGCGCTATTTCTTCACGTTTTTACGGCTATTTGTAGTGCTATGTAACCTGTTTTTCAAAAATTTTTGCCTGCGGCGCTGTTTTTTCGGCAATGTTTTAAGTTTTTTTGGAAAAATTTTTTCGGGGCCCCCCCCGAAATTTTTTTCTGGCTACGCCCCTGTACACACCAGACAAAGTTTAGTTTAGTTTAGGTGACTTCCGTATCTGGGTTATGACGAGAAACAGTGGGGAGGCCAAAAAACGCCTAGGAGCACATCGCGCACATCTTCCACAGGGCATCCAGGCATTGGTTGTTTAGACTGATAGTACTTCCCCGGATTGTTGCAGTAATCCCCCACACAGCAACATCCCTGCACCGTGTACCGCTCTCCGCTCGTCGTCTGCCAGCACGGCTCGTTGGAAAACCACTGGAGGATGAGTTGAAAAGGCGTAAAAAGTGTCATACCCTATACAAGCCACATTTGAACCCTCCACATCCTAGGCTCCGCCACGCAACTGTCTGCGTACAATTATCGAATGCGGTGCCGATGAAGCAGCCGCCCGAGCATGTGACCTCCCCCAAGTCGTCGTCAAGGCATTTTGTGACCCGGGAGTAGCCGAAGAACCAGCAGTTGGTTAGCGGGAAGCTAATTGTCAGCCTGAAAGATGGCGTAGTATACATAGTAAACAGTTTATAACCGTAACCAATCGATGAAGTAATTTTTTTGCGTTTTTCAGATTTTGCCTTTTTGGGCTCATAATTTGACGGCTTTATCTAAACAAAGTGATATCGCTTTTATTGCCTGCTCCAATAAAGCCGTATCTAAATATACAATTAAGGAAACTTACAACATTATTGTATAGTAGACGCCCATCTATCTTGACCGTATAAAATTCGTAGCCGCTGGGGCAAAGAAATGATTAGGGTCAGAACAGCCGTGAAGCCAAGTACTGCAGTCAAAGCTTATCTATTAGCCCGTCTCCCTGCAAAAGAGCGTCTCCTCGCTTCAAATAGAAAATATTCTGGCGTTCGAGAGCATATAATGGTAGAGTTTCACTTAGATAAGCCCACCGTACGACTTATAAATTCTGACAATGCTGACCCTTCCAAATTAGATTCTGACGGTGGAAGGAAAATCACGAAAATCTCTTGCATTAAACAGTATAATACGATATGTGTAGAAACAGTACATTTATGATGAGCACATTTTACACTTTATACAGCAGGCAAAAGCCCGGGCTTATTATTGGCTTAGATACCCAGCTTTTTTCAAAATAACGCCGCAGTGCAGCTCCTTATCTGCAAAAAACCCTGGGCTGGAACCGACTTCGTTTTCTGGCGTCATTTTTTTTGGAATGTTTTGCCGGCGACGGGTCAGGCGAAGCCACGTGTCGGTTTTATACAGCAGCTAAGACAAATTTTAGCACATAAAATTGACTATGAAAGTAAGCAAACCGACGCGGAGGACGAGTAGGGATCTGCCACAAAAGGTCAAAACCACATGCGAATTATATATTGTGTACTTGATACTTTATCGTTGCACAATGTCCTAGCACAAATTTAATGCCTTACAACGTTGATGCATACAAAGACAATATCATGAATCGGTACAACGCACTTCCAAGGTAAATACAGTGTAATGTCTTAAATGCTTCATTTCCGGTCCTTAGTAAATTGCGGTGGCCAGGCCATTCCAAACAATATCGCGCTTCGCCTTGGCGTAGAGCATCCGGGCTTCGGATGCGTAAGTACGGGACCGTCAAAATATTTGCTGGGGTCGTTACATCTTGATCCCACACAGCAGCATCCTCGAACGATGTACCGGTCATCGGAACCGCTCGTCGTCGCAAGGCATGTTTTCACCCCGAGCGACTAAAGATAATTGTCAGGAAAGCTTGATATTCCTGGTACGTGTCCTGGTTCAAGGCGTCGTTCTTTTCTTTTCATGGCTTCGTACCTTTTGAATAAGACATCCCAATCCCGCGCATCCAAGCTGCAACCCGACGACACCCTCAGAGCATCTATCGTAGGCCATTCCGATCTGACACCCAAACGGACAGGACGTTACGGTCTTCTGATCTTCATAACACTAAGTACAGCTTACTGAAGGCACCAAAAAGCAGACCACGACACTAAAACTAGGGTTCGTGACCTTAGTCGATCACCTACTGGTAAGCTACTGTAGTGTCAAAATCCACTCACCCTAGCGCCAAAAAGTTCTTCATCTCAAGTGGTAGTTTCCGGTTTCGTACAGCTGACGAATTGAAACTAATACCCTCCTTTTGGCAGTAAAATATGCAACCGTTATCGGAGCCCAATTACTGACCGATCGTCATAAAAATGCGTAAGAATACGTTGTTTTTGTGTCGCGTGATTCACTCAGCCCATCATGGGGGGTTTAACTAAGCTTAGCCTTGGCTTAGCTTAAGCTTAAGCCCAAGCTACTCTTAACTTGAGCTTTAAATTGTCTCAGGAGGTCAAAATGGGGTCATTTAGGGCTAGGCTTAGCTTGGCTCAAGGTAAGCTTAAACTTCGTTTGTATGAAGTTAAGCCTAGGCTTGGGCTTGGCTTAGCTTTTTCGGCGGCTTCGGGTTTACAAGACGGCTTTTGGAGCATCTTGAAGTCAAAATCCGGACGGCCCCCCCCCAAGTGCATTAGCACCAAGGATAGAATTTTAATTGATTCCGCGCCTAGGACCCTGGCCTGTTTCGACGCTACAACGCCTCCGCAGAACCCGAATATTATGTCTTCATCGACCTGCGCCTTATCATGACGAATTTCCGTTTTATTACCCTCCCGAGGTCATTTTTCAGTGGTAAGAATATCGTGTATATAAGCTGACCCGGTACAGCTGGAGCCACAGCTGATAAAAGCTGACATTTCCACGCTTTCCACGACAGCTATCAACTCCAAGACGCATATAGCTATGAAATTCTACTACGCCGTGTTGGTGTAAGTACCTACAGTCTACTCTTGTACATATCATATTTTTTATAGGTTGCCATTCCTGGTCCTACCGCTAGCCAACGGTAAAAAGAGCATTTGTTTGGACCGCGACGGGGGCCTCAAGGTTTGCGCGCACGGTTGCGAGATGATTGCCGCTTTTGACACGTGCACGCAGACCGTTGTCCACCATAGCCAAGGTTGTGCCGGGACGAAATGCTATTTTCGCAAGGTAATGTACCAAGCGTTAGTGAGTAGCATACTAAAACTCTGTGAATAGCAATACGATAACTTTTCCAGGTCTTCTCGAATGAGACGTGCGGGGAGACGACGAGCGGCGCAAATGGACGATACCAGGTTCGCTGGTGCTGCTGCCACGGCCACAGATGTAACGACATCCGCAACTACTACGAAGATCGGGAGCCGCTTCCCGGTTGCCCGAAGCCCAAACTAGTGCTGAGTAACGCTTGGCCACCACACGTTCTTCTTGATGTCGAGTAGTCTGAAAGGATAAATTGTTTCTCGACAAATTTACACTAGAACAGATAAAAGTGAAAAACACCCACGAGGATGTTATTGGTCGGCTGACCAACTCAGCGGTTCCCATGTGCTGCAGCTTCTTCAAACCCGGCGGAAGTCGACGATAGGGAGTCGAGCTCAAGAAGTCGGAGTCGGTACAAACTAGAGATGTTTTTATTCAGATACGATATGCATCCAGATACATCGCATCTGAATAAGCTATCGGAATAGAAAAATCCTAGATGCGATATAGATAATCGTATCTGAATTGGAATCCGACCCACCGAGATACGATACTATCGGAATAACTTTTGCATATCGGATTAAGGGAAATTAGGGCGCTCGGTAGGCGATAAAATGGATGCAAATCGAATGATCTTGTCTCGGAACCCCCTAACCTTATGCTTTTTTATGCAGATTGACCGTACGGAGTACGTATTCACGGGAATGACGGATTTTCTGCTTATTCCGATATGCAAATGTTATTTCGATTAATCGTATCTGGGATTGAGCCTCGCCGACCCCAGATGCGATAATCGTATCTCGATTGCCCCGGCTTTAATCTAGATACGATATGCAAATTGCCTTAAATGCAAAATTTCCTATATCGTATCTGAATAAAAACATCTCTAGTACAAACCACGTGCATATTATGCCCTCATCGACTGGCGCCTTATCATGACACATTTTCGTTTCATCTCGCCAGGTCACGTTTTCAGTGGTAAGAATATTCTTTATATATAGGGTTGAGCCTGAGAAACATGCACAGGCCCTAAAAGCTGACCGCAATACGTCATCAGCCGACTCGTGATGAAATTCTACTACGCAACATTGTTGTAAGTATCTAATTAAGATGTGTTACCTTTCATGTACTCTCAATATCGTACAATTTTCCTAGGTTACCATTCTTGGTACTACCGCTAGCCGACGGGGAAAAGACGGTTTGCCATGGCGCCAACAAGGGCTTGAAGCTTTGCTCGCGTGGCTGTGAGTTGGTTGCCGCTTTTGACACGTGCAGGCAGACTGTTGTACGTCATCACCAGGGATGCGCCGCGATGTACTGCCATATTCGCAGGGTAAAATGTTAGGCATTAGTGAGTAGCAGGTAAGACTCGAGATAACCCCCTCCCCCCAGCCGACCGCCAACTTTTGTATCTCGGCTCCCTGGCATTACAGGTGTGTAAAGTATAACAAAATACTCGCCAGAGCAAGAAGAACATTTTGGTATACTTTACACCTGTAGATGAACAGGGAGCCGAGATACAAAAGTTGGGTGCCAGCTGGGGGATCTGGAGTTCAGCCGAGCCGCATACTAAGGATTTATGAATGGCAATATAGCAATTTTTCCAGCGTATCTCGAATGAGACATGCGAGGAGACGACGGGAGGCGAAAATGGTCGATATAAGTTGAAAATCTGCTGCTGCCATGGTGACAGATGTAATGACATCGGCAACTACTACGAAGACCGGGAGCCACTGCCGGGCTGCTCGAAGCCCAACTCATCGCTCATCGACGCTCTTTGGCCACACCACATGATGATTGATACCGAGTACAGGTTTCCTCAGAATTATTCGGGCAAACTTGCAAAGCCATTTCTTCTCCTCCTTTTTTTGGGAGTTTCTACGAGCATCGTGTAATTCTCTCATCGCATATCGCCCGGGCGCTCTTTGGCGACCCCGCTTTATGCTTTATGAAACTGTAGTACCCGGGAAAAAGATAAATTATTTCTGGACCAAAGTGGCGCACGGCATACAATAAACAGTAAAACAGATATGAGTCTTTACGTTGTGCGTGGCAGAACTGAAACATATATTTTAAGTCTCTAGTAAGTCCGATTTTTAGGCTAATTGGTGTCGACTTAACTGGGCATATTTTCGCAAAAGCTTCAGTTGCACGAGATAAAAGCGGCTTCAAGGGACGAAGGGTTTGGTTAGATAAGCGCAGCGACGCGAGCACGAGGGATGCTTTCTGGCATCATCAATTCCAAAAGGTATATGGCAGCTAGCCTCCGGAAGCGATATATGAGGCTAGCGTAGGCTTTTTCCAGAAAGAAGGGTTAGATCTTTGGGTATATCCGGCACTTTCGAGTTGCTAATACAACCATGGCAATTTTCTCAACACATTGCGAGCCTGGCGAAGCCTAAGTCTAAGTCTAGGCCTAATTTGAAGCCGAAGCCCAAGCCTAAGCTTAAGCCTGAGCCTATCCTAAGCGAAAGCCTAAGACCAAGCCCAAGCCTAAGCCTAAGCCTGATCCAATCTCTTCCAAACTGACCAAAACATTGAGCCACACTCCGCCGGCTTCGTCTCAAGCCCGGCAAGATAAGTCCGGCTTTTCAGGCCGCCAACCATTCCCGATAAGCCCTCACGTGTGCCCGTTCTCTGTAACAGCGTACTCTGCAAATTGGCGCGAGTTCTCTCTCAAAAATCGTTTATTATCGGACGCAATCGGTGCAAAATATTTTTTGGGGGGAGGATTTTCAGTGTTTTTTCGGTGCATGGGGGAAAAATAATTAAAGCTGAGCACTGGGATGGTATGTACAGGGGATACTCGTTGTCGGGTGGGTGGTATGTTGTGTTGTTGTTGTTTGTGGCTAGGCGGACGATAAATTAGTCCTGGATGGCCTCGCCGGTGTTCTCGATGCCCCGGCCTGGAAAGTGCGTGTTTTTAGGGTTATCATGAGATAGAAGGGTATAAAATGAACTTCTAAAAGTGTTTTAGCAGCAAAATTCTTGTTTTAATTATTCTTAAACGCAAAAACTTTAGAAAAATCGACAAAATGCAAAAATCACTGTTTTTCCGAGCGAAAGTGGTCGATTTTCGAAACAAACTTACAAAATGTTGCTTTTTATCGCGTATTTAAACTATTTAAAGTGAAAAAACACTATTTAAACACTTAATATTACGTTATGCTAGGTATTTTTTGCTCAGAGGAAAAATTAGGCGGTTTTTAACTGGAATTACATAAATTTTAAGCTATATTATCTATAAAAAGGAATTCAAGACAAATGTATCTATTTTTAACGTATATTTTTAGAAGAAAACTATCAAAATCCTTACCGACAGCATTCTTCGCGTCACGTCCGGTCTCAACGATTCCCTCACCAGTCTTCGCGACGGCTCCTCCAACGACTCCGGCACCATACGCTGAAATGTGCCCATATTACCGTAGTCCACCCGCTTTCCAGTAGTTTCCACCCAGCTTTTCCCCGATTTAGAAGCACCACACTCTCACGACGACTCACCCACGCCCTCTACCGCCTTTTTGCCCCCGGCGACGATGAGCTGGCCGCCCTCCTCGGCCGCGTCCCCCATCACTTTGGCGCCGTGCGCTAAAGCCCCCGGGCTATATTAAAAAGCGCTCAAAATAGTGTAAGAATATTTCTGAAGTCCTAAAACCCCGACGCTATAGAAACCGTTACTTACCGACTCCACGGCCAGCGGCCTTCGCGCCATCAGCAACGACCTCGGCGCCCTGCGATGCGGTCTCCACGACGGCTCCGGCACCCTTGGCTGAAAAGACGAGCGTAGGCCGAATTCGCTCCATAAGGTTCTCTGCTAGTCTGCCAGCCACTTACCGGCTCCATGGGCGACCGTCTTGGCTCCCTCGGCAACGTGTTCACCGGCATCCTTGGCGACGTCAACGGCTCCCTCGCCTGTTCGCACAACGAATCCAGCGGCGGCTCCGGCTCCCTCAGCTGAAAAGAGAGGCGGATGAGAGAGAGCGAGAGAGCGAGAGAGAGAAAGCCAGAGAAATTGAGCATGAGATTGAGAGTGCGGGAGAGGTAGAGAGCTTCATTCGGAACTGCGAGAGAGAGAGAGAGAGAGAGAGAGAGAGAGAGATAAAAGAGATAGATCTCGAGAAAAACTGACCAACGCCCTGTCCGGCCTTCTTGGCACCGTACACAACGGCGTCTCCGGCGGCCTTGGCTCCATCAACAACAGCCTCACCGGCATCCTGAGCAGCTCCTACCACGGCTCCGGCTCCCATGGCTAAAAATAGGGGCATATTTTAGGCCCGCGACTTCAATCCTCAATTCCGCGCATTTCCGCTTCACACCATGCCGTCAGGGTCATGCTCCTTAGGGTTAGCCAGAAAAACAGGGATAATCTTTGGGGACGGTGTACATAGGCACGCGGCGTACCGATGCCCTCGCCGACGGCCTTGGCGCCCTCAACAACGGCTTGGCCCGCATTCTGGGCAACACCAACTGCGACACCGGCACCCTTGGCTAAATTGGGGGATAGGACGGGGGTTTGGCGGTTTTTGTGCGTCTCCAACGTTAAGAAGATGATCAAATGAGTGGTGCTGATGGCCTTTGCCAAAGGATCTCTGCTAGCCTGCCCGGGATTCAAATGAGAAGCGATTAAATTCTAAATTCGATAGCTTGATGGCTAAAAATCTTTCCGGTATCTAGGTTAAGAAGATTACCAAAAATCTCGGCTAGTATGCCACTTTATAGCTAAATCCTAATTGAAAATTTTCCCCAATGATCTGTGCTAGCCCCCTGAAAGCTCCAAGCGGTTTACAAAAAGAAGGGTAAATCTAAAGATCTAATTTTGTTAGTATAATCTAAAAAAGCTTTTGTAAAGCTCTAAATACAGATTTTAGGTCTATCAAGCGATTCTAAAAGGCGAAACTTCAAGTTCGTTTATACAGTAAGCTATAACTATAGATAGTTTCTAACTATATTAGCAAAATCAATCTTGTAAAACTCCTTACCAACTCCGTGTCCGGCGGCCTTGGCTCCATCAGCTGAAACAATGGGAAAGTTAGTGGTTTTCTAAACGGTGTCCTACCAACAGTCTCTCCAACGGCCTTGGCGCCATCAACGACGGCCTCACCGGCATTCTGGGCAACTCCAACCACGGCTCCGGCTCCCTTGGCTGAAAAGGAGCATGTTTTAGGGTCTAACCTAGGTTGCCGCTACGATACGCTCCAGTATAAAACTCACCAGCGGTCTCGCCGGCAACCTTCGCGCCCTCAACGGCTCCGTCCTTGACTACGGTGGCGGCGGTGGCTGAAAACTAAGAATTTTAAAAGTTTATACGTTTCCAGTAATTCCCTAACGACCTTTGCTAGCTTGCCATCGCGCAAAAAATCGAAAACTTTACTTTAGAAAGCGCCCTATCCACCGTAACCCTCAAAAACGTACCAACGGCCTCAGCTCCGGCCTCGGCGCCCTCTTTCACGGCCTCAGCGGCTCCTCCTGAAATTGATAAAATACTTTTTAAACCTTAAAACATGCTATCTAAAGGCATGCGAGTTAAAGGGGGACAGACTGAAAGTTAAAATTAAACAAGTAGAAAATTGAGCAAATCTTTACCGAACAGGCCTCCAATGGCGCCAGCGGCAGAGCCTAATAAAGTTTAGTTAATCAAATAGTCTTTATTTTAGGAGCGAGTCCAAAGGAGCGTAACGTACCGATTGCGCTTCCGACAGCGTTGACACCGGTCATGAAGCCGTCCTTCACAGTTTCGCCGAAGGTCTCTATAAATTGGTTTTCAGATGCTAAAATTCTTGCTAAAGAAGAAAAAGTTCTAAAAGTTAAAGTTCACTCACCAGCGGCTTCCTTGCCCTCTTCGTATCCTTCCTTGGCCGAGTGAGCGACGGTTTCTAAAATTTTACCACGTAATTGGTTACACCCGCGTTTTAGCAAATATGTGATGTTAGTAAAGCCGCGTTTAATTCGGTGTTGGATAACCATTAATAATTTAGTTTCTTGTATCTTTATGGCGTGGGATTAGGCTACGACCCGTGGGGAAGCGACTAGAGGAATTGCTGTAAAGTTAAAGTATTTTTTTGCTTGATCGCCAGTATTAATTAAAAATCATAAATTAAGCTGAACTTTATTGGCCTTTGCTGGCTAAATTTTTATAAAAAGTGAGGTGGAGTGGAAAGCATAGTCTTTCTGGGTGTTTTATTAACCTCTCGTTTCCCTTTTTCCGCGGAGAAGTCCGGCGGTAAATCCTAGAAGGTTTTGAAGAATGGGCAAAAAGGTTTTAAACCCGAATTTCTAGGGAGTATAGGTTTTTAGACTGACCTCCAGCTTCTCCGGCCTTCCTGGCGACAGCCTCGGCTCCATCCTTGGCTCCCTCCTTGACGGTCTCTGAAAAATTGCGTATTAAAAGCAGCATTAAAGCAGATTTTAGTCTAGAAAAAATCATAAAAGTTGTAAAAACTGACCAACACCCTCGCCAACGGTCTCTCCAATGGCCTGGGCTCCCTGCTTCACGGATTCTGAAACAGAAAAAAGGATTAGAATCGAAAAATGGCACTTACGCTTGGCTCCTTCGACCTTCTCGCCGGCCCATTGCGCTCCTTCGCGGGCTCCCTCCTTGACGCGCTCTGGAAAATGGATTTGCTAAAAGTTGCCCCAAGTTTTGGAGTTTTTGTAATCTTATAACTTGATCATTATTGGGTTTTCGTGGGCTAAAAGTTGATTGGAAACTATCGCCTAAAAGCTACCAGTTCGATTTCTAAAAGCGGCCCAGTTTCCTTTAGATTGCCCGCGCTAATTAGGTTTATCATCGAAAATTAACTGTTTTATAGCTAGACGTCGAACTTTCCTTGAGAACTCGCAAATTGCTCCAATTTTGGATTTCTAAAAGCTGACCCAAAGTTGACGCTAAATAACCTTTATTTTCTACCAAAAAGTAAACAACCAATTAAAAATAACGACCCAGGAAAACTACCGATATCCTCGTGATCCATTCGCTAGAATTTAGCGGCCGAAAAAAATTTCCCAACCTAGCAGATTCATGGTGAGTATGTGGGCCGGCTGGTGCGAATATACCCCCAGTTGCACTTTAGCGAATAACAAAAAGGGCAGGCTTTTCCAGAATGAGGCAGGGGGAGGGACTATTATTATTCGCCCCGGGGGGTTCGGGGGTTCGTGGGAGATGAACAGTTGCCCTTGGGGCCATGTTGACGCCTAGAGGATGGATGATTGGTTGTTTCGAGTCAAAACGTGCCGATCAACAACTTTTGTTGCCAAGAAGAAGTACCGATGGGATGGGCGCTGTTTTCGGGGCTGGATTTTAGGCCACAAGGGGCCAGCTCACTTTAAAAGACTTTAAAACATATAGATTTTTCGTGGCTAATTCAACGCCTAGTTCTTCTACAAACCTCCGGCATTGCTCAACTCCTCCTTGGCGTCTTCAGCAGCATATCCTGAAAATGAACAAATAAAAGCTATTGCTAAAATTTCTGCCAGACAGAGCTAAAATGTCAATAATAACTTACGTCCTTTAGCCTTGCCCTCCTCGAACTTCTTCTCGACGGTAGTTTCGGCTAAAAATACTGTTGAAAAGAGCCAAATCAAGCAAACACTCCATGCCAACAGAACAAAAAGTAAAAATGGCAGGCCAAAAAAGGGAAGCCGAGTATCTGGGCTGTTTCTTTTCATTAAAACTATTAAATGGATCATGCTTTTAGAGTTAGGTCAATTTGCGAAGGTTTAGCCTAAAGGTTTAAGCTGCTCCAGCCACCGCTAATCCTTCGCAAATCGCTTTTCAGCGCACACTGGGTTGTCTCGCATTGCCAACGCTCTAGACCTGATTCAGAAGATGAGGCTCCGGCCCTGTGCGCTCCACGACCTAATAAATCAAAATGTTAACCTCGTTTGCTACGATTTTTCGGCTCACCGACGGATGTGGCGCCCATGGGCTTCACCTCTGAAACAGAAAACAAAAGGATGGGGGCCGTGGGCTCGGGGGGGCTTACCTTTCGGCATGTTGTCGGGCTCGTGCTCGTACTTGTGCTGCGCATCTCCGGTCAACGGGTCAACTGAAAGCGAGGCCAGCAAATAAGGGTCGTGAAAGCAAACGAGAGCTTCATTTTTTTCGTAAATTTAAAAAACCCTAGGCAGGCAGGCAAAAAAATAGCATCGAAAAACGCGCTTTTTCCCCACCCTGCGGCACAATTTCGTCCAAAATCTCGCCGTCCTTGGTGACAATGTAGCTTTTGCTATGCGTTTTTTGAGGAAAGACTGAAGTTATCGTGATGAAAAAATCCTGAATTTACTCACCAACTGTCTGGGAGGTGGCGGTGGCGGCGGCATCGTTGGCGGCTTGCGCGACGCGGTCGGCGGCTTTTTGTGCGGACGCTTTCATGTCTTTGACGTCAGCCTGAAAAAATAGAGTTTGACAACAGGAAATATAAAGGACAACTTATTAAGTCGGTAGAAGTTTTTCTAAAAACTCACCGGGTATGCGCTAATCAAAACCAGGGCCAGGGCGGCCACGGATATCCTCAGAACGAGCATTTTTGTAAGGGATTTGTTTTCTGAAAATGGATGTTTAGAATGTTGATAAATATGGATTTAGAAGAGAAAACAATGGGAAATAGAATGAAACCCCGAGAGTTGAAAAACAAGCCCATAAAACGGGAAGCGGGTTCACGGATGGGCAGCCAATTTTCGGGTGGGCCGAGAGCGGGGGAAATTGGTGGAAAATCGGCGGGTGGATACCGAATCCGGCGATGGGTTATGGCAATGGATATGGCAGTGATGGGCTTTTGGAAGGAGTCACGAAAAATTGGCCATTTTTGCGGAAATCGGAACCGGTTAGTTCGGTTGGAATTGTTGGAAGGAGAGTGATCTCAAAAAACGAGCAGATTTTCAATTATGAAGCTTTAGAAGCTTGGAAACTACAAGAAATATATATATTTAGAAGGCTACGTTGCAATGTGGATGACTCGAAAGTTTGTCTAGAACTGTCTAAAGTTTAAAAGTTTAGAGTCTAAACAATCTAAATTTATAGCAATAGGTTAAGAATGTGTAAAACCTAGAAAAGTAAGAACGATAAGAAGGTGCAGGAAGTATCCAAGAAGATATAAAAGCAAAGACAAAAAATCAAAATCAAACAAAAGACTAAAAAATAAAGAAAGATCAACGTCGCCAAAAGTTGTTGTTGACCAAGAGGAAAAACCGGCCGGGGGATCAAGATGATGTTGCCGGGAATGGTAAGGAAGGTATCATCGTGCCCTGGTTGCTGCTCAGCCTCCCCGGATCTCTTCTTTTATATAAGTGGAGGGGCGGGCCGGGAGGGGAGCCCGAGAAAAACTTGCACTTTGCATGCTGTTTACCCCGACGACACCCAGCCCCAGTGTCGGGAAGAAAGAAAACAATATCATCCTCCGACCATCCACCCTTTTCCTCTTTTGTCTGCCCGTAATGTCCGTCCGTCTATCCGCCCCACGTGGCCGATCAAAAGTCGCCCGATTCGAAGAGGCCAAAAAATTAGGCTTGTCAGTGGTGGTGGGCGTGTCCTGGGTGGTCCTCCTCATTCGCATAAACATCAACAAGGCTGCTTTCGTGCCCCGGGGGCCCAGACGGAGCAAACAGGCCCGCCGGCATGTTTAGAGAACAGGGCACCCCGGGTTTTTTCCGGGCGCCAATTAGTCTGGGAGGAAGCTGAAAACAAGGTCGAACAAAGTTCAGGCCGGTTGGATGATTCAGTGGAGGCCGTAGATCTCTGGGCGAAAGGTGATCGGCACCCGCTGGACGTAATACACGAATTCTCGCGCCGTGACGCATATGTTGTTGTAGCGGGCGTAGAAACTAAACCTCAAAAATTTTACAGTACAACTAAACCTTATTGCGCAAAATCCTTAACATACCAGAAAACTAAAACAGGGCTTTCATCAGATCTCTACCCGAGTTCCTGCGTCGTGACTCAAGAACGCATTTTGTCACGCACGCAAAAAACTAAAACCTAAAAAGTAGAAAAAATAACACTACAGCCAATTTTCCTGTAACCAAAAAAAGACAAATCTGTTTTTTCGTAGTTTTTGATTGCTAGAAAGTTACAAAAGGTATCTTAAACATTTTTGAAAATTCGAAAATTTGCCCTTTTTCATACATTTTTGACGAAATAGTCAAAAAATTTTGAGAAGTTTTTATGCTTTTATATATAAAAACTGTGTAAAACGCTATAAAAATGGGTTATATTTTGTTATGGGACCGTATGGGAAAAATTAGCTCCTCCCGCTAGCAGTCCAGTACCCGAAAATTCTACGCCATTTACATAGCTGCAATCAAAATTCGGAAGTAGCTCATTTAATTCAATCGATTTACATAGATTCGCTGGTATAAAACAGGCCGACCCCCGGCACGAGTTATCCAAACGCTCGAATCGCGAAATGGCTCAATCCGCGCCCCCGGTGATATCACCACCCAGCCCGGCACGAAGATCGTCTTCAACGCCCCGTACGACGACAAGCACACGTACCACATCAAGGTCATCAACTCGGGCGGCCGTCGCATCGGATGGGCCTTCAAGACCACCAACATGAAGCGCCTCGGTGTCGACCCGCCGTGCGGTGTCCTCGACCCCAAGGAGCAGGTTCTGGTGGGTTTTTTTAACGTTTTGAACGCCTCGATAATTATTTTCATCGTCTAATTCCCACTTTTTGCAGGTTGCCGTCTCCTGCGACTCGTTCCAGTTCGGCGCTGAGGACACCAACAACGACCGCGTGACCATCGAGTGGACCAACACCCCCGACGGCGCCGCCAAGCAGTTCCGTCGCGAGTGGTTCCAGGGCGACGGCATGGTGCGCCGCAAGAACCTCCCGATCGAGTACAACCCCTGAATGACCCCGTCGCCGATTGCCTTCGCTGAATAAAAAGTTTTGTATTTGTGTGTTGTTCTATCGTTTTGCACCTGATTTCCGCCACACATTGCATTTCTATCGATATTGCCTGGTATCACCCCGGTTTCTGCACCTTCGTTGGTTTCGTTTCGCCATCGACGCTGGACCAAAAATCCACCTTTTTGGATTTTTGATTCTCGGATAACCTATAAATTTTCAGGTATCGAAAACTAGCTTTTAGTGGTGACTTGAACCGCTATTACCTATACTTTCTATTTTTGCGCATAAATCAACACGAAATATTTGCGATTGACTAAAACTAAAGCACACAGCGTTCAGTGCCCAAAGAAAAATGTTCGTCGGGCGGGGACAGGATTGGCCGCCCCCAGGGTGCCTGCCCATGTGTCTGCGCTCCCCTATGGTGTACCCCTGGGGCCCCCCTTTTCTGAACCATGTGAGCAGTCTTTTCAGAAAAAACCGCGCACTGAAAAATTTACAACTTTTCCGCAACGGCATTAAAAACGCGAAGCTACTATCTATACTTCCGTAAAAAGGAATGGTACGGAACGTAGGCTGCCCGGACCGGCATTCGTTTTTCTCTAATTTCTAGCGAGGAATTTTGCGACGATTTCTAGATTTTTTCTTGTAATTTTCTTGAAAAGTTCTTAGTAGTTTTTTAGGAGCCTTTCCTCTCTTTCGATATGTGCTCAGTCGGGCGTTTGCTTACGCTATGCAATTCCAAACCTTACGCGATTCAATTCGAGCGGCCGGCAGCACGATTTTTATTTTTGTTTTGAAAACCCCTTCCTTTCTTTTCTGCAATACCTATTCAGGATCGAGAAACGTTATCTGTTTTCAGGGCCATGAGTGCCTTTCGCCGGGACTCCAGTCCAACTTTGGACCGGTCGAAAGCGCCGCCGACGATGTTCCGGAACGGGGAGCAGTTCAATAAGGTAATCTTTACGATTATTTTGGCTGTTTCACGTTCGTATACTTTAGTATTTGAGTGTTTTGCGCAGAAATTTTTCTTTTGCTAACGTTGTTCCTTAGATCCATCATATGCCGCTGATGGGCCAGGCGTTCGTTGAAGTTTCGCACGTAGAGACGCCTTCCTGTTTCTGGACCCGACCCTACAATCATATCACAAACCAGCTGATTTTAGAAGAGCCATCAAGGTAATTTTTCTGTATTGTCGCATCTAAGCCTTTAGTGCCAAACTGCGCCCGCTCCAATATGGATCCTTGGCGGAGCTGAAGAACCGTTACTGTATGGGCCCGTTGGAATCACGCACGCGCCAAGATGATGGTGGAAATGAGGTGCCGCAACGTCGATACGGAAGAGCTCGCATTATTAGGGTAGAAACGACGACCTTTTTCATTGTTCTACGGCCTTTTTAGCTAGACGATCATTTGAGACGGGCGCTAATCATCTATATTGATGAAGGCGTTATGGAATGGGTCCCCCCGGAGTGCCTTGCTATGATGCCGGTATCGACCTCCGCTTTTTAATTCATATTTTTAGCCCGAGTTCTACTATCACCCTTGGCAGGTGATATATTGTAGCCTGGGCGGCGTTTATCCGGTCAATGATATGGTAGCTCGCATTTTTGCTAAACTTTATTTTTTTTTAGTTTGCCGCTGATCGATACTGGACGATGGAACAAGTCGAATGTTTCCGGGAGATTGTGCGCGAATTTTCCTACTTCAGGGTAACATCATTACCCGATTTCGAAACTGTCTGTTTAGGTTTCCTTGATTCGAAGCACGAAGGCACACCACGACTATGCGGTTCCATACATAGTTGAACTGGCCGGATTCAACGAACTCAAAGAAGCGGACAGCGATGTTGATATGGCAACCCTGTTCGCTACCCGATGTGTGGAAACTGTATTGTGATTTTATGCGGACCCTGGATTTTAACTTTAGGTTGAACAAAATGCACTTTTTAACAGTTATATGGCTGAAGAGATTTCGCCGCCAAGGGATCAGGTATAAAAGACGTTCTCCTTCAGAAACTCTTGCTTTAAGAACATGCCCTATCGTGTCGCATCATTTCCGGAAAACTGGGAAACTGAGTTGGTCGATGAGGGCGGCATGGAGATGGCCAGCGATGATCAGTACAAGAAGTATATTATGTTTCCTAGTACATACTATTTTTTGCCTAGGTGGGAGTACGACCCTGCCATCAAGGAGTTCCAGATCCCGCACATTGATCTAGCATATTTGAAGAAGAACGGGTAAGCCTACATTCCTCCTTTATTTGCTTTGCAGTTATTTTAATGCGGATGGCACGGTCAATTGCCAAGTGATGGGTTGCTATGTCCAAGGGCCGTACGAATTCTATGGTATCCCTCTGCGTCGGCGGGAGGTTGTTGTCGGCGAGGCGGATGATGAACCAGGTATTTCTCACACAGATCCCAAATAAGACTTTTTTTAGCAGGCAACACGATCTCGATGCGGGAGGCTACTATCATCAATCTTACTGAACGCAAGAACCTTGCTGAACTTTTGGACGCCTTCTACAAAGTCAAGTCTAACCGGATCCAGATCGTGCCAAATACTTTGTAAGTTATGGTTGGCATTAAAAATTTCATTCTTTAGGGATGTTTGGCTGCGTTCCGGTAAACCCGTCTATGCTATCGTCTCTTGCTCTGGCATGGAGCGCCGGAAAAAGCATGGCACATATCAACGGGCCGAGGTTGTGATAATATATTATCAGGAAAGTTTATTATTTTTAGATCATCTCCAAGGATAGTCATGACACCTACCGAGTTCGTTTTCTTGATGCCGGCGGCATTCTGCCCCAAGTTCATCACACCGAGGTCTTCCAAATTTCTGCAAAGTATGCGCTTCTAAAACCCTAAATTTATTTCATAGGCACTGCTCGATCTACGCTATGTCGATGCAGCTTTGCTGGCATGGAGTTCGGGATCATGATCCCAAAAAGAAGGTAATAAATTACCTTGTCACTCACTTCTTTAGGACTTTTCGCCGGACTGCATCAAGGCTTTCAAGAATGAATTCTACACTGACGGGCCTATCAAGTTGCGTCTTATAGGTATGGCGAATTTATAATTTTTACAAATGGCTTTAGACACACCGAGGCGAGAAAAAGACATCAACAACACCAACATCCTGCCGTATGCCATGTGGAATGTGATGTACTGCTCACATATTTTCGTAAGCCGTCCCTTGCTCCTCCCTCACTATCTGTAATTTAGCTTGATCCGTCGCTGACGAAGGAGGTCGATCTCCTCAAAGTCCTCCAATACAACAACCGGCCGATGCCTGGCAGGCTGGCGACAAGCCCCACCGCCCCGTTGCCTCTTGAGCTCTCGCAAGCTTAATCTAATGCTTTTTCATACGGTTCCATGTTTTCCTATGTGCAGCCAAAATTTCGTTGATTTTATGTGCACCTTCGCGATTTTTTTGTATAATAAACGTTGTCGAGTAATCAGTACCTCCTGAACGCCGGGGCAACAACGTTCCACTTGCCAGATCGTTACTGTTGCTGTTTGTGAGAGCCTCAGTAAAGCCGTCTAAACAAAAACGACTAGCTTCACACAGCGCTCTGTGGCCGCCCACTAGACTGCCATCGTCGGCGGGGCCAAAACAGATGGCACCGGGAAAAATATTTTCGCGGTCGCCCCGAGGGAATGATCGCGGGGGAGGACGACACCTGTTGAGGACATGGTCCCCGCTGCATCCAGACAACAACAATGAGCCCTAGCGTTGGCTGGAAGGAAGCCGGGGGACTGTGAGGAATTGTAAGGGGTCTAACTACATTTCGGATTGGATTTTTAGGGGGTTTCAATACTTTGATAGGTGTTTTCATTTCTTACGGGCAGCTTTTACCATTTTGAAGCCGCTTTCTATTTGAGACTTCGTTAGTTTGTATTAATCTGTACGTAGTCGTTTGGATTTTTGTTTTGCCTAATTGTATTGCTATGATTACGACGTGCCGTTTTGCCTTCGCCAGATGAATTATTGCAGAATGTCTCTTTATTAGAGCAAAGTGTGATGTCGCACCCGCACTTGCTGAATCCCTGGCTGCACTGTTTATCGGCGCGTTCCGTCCTCGAAGAAGACTCCACCATCGAGGGCGCAGTACTTGGGGCAGACTCCGCGCTCTCCTTGGGGTCCGGGCTGGCCGGAAGCTCCGGGGTTTCCGGGGGCTCCCTGAGGTCCCTGAGATCCGGGTCCACCGGGGGGTCCAGCGGGTCCAGGTCCGCCGGGAGTTCCGTCGCGGCCGGGGTGTCCATCGGGGCCGGGAAGGCCGGGGGCTCCTGAAATGGTGATGATCATCTACTTTTTTAGTTTTTTTTTTGTAGTTTAAGCCGATGCCACGCCTAAACCGGGTTCTCCTAGGGAAGGTCGACTCTTCAAAAGCGGCACCGTGTAAATTTGAAGCCGTCCCCTTCCCCAGAATAACCAGGGTTTTTTCTGGGGATTTTGCGGGGGTGTGCAACAGCTATTTCGAATGTGTTAATTCAGTATTATAACGGATTCCAATTAACTCTAATTAACTTACCGGGCTCTCCAGGAGTTCCAGGCTCTCCGGGGAACGATGGGGTACCCTGGGCGGGCCTTCCAGGCTCTCCGGGCTCTCCGTCCGATC
The DNA here is from genome assembly GCA_038088335.1 of Mesorhabditis sp. LJ9110. Classification (NCBI taxonomy): domain Eukaryota; kingdom Metazoa; phylum Nematoda; class Chromadorea; order Rhabditida; family Rhabditidae; genus Mesorhabditis; species Mesorhabditis sp. LJ9110. Next base: position 68,327 of record JBBGBA010000169.1, on the reverse strand, counting down.
CGGGGTTTCCAGACGGGCCAGGGGGTCCGTTGGGTCCAGGGGCGCCGGGGGCTCCGTTGTTTCCGGGGCGTCCAGGGCTGCCGGGGTGTCCGGGGTTCCAGGGGGGGGGGCCAGGGGGGCAAGGGTTGCACGGGGGCACCCAACCTCGTGGCAGACGACCGGGGGACGGCCTAGATGGTGGTGATTACGGAAATCTTCATTTTTTTCAAAATTTGCATTAAATAAAGTTGTTTTCGAAAATTTTTGGAGATGACATTTTCGAAAAATGGCATAGTGATTCCTTCGGACTTGTGGACTTTTCACAGTCGTAACTGGGCGCCCTTTTTAAATTCCGAATTTTTAAAATGTTATTTTTAATTAGAAACCAGTCGTTTCAAACGGCGCTTTTGAAATATGCTTTTTCAAAGATTTCATTTTCAGTATAGTGCCTTTGCGAAAAAATTATTTCGAAAAGATTTGGGTAATAGAGAGAGATTTTTGAAAATCACGTTTTATAGAAATTTACCTCTCTATTTCTCAGCCCCTCTAGCCTTTTCCAATTTGTAGCTGAGCGCGAATTTTTCCACGTTTGATTTTACAAAAAGTTATTTTTGGCCAAATCCTTTTCAAAATACGATTTTCGATAATGTGTAAAAAATCCTTAGCAACTTACCGGGAACTCCGGGCTTTCCGGGGGCGCCGGGCACTCCGGGCTTTCCGTTGGCTCCAGGGGCTCCGGGGCGTCCGGGGTGTCCGGGCTTGCAGCAGCCGGCGCATCCGCCAGCTTGCCTCTTGGCCCTCTGCGCGGTGGCGTTGCGGGCCAACGAGCCGAAGGGGGTGGCCGGTCGGCGAGTGGACACCTCACCCAGGATCTCCTGAGCCGTCGTCTGCAAAATTCGGTGGTTTAGGTGAGGTTAAATTTTAGGTAACGCGCTTGATGCGCAGGTTTTTTAGGACCTGCGCGTTGTAAAAGTTGCGCTACGCGTGGCTCCTGTTTACTCGTCGCCTACGCTTATTTCGCATTTTCAAAGCAAATTTAGAAGTTTTTAGCGTTGGAAAAACACTTATTGATCGAAATTACTAATTTTTTAAGGGACATCACTTTGTAACATTAAATTTTTAGCATTATAGAACTGAGAATTTTGGAATTGAATTATTGTTTTCTTATCATTTAGAAGCTCCATTCTCTTGCTCGCTTCTGACTCATCACCCCCCATAACTCGAGTACTACGCACCGTTCCCCTAGACGGAAAGGGTTGTTGAGTGGAATCGCGGGGAGGTGGTGGTGGTGGGTGAGGATCATTAAAAGAGCGTGTGGGGGGGGGGGGGATCAAGGCGTGCTGTTCCACCTCCGCGTCCGCGCCACAACCGGCAGGGCATGGGTAGGGGGAGCCCCAGCAAAAAGCGGCCGCCCTGCCCCGGCCGCTCAACCAAAACCATTCTCCACCCATCTTCGCATACACTTCCCGCCTTCAATCTCTTTATCATCTCTAAAATGGGAGCCACGGAGAGCTGCCCTTTTACGCGCCGGGGCGAAATTTCCGAAAAAATTGAAACCAAACGGCTGGAACGGGGAGCTGGGGAGAGTGTTTACGCCGGCTGGGCGCACTTTTTTTGGGGCGCGGACGGTCGTGCGGGCGGCGCTACGAGGAAATCCCTAATTACGCTGTGAGCGGGTGGAAAGTGGCGTTTTGCAAAAAAGGGTTTGGATGGGCCAATTTGAGGTGATACTTGCCGGAGGGTAAAAAATGAGTGAAAATTGCAATCATAGGACGTCTGGTAATTTTCTAAAATTTTGCTAACGAGGTCAATTCCGACCTGCTCGAGCTTGTTGATTTTTAGGGCGCAGCGCGACGCTACGAGGAACTACCTAATTACGCGGTGGCGAGCGGTTGAAAAGTGAAATTGCGAATGGTTGGGCGAAAATGGACGAAAAATTTGGGTCTTCACTGAAAATTGAGAAAATTCGTGATTTCTCTAACTTTCTAAAGGTGGATAATTCAGGTCCTATCCTGGCCTCGTCGAACTTCTCGCGTTTTAAACAAAATCCAGGCTTTAAAACCAAAATTCTCTCTTTTTCCGCAACAATCCTAATTGCCCGGATTCGCGACCCCGACGTTAAATTCCTATCGACGCTTGCCGCGGGGTTTTTCGGAAGTGACAGACAGAAAAACCGACAGCTACCGACAGCTGACTGTCATCTCCCTTTCCTTCCGGTAGTAGCAGTAGTCATCTCCCTGCGGGTGCTTGTGGGGTTAAATCGTCTCCTCCCTTCTCAACACCCATTCTCAACAGCTGGCAATTTGCCTACAGGCCCCGAGAGGAGACGGAAGACCGACAAACGGACAGACAGACAGACGGAGACACAGACACACAAGAGCAGCCCCCATAACCGGTTGATGAGGGTGGCCGACGACGCCGTCCTCAAGATGGCGTGTGCCCCGCCCCCCGGAATATAATAGCCACACCACCCGCGAGGCGAGAAAGGACCGCGTGCCCTCACGTAAAAAACACACGCGCAAAAATGCATTCCGCGCGCCCGCAAAGAAACGGTCTTGTCATTTTCCCTAGGGCGGGTGAGGAAATGACGGTTCCAGGGTTTTCTGGAATGTGCCCGCAAGTGTAGCTCTGCTTCCGGCGCTGACATTTATCACAGGACAGCAGTGACACGGCATACCTCTACCTAACTGGCCGCAAGGAACTGGGTTTTGCAAAAAAAACGAGCAGCGAGGGCAGCAATTTCTTAATCGATTACGCGCCTGAATTCCAAAGCGCGCCAAATTACGCGGTTGATTATCACACACGCAAACAGTCCATCTAGGGAATGAATTTTCGCTTTAAAAATCGAAGATTGGTAGCGCGGTGATAAAACCTTAAAATTAAGCTTAAAAATCTCGAATTTAAAGGGGCTTTTTTACCAAAATCGAAAAGCGCATGCTGGTGCTCTATTTTTAAGCTTGTTCCTCGTGAAATATTCGGGTCCTGGAAGCGGAAAACCTACGAAAACCCTTCTAACAAAACTAGAAAATGTAAAGTGCCAAATTCGGCTTTTTTACAACAAAAAACTTTGGTCATAGGACTATGTTACATCCCGTCCACACGAAATTTTCCGACGCCAAAAAAGGCACGAAAAGCCCGCTAAAGCTGTGAAAATTAAAAACCCCTTGAGGATTCTAGGTTTTTTAATATTCTCATAATAAAAAGTGGGTAACCTTATTACTTTTTAACCGCTTGCTGAAGGCATATTCTGACCCAAGAAGCCGAAAAAGAGGCAAAAAGCCCGCGCTCACCTTGCAAGCGGTGAGTTCCCGCTGGGTCTGCTGTTGGACGTGCTCGACAAAGTTGTAGACGACGGGCAGGGAGACGCACACCGACAACACGGCCAGCAACGAGAAGGAGACGGCCGCGAAGGCTACCGCCTGAAATTTGCCGGGTGTACGGTAGGTGGGGCGGTCTAGGGTTTTTACTTTTTTTGGCAATTAGACCAGAAAAAGCTAAATTTTAATCGATTTACAGTAAGAAAAGAGCAGATCAAAAAGGTTTAAATAGTTATAATATTATTTTTAGCGGATATGGGTTTTTTGGTCAGGTTTTCCTGATCGAAAATTATTCTAATTCGTTTTTAAGCCTTTTTTGAGAAATTGAATTGTAAAAACTAGTTCTCAATTCATTTACTTTAAACTATAAAATTTACTAAAAAGACAAGTTAAAATGGTTTAGATTGCTATATCAAAAAGAAGAGCAAAAAAGAAATGTAAATCTCGATTTTATCACCGTTTTCAAGCCTAAAATCAAAAAAAAAATCGAAAAACCAAAATCAGATCCGGGATCAAAATTTGATGCAAGCCATCGATTTCGGCGAAAAAAGCCGAAAACCGGAAGCGGCCCAAAAATTGGCGGAATACAGTAATCCAAGCGCCGCAAGCGGGGGCCAAATCCAGTCGTGGGGCACCTGTAAACCACCCGAAATTACAGTACCTTGTAAGCGCGTTCGCGCTGTGCCTCGTGGCAGTCCATGGTTGTGTGGTGGATAGGGAGGGGGAGAGGCTGCCTGCTGAGTGCCTTGCCCCCTTCCCTTGCCCCATCCCCTTTATACGGACGGCGTATGCCCGGTCGCGAGCGCGGAACGAAAAAGCGCAAAAAGACTTTTCCTCCCCCTCCACCTTTTGGGGGAGCGGGGGCGCGCGCGACGGCTGCGCGGACGGCGCGTCGGGACCAGGGACAGCGGGTGATACGGTCCCTGGGCCCTAAGGGACCCGGGTTACGGTGGTATCGATTTTTGTCGAAATTTGTCGGGATTTCAGGTTTTTCAGTTGGTCAAACCGTATCCCATTGTTACGGTCGCCGAGTCTTACGGTAATCTGGTCTGTTATGCGAAAATTGGCTTTTTGGCGAAATTTAAAGTCATTTAATGATTACTGGGTCCTAGCGGGAAGTTCGCAATTTATAAAGAGTTCTGGAACTCCTTTTGGGTCGCTGTAGTCTCGTTTTTGGCGTAATCCACGTTTTTCGTTTGTATAGATTTTTGCGTCCCACCTTACCAGCTACCGTATACCGCTCATAGCGCGCTTTTTTAACATTTTTGTCCGAAATTCCTCTATTTAGCATCCATTCCTACCGTATACCTGAGCCCAAATCCCAGCATGGAAGAGTATACGGTAGTGCTTTTTCGGACCCTTTTTCGAGCAGTATCCCGAGAAAAGATACTCGGTACCTTTTTTACTCGTTACAGACAGCCGAGATGTTCCACTGTTGCTCCCCATCCAGCCCCATCCAACCTTGAGCACCAACGAGCTCACCCGGGTTGGAGGCGACTTCCGCATTCTGGTCCTTCGAGGGGTTTTCACGCGATGCTGATGCACGCGTCGCGGTTGCGTTGCGGCAGAGTTAGATCCTCTTTGACGTACACGACAGCGATGCGCCAAGTGGTCGTTGCCATCAACCACTGCAAAAACTTTAGGAAAACCCATTTTTTAGGCAGAACCAAGTTAAATATTGGCCTAATCTGAGTGGCATTCTGGAAAAAAAAACCCGGGTCATAACTTCCTGTTTGTTTCCCCAGATTTTTTTAGCCTTCTTCTTGACCGTGGGAGCCGTCGTGCCCAGCTACGCAGACACCGAAAGTGTACATTGCAAATTCGCGCTCGCATCGGCTGGTCGAAGACAACAAAAAAGTTTCTCGGGGAGAGCGATGAACCGCCGATCGCTAGATGTACTGTAGTTATTCTTGATTCGATTGGGCGGCGAGGAACACGTGAAAAATCTGGATACTTCGCGACACGGTAGAATTTTTTTGGGGAACATGTCGAACGGAATTTGGTCGTTTAGGGAAGCGTGGCGTACTCCACATGCAGCGCTCAAAACTACGGTATTTTTCCTGATTCTGACGTGCTAAAGCAGCAAAAAAAAACTAAAAAAAAACGAAATAACGACCTGCCATCGGCGCGCGTGTCAATAGCTTAAAGTTTGTTTATTTCACGCCCTTATATACCCAGACGTACATCATATTTTTCCCAAGACGCTTGAACCTTTTCTAATTCATTTTTATGTGCTTTTCAATTTGATGCTCAAGCTTAGGCCAACGACCGGGTCACAGCATCCAAATTCCGTGCACCGCCCGGTCGGAATGCTCTGGAATAGGTCCGCTTGTTTTCCCATCGGTTTGGAGAAGATCTTTTTAGAAATTGTCAGGCCACGATGTGAGGAGGCGCGGTGGGCAACCGAAGCGTTTCCGCGCGCGTTCCACCCGGCGGCCACCCGGGCGCCCCTTCCGTCCCTCTCTCGCTCTATCTCGTCCTCTCGCTCTCGCTCTTACTCCCGGGCCCATCTTCTGCCCACTTTTTAGGACTCACAACCGGGCAGCAGGAGAAGCGCTCACATCTCCCTTTATTTCGGGCGGGCCCCCCTCTTCGAACGGTAAAAGTGATGAGCGGGCGGCACGGATCAGCCCGGCGTGCAAATTAGACCGGGGCTGACCAGGAACTAAAATTTTTAGTATAGGTTTAATGATCAGAAGTCCCAGAAATAAGCTTAAATCTGTTCTAGAAAAGCCCTTTAGAGGCTATGAAATCGAAGGCTTTATCTTAAATGCCATTTCGACTTAGTAATTTGACAGTAAGTTGTAAGTTGACTTAGTCAAACAAGCAGTTGACCGGAAATAGCCAAAAATCCTCGATACTATTCACGTTCTTGAAGCCGTAGGCCAAGCCCAAGCTTATTCTTAAAGTGGTACGTGGACGCTTAATTACGCGAGACAAACGATAGAGCGACGCAGGCGTAGCATATTCCTCAGCGTGCTCTTTTCTAAAGCCCTTTCTAAGCCGCCTTCTGGGCTCGGCGAATTGAAACTAATACTCCCTAAACGTAAGTCTGAAGCTCCCTAAACATAGAAAAATCGAAGTTGAGCATGCGCATAAGCTGAAGCTAAAAACTCAGTAGCTTGAGGCGAGGGTCTCGTAACCTCCTACCACCAGTGCACTAGCACCGAAGCCTCTACTCCTCTCTGCAAAATTAATCCACTCTCCAATCGCACGTCAAGTTAATGCTCAAAAACCATGCTCGGGATCCGGAGGAACACCATGGGGGCGGGACGACACGACGGCGCGCCCGTTCTACACCTTCCGCACGAGAGTTGATCCGCAGCCTCGAAAGGTGGAAACATGATGGCTGTGAGAGCACCCCCTCTGCCGGCCACTTGAGCCCCAGCTCCCCGAGGCGTCATCCTCCCCTCCCCGCGTCTCCCTCAACGCCTCAAAAAGAGCAGGTCAACAATCCGACGCACTCTCGCGCCACGCGGGCTAGTCTGAAATTTACAAGTAGCCAAAAAGGGGGAATGAGTGCGACAAGTATCTTGGTGATGAACGGGGATGGCAGAAAATGCAACAATAAAGAAAATGCTAAAAGAAATGCCTAAACAGAAATTGCTAAAAAAAGACTAACCTTTTTATTAAAGCTTATTAATGACGCAACATTTATTAAAGCTACAAGCCGTTATGACCTACAAAATAACCAAAAAACACTAAAACACTGAATAACAATAATCTGCGATTATCCATAAGCGTTTGCGGTAAAAGAAAAAGCGCTTTAAAGTTGCAACGCTCATTAAAGTCTATACTAGAGCAAGCAACCGCTAATACCTACGTAATAAAAGTCAATAAATACTAGTTAATATTTGTGCATCAGGGCCCCCTCGAGATAATCTTTTTAAAGCCCGGAAACACGCTTATTTTCTCCACGAAATAACCGTACAACTTCTCCGATGATTACCGGTTCTTTCGAAATCCAAGGATCGATCGAGCTCCGGTCAACGACCCCCGGGCTCCTCGCGTGTCACGGCAATCAATTCCCCAATCATCCCGACCTGTTTTCACCCCCGGATCCACACCCTTTATCCATAAATTTTCCTGAAGAATCGCTTAACTACGACGTTACTCCAGGCGTAGACCTCATTAACTCAATTATACCTTTAGCAACAGCTCGAATGGCGGCCAAAGTGGCTCAAGTAGCCCCTCGCGCTTATCCGGAATCGGCCTATTTGATGGACGTTTTCACGGCAGCCAGCATTGGGGATAATGATCTTCTAAAAGGTATCTAACGTAACAATAGCTACAAGATACAATTGCGCAAGCTAAAATATAAAGAGCAATACCTTTCATAGATAAGATTTGTTTCTCCAGGCTCTAATATCTCCAAACAAAGATTACAGAACATATTACGAGAGGCGCCGATCTCAACGCCCGAAATGTCAGTGGCTGGACGGCGGTCCACTACGCCGCCTACCTTGGCCATGAGCCAACCGTGGCCCTACTCCTTGCTCACGCTGCCAAAGTCGACGTCTGCAACGCCAAGGGCCAAACACCGCTGATGTTGGCTGCAGCCTGTGGAAACGTCTCGTCGGTAAACTTACTTCTCCAGGTGACGATCCAAAGCGCCTGTCCCAATAGGAATCTAGAAAAAAGCTAGCGTTGATCGGACCGACGTCAAAAACCGTCAGGCACTGCACTACGCCGCTTCGTGCAGCCAGAATGTGGTAGGCTAAATTCGAAGCTTTCAAGCTGGCCAAACTTTAGGCAGTCGATGTGCTTCTACGAGCGGGAGCCGACCCAAATTCCACCGACGCAACGGGGATGACACCAACGCTCGAGGCTTGTGCAGCCGGCCATGAGCTGACCCTGGTTGCGTTACTCGAAAAAGTAAGGCAGCAGAACGATACCGTGCACTTCCCTAGGGAGGAGATCTGTCGATCAAGAACAAGCAAGGCGACGATGGCGCGGCACTTGCCTGCCCAGCCTTACTGCCCACCATCCGGAAACGACAGGTAGAAAAGCAAACCACGTTTCACCTTGGCAGACAGACGGCCGCACGTCAGCCTACTTCACTGGCGGAGCTGTTGACGGCCCTCCAGCTTGAGCGTCTGCTTCCCAAGCTCCATGAGCAGAACATCGACCTACGCCTCTTTTTCGAACTAAATGAAAAGGTTACCTACAAAACATTGAAATAGCGTTGTAGGATTTTGACGAAATGGGAACTGCCTACGGACCAAAGAAGAAAATGCTAAAGGTTATCGAGAAGTACAAGGAAGTGGGGCAAATTGTGGTCGAGCAGTTCGATGGAAGGACCGCCACGATGGTTCAGGTAAAAAAGATTATACTATGAAGCTCCTACAGCAGCCGTCCGATGACCTGCAACAAAACGCACTCCGAGAGATGATGAAGACGCTGAGCTTTGTGAAAGAGGGCAACGAAAACATCAAGCAATATTCGTTGGAAGCCTTGGAAAGTGAGTGCCAACGATGCTTCGCAAAAGTGTAACCCTTTTAGAACTTTCAAACACCTCCAACCAGCAACTCCGCTCTCTGCTCACGAATATCATCGACCTCACCGAACAAGTTGCTGCGAGAACTGCGCGACACGTGCATAAATGAACGGCTTTATTTGTAAAAGCAATGAACACGAAACTACAAAAAAAAACTCGATAAACGCTACAAAATGTTAAAAAATAATCTGAATCATAGGGGCCCTTAATGCGCTTGAGTCGTTTATGGCGTGTATTCCAGTCCAAGTCCGAACTTGTGGGCCTCGTTGTTGGTGAGGTTGAAGTGCGAAGTGAGGTTGAGGTTGAGTCCTTGCGAGATAGAGTGGGTGGCAGAGATAGCAACCTAAAAGGCAGCGCTAAAACGGCATCAAAAACTGAAACGTACGTTTGATTCGTTGTTGATCTTTCCGCGGAAGACGATGTCCTTGCTTGGGGCATACTTGGTGGCCAAGCCATAGGTGACTCCGCTGGCGCCGGTCTTCCAGCCAAGCTGAGCTCCGAGCTCAACGTTGCGGCCAATTCTGTGGAAGAGCGAGGCTCCAAAGTCATTGGAGTTGATGACGGCGGTGTGGATGGTGTAGTCTCCAGCCTGGTGGCCGAAAGACAGTTGTGTTCTAAAAGGAATGATTCCTGGCGTGAAAATTGCAAATTACCCGGCAAGCTTGTTGGTGGTGGTGTCAAAGGTCGCCTGGGCTCCGAACAACCAGCCGTCGCGCGCGAACACTCCGGCGGCGTTGATGACAGGCGATGCCGTAAGCCCAATGTCGGCGGTGATCTAAATGAAACTATTCCACCACGAAAAATAAATATTACCCTGGCGGTCGGGTGAGACCAGTCGGCCTTCAGCTTGCCAGATCGCTTTCCGCTGTGCGGGGCATAGACAGAGTCGAAGGTCAGCTTCAATCCGCGGCCGAACTGCTCATTTACTTCGATGACAGTGCCGAGCTGGTTCTCGGTGTTCCACTTCTCGGTCAAGGTAAGCCCTAAACGAAATATAAGGAATCAATCAAAAAAAGTACCGTATTTGGGGACCTTGTACTTGACGTCCAAGTTTCCGCCGAGCTTGCCAGTGCCGAGGTTGTGGGTGGCGTTGGTCTTGAACTCGACCTCCTTGTTGTCTCCAGAAGTGGTCGTAGTCTCGACCTTGACGAGCCCGTGGTCTAGGAAAAGCGGGGATTGGCGCAGACGGTAAGATGACCTACTATATCCCTTGCTGAAGAGATCCTTGGCCGACTTGCCGAGATCAGCGAAGGTTGGTGGGGCCATTTTGTTCCTGAAAAAGTGAGTAAAATGGGCCGGCGTCCTAGCAACAACAGCGAATGGCGAAAGGACCAGAGGGGCGCGGGGAACGAGAGCCCAAAAATCGATATGCCAGTGCAAGATGTGGGAGAGGAAGAGAAATGAGAAACTCGAAAACAAGTCAGTGCTAGGGAAAGGGAGTGACAAGCTACTGTTTAGGACTGTACTTTTGGGAAAAACAAAAATTATCAGTAGGAGGAACACAAAAATAATTAAAAATCTAAATGCTGCTGCGCGAAAAATTTTCGATTACGTCAGAAAAACTGTACGGAACCGTGCATAGTACAGGCTTGTAGCGTCGTTCGTCATTTGTAAAGAAAGTAACATCAGCCCAAAAAAGTGCCGGTTTGAAATTTCTGCTCACGAACGACCAATGTTTTTTTTATTTCGATCGATCCTTGAGAAACTGCTAGTTTTTCTTAATTTGCTAAAAAAAATTTAGAAAATGGGTCTCGTGCGAAGAGTCGCCAGCTCGCATCATCAACGCCTGGGATCTCGAGTTTTGCCGGGTCACGTGTAGTGCTTACGCGGATGCATTGTTCACCCGGGGCACGCGTGCGTCGCTTTGAAGCCAGAAGCGCCAAAGACAAGCATCTAGGATTCCTAAAGGTATCGCGCTCTAATCTGGGAAGGTGATTTGGTTAGATAATTTTTAATGCTGAATTCGCCGTCGCGATACCCGAAACTACATTCTAGTTAGCTGGTGGTTACATATCATGCTAACACGCCGATCGTAGTGTCCAGAGTGGATGCAGGTTTTCTACTGGATCTATTAGCTTGGAAACATAATTCAAGAAACAGAAGTTGGGTTATTAGAAATGCATCCGCCGCTCCTCCGGGTTATTTTGAGGATGATTCTTCGCTTGCGCGCTTTGTTTTTCAGCCCTATTAATTATTGCTTTTCTTAAAGGAACTGGGTGCGACGCTTCCACCTGGCTGGATATTGTTTGCCCCCTTCCCCGTTATTAGCTATTTCTTACGTCATAAAGTAGGTTCCTGCATAAATTTACCACCCAATAACTTAGTCAGTTAGTTTCCGAAATCGTTATCGATCTGATCCGCGTAAATAAAATTTGCAGATTATTCCTGAGCAGCAGCTAGGCAAAATCATCGATTACAGGTGTCGCAAACATGCGGCTTATCGTTTGGTGGCGCGATGTTCGCGGGCTGCCGGGCTGCTTTTGAGCCTCGCCCGTGTAGCGGCCGGAAAATGGTCCCGCAGCGCCCCTTTTCCTATCGACCTTTAGTCCTCACCCTTGCGCCGCTGAAAGGTGTATCACGGTTACTGAAGATCGGTCACTGATCTACATCTGTACGAATAGCGACTAGTTACGTCTTGACCAGCAGTTTTTGGGGCCCACTCGCTGTTATGTTCCGTTTGAGACCAAACAAGGCTGGAATAATAGCTCCCGAAGACAAGATTTAGATGGGCAAACCGAATCCGCAGGCGCTTTCTGAATTTTTCATATCTTGATGGATCGAGATGTTATGAAACAGCTTATTTATATAGCACTAACCGTGCATTTCGAATCATCGATTGATTTTTGGTCTCCTATCTCGATGCTTGACTCTCATCTCCCATTTCTCTACCGATTTACTGCAACTCCCTCCTTCATCCAAGCTTTTTCAGGATGACAAACTTGTTGGCGCTCGTGGCGGCGCTCGTGCTCCAGCAGGCAGTCTTTGCCCACGATGCCGTCATTTTCTCCAGCACCGAGAAAGTGAGGTATGTTTGTTTTTGGTGGTGAAGTCAAGCTTTTTATTTTTAGCGGTAACGTAGCAGACCTCTTGAGCGCTGCAACGTCCGAGACACCGCTGATTTTCCTGGTTGAGCCCGATTTCACGCTCGGCGAGTTCAGCAAGTGAGTGATTTTATGGAGGTTTTTACCTTTTGTTTAGGCACGCCAACGTCTATTCGGATTCGGGCAAAGCCTCTGCATTGGCTTCGGTCGTCAAGGGTGCGGCTCAGAAGCTGAATGCTCATATTGAAGAGCCAATTTATGTATGTTTTCGGCGTATTTTTGAGCTGAAAAACCATGTTCAGGCTCCTGATGCCGATGTTGAAACCTCTGCCTCTGCCTTGAAGCCGGGCCAGTCAGCATACGTCATCTCTGCCGATGACTGGAGCTCGCTGGAAGAGATGGCCGTCGAGGCATGTCCAATCTTTCAAACCATAATTCGTCTTTAGGTCCTGTCCAAGTTCCCCAAATCGATTGTCGTCATCACCGACTCCGCTGCCGTCACAAAAGTTGAATCTGTGGTTGGTTTTCATTCTCATATTTTTTTTATTGCCTATTTTAGCCTCGCGTGAAGCGACAGCAATCCAACGGCGACGCTGCAGGCAACGTAAGTCAAAAGATCATTTTTCTTATTTGCATTATCTAGCGCCAAAGGGCACGCCGCCCGCCTGTTAAAACCTCTAAAGCGCGCACTCGCTATTACGATAGACCGGTTTGTATAGGCGTTGTGTATAGCCGTGATTGGTCTCTGTGGTGTAGCCGTGATTTTGCTCGCTATATTGTTTTCGGTATTGTATGACCATTTTCAGGCTGAGATGCTTGACCTTCCGGTGACATTGCCCTCATACAATAGGTATTTTGCCGCTTAGAAATTCAATAATTTTGGCTTTCAGGACGGCTAACTCCCCGCAGCTCAAGAACGTCAGCTGCCTTTTCTACCTGGAGGGCATCACCGTCGTCGTCCAGAAGATCATCGGTTAGAATCTGTTTTCGATGAATTTTATTGCCGTTTAGGTGAAAACCCATCGGCAAATCCTTCGGCCGCTGCTGTCATCAACAGTGGTCAATTTGCGGTAGGTCGTTGGTTGCCGACAGTTTGATAAAAGTTTTAGTGGGATCCTAGCTATGCTGTCTGCCCTGAACTTAAACCGACTGAGGGCCCCGGAACCTGGAAGTAAGTAGCTTTCAGCATTTGATAGCATTCAGAAATTTATTTCCCCTTTATTGGATTGTCTTTCAAAAGCTGAACGGAATAACCAATATTCGGATCTCGAAAATTTTGTAATATTTGATTTAAAGTAACCTTTTACTTTTTTTCAGCTTTACGGTTGACATCACTCCTTCGGATACGGTGGCCGGACAAAATGTGAACGGTGTCCAGTTCAACGTTACCAAGGATTCGACGGTCAAAATCAAGTTGACCTTTGCGGTTAGTACCTCATTTTTTGCAAAAGATTGTTGAATTCTAGGAAGATATCGCTGGGTACTGGGCTCTGACAAATGCCGAGCTCCAAAGCACCATCAGCCTGGTTGCCGGACCCCAGGGCGACAAGAGTGTTCTGGTATGTAATAAATTGCGGAATTTATGTGGTTCGTTTAGGGGAAGAACATCCAGACGAAGGGCAGCAACGGCACCGGGCTCTCCTACATGGGCGTCAATGCGGTGCTCGGGTAATTTTTTGGTTTGGTCGGATCCTTTTGGACAATTGATTGATTTCCGGGAAAAGTAACATTATCTAGGTCCGGAAGATTTGGGTTGTTATAGGAGCCGGAAGCCGAGGTATCGGTAGCCAAAGTTTGGTATTTAGTTTTTTGCGGCAATTTTCGTAGTGGAATCCAATTCTTGAGAAAACCAATGAGTCCTGAAATTTGCTTTTTGATGTCGAGAAATTCGGAATCTCTGCGTTATCCGTTGAAACTTTTCTAATTCAGCTACGGCTGGACTTGCGGAGATTCCCCGGCCGTGTGGTTTGACTCGACCGATGATGCGTACAAGATCGGAATCGCCTTCCACAACATTCAGGTTGGTTTTTGGTATTCAGGATTTATGCGAAATTTTAGGTCCAATTGCGCCGTCTGGCCAGCGTCGACGCGACGCTCGATGGTACATTCCTCTTCAACACCCAGGTCATCGACTGTGTCGGAACATTCTCGACAGGATCGCTGATGGGTCAGTTATTGATTTTATAACGAATCTCACCGAACTTGTCCTATTTGAGTTTTTCGCAAAATCGGTGGGAACAAAACTGATTTACTGAAATGTGGGCGCCATACGCGCATTTTGTTCAAAATGCAGGAAAAAAAACGGATTTTTCGTCCAATTACTAGTTTTTGCACATTTTGCTGCTTGAAATAGCTATAGTTTCTTTATAAAAACTCAGAGAAAGCCATCCCATTACTAGGCACAACATCTGGATTATATAGGGAAAATTGGTTTGCCCGTCCCGATTTTTCGAAATCACCTTTTTAGGCATCATTTCCGGGTTGGTCATGCTGGCCACGTTCGTCTTCGGCTTCTTGATGCTGAACTCTGTGCAGACGATGGACCGATTCGACGACCCCAAGCAGAAGCAGATTGTGATCAACTTCAAGGAATAGACGGTGACCGGTCAACCTCCGCGTTCATATTATCCTCTCAGCAAATTTCCACATTGCCTCACTTGTCGCCCACCTTACCTGTGCTTCATCGGTATTGAATGAAGTATTCTGCCATAGTCTGGGCCTTCCCATTTCTATCTAGTGCGCTCATGTGATATGTAGTCGATATCCCCGTTAGTCATTCCTCCGTCACTACAGTACCCATTCCCTTACTGTATATCGAAATATGCTTTCTTTTCCTATCTCTCATGCGCTCGCCCCCAAATTGGTTACGGTTGCGAAGCGCCAGCCTGGCTTCTTCTCTCTGATTTGTGTATGTACGTAGGTTGTGAAAATTCTATGACTATACTCTCGTAACGTTAGTAGGCGTAGAGACTCCCGGCAATTCTCTTTTTCTTGTGTTCGGCTCGAGATTTTGACATTCCATTGTGCTTCCCACCCCTGGACAGTTGTCCCCGAGCTTTTCAGGGGCTTATAAATATTTCTACTTATTTAGTTATACGTAAAAAAAAAACATTTCATGATCCTCGGTGTTGCTTTCCCTTGTATATTTCTTTATTCAGGTGACACGGGTTGGACAGGAATACTTGTATACAGGCTTCTGTGCGGGGTGTCAAAGTTGAGCAAGATTTTTTAGCGTTGCTGAGTGTGGTCAGGTTGTTTTTGGCGTTTAGAAAGCCATCGAGGTGTGCCAGCGCTCCTGATCCGCCGTCTGAAATTTGGGGAATTTATTAGATACCTAGACTACCTACTTACCCTGGCCTGCTGCCGCTCCCTCTCCGCCTCCTTGGCCTCGCGCTCAAAATACGCCAATTTCGCGCGCAGATCCGAAGCGCTGTTGTTGTTGGTCTAAACAAGATCCTTATTCCATTGCCTAAATAATAAAAAATAAGGGCTTTCTTTTCCCCTAAAAATAGCAGAAATTTCATCTTCTGCCGTTTTTTCTTGACTTACCGCTTCATTCCGCCTCGTGTTTACGTTCGGTGAGGGGATAGCCGGGGGTTCCATGCCGAAATAGCACATCGGTAATTGGGCGGGTTTTTCTGAAATTTGTTTTTAAGAAGTAACTATATTTAGTGCCTTTTTGTTGATGTCGGGCGGCGAGCTTCTTCTCCTCATCCCTGACCCAGCTGAAGTCGATCTCCGACTGGTGATCGCCATGTTGCGGGCCCGACACTGAGGAGCGGCTCGAGGAATATCCGGCCGAGCTTCTGCAAATGGCCGCTTTTAATTTATATTTATACCAGGGTTGAAAAGCCGCTACGCGGCTTTTCACCCCTGGCCTTTGCGCGGGGATCTTTTAAAGTTGGGTTTTGCATAATTCGGGCGAAGAGCTAGAGCGAACCCTAAAAAATAGCAAAAGCAACCGGCCGCGAGCGCGACAAAAGCCAAAATGAGGCTCCTAGCGCCTCGTATGCAAATTAGTCTATTTCCATATGTTTTTAAAACGTTAAAATAAGGTATAAAACGAAATTTTAGTAAAAATCTGATAAGCGTGCAATAATCTACGCCCTCGACTACCCCTAACGACCTTATTTCTGGACCAAAAAATTCTTTCCCCTTCGAGTTATGACTGGAACCCGGGTTTTTATGCAAAGTGTCTACAATTAGGAATTCCGGTTCTTTCGCATTATCGGGGGGAGGGGGAACCTAACTTTTTTTTGTCTAGAAATGTATAGTAACTTAATATCAGGGTTTTAATAAGGTTTTTAGTGGAAATAACTATGTCTTCAACTACAATAATCAGCTAAAAAGTTTTGAAAAAGTCGACATGTTGGTCAAAAATCGGTAAATATCGATAGTTTTGAAATTTTTGAGTAAAATTTTGTATAGTTTCTCGTTTCTCGTGTTTTTATTAGAACAGTAGTGTTTCTAATAAAAATAAAAACACTTCCATATGACTTACCGCTCCCTGGGTATCGGCTGCGAGTACGTGCACGAGCTGCTCGTATATCGCTTCTCCACTTTCTCCATGTTCTGCGTCCGGTGGCTGAGAAAGTCGGGCGATGGGGTACGGTTGCGGTTCTGAGATTAGCCATTAGTTTGGAAATACTTGCCAATTTTTTGTTCCTTGATTATGATCATCAATCAGACTCACCAATAACTGAACGGGGATCTTCCGCTCGGGACCGAATTCCTTGGCGGACCGTCGTCGGCTCTCGAACCAGCTAGAAAAACACCTTTTTCACGGCTTCTAGTCAGTGGACTCACGTATCCCGGGTGTTTTGTGACTCCGTAGGTGAGCACGAGGTCAGGGGTGATGGCGAAAGAGATCCACGGCCGGAGGAGGTGCTAGAAGGAATTTTTGATTTTTAAGGAATCTTCGTACCTTTCCAGGGGTCGACTCCTCATTTCTTGCTTTAGCATTGCCTGTTTTTTCAAGTACTCTTCGGGCAAGGGCTGATTTGCTGGGAATCGGCATCTGAAAATGAAACTTTGTATTAGCTACCTTCAAGCTGAGAAATTAGGTGATTTTTCGAGAGATTCTGGGTTTCGACAATAGTTTCGCCTGCTCTATTTGACTGACTCCCTTTAGCTAATATTAGCGCAATTTTTATACTAATTAGCTATACGGGTTTAACAGAGTCAGAAATGGCTTTTGAAAACATACTTAAAACAGCCTAATAAGGTTTTAACCCGAACTTTTCGAGCCTGGTCTGTCGGGCACCCGGGGATTTTTAGTTGTGTTCTTTTTAGTGTTAGTTTTTTATTGTTTTTTTTCGGGATAGAATTGTTGAGCGCCAGAATTTCAAGTGTGTTTCTTCAACGACCAATTCAGATTCTATCCATCCCGATGGATCAGCTCTCCTGCCCCTGGCGACTTGTCAAGTGATTTTCGCGCCCCCTCTCATCGAGCAGAAACGAAAAAGCCCCCAGGCTCGCGCATCCCGTTGTCAATTGGCCCTCGACCCTCCGGCGGGGTCCACTAGCCCCCTTCTCGCAGCTCGATCCTTGAACGGGCCACTCTTCAGTGCTTGTGCTGGTGGCGGTGGTGCGTCTTGGAAAGGCTCGGAAAGGTGTGCAATTGGATCGGGAATACCCGAGGGCCGGTCAACATCCCCCTCAACCTCCCATCCATGCACCCTATTTGCCCTGTCAACAGGATCGTCGCGGTGGTGTGGCCGGGCGGCGGTGGGGCTCTGGACCGGGGTCAGGAAGCGCGACGCGCCAAGAAGGAAACACACGGCGCCCGTGTTTCCGGATCAGAAGCGCGGGCGTTTTGGGAATTTTTTGAGCTTTTGTGTGGGCCTCTAGTCGCGAAAGGATTGAAAAAATGCTGAAAAAAAGATTTGCGTTTTCCAAACAATGTGAAGTTGTAAGGGAGTTGGCCTCTCACTATTTTAGAAGGTATCTGAATTTAGACATAATGATTAGAAGTTTAATAAATCTGAATCTAATGACTAGACGGTGATTAAATTTTTTAAAATACCCCTTCCTGTCAGTCAAAGCGTCGCCAAAAATTGTGAGTATAATTAAAAAAGACGTTTTAAAACTATATTTAGAGAGCTACAATTTAGAAAAAGTATAGAAAATTATTTAATTTACTTTAGCTCCCCCAGTACCTATCGTAAGCTTTGGTTCTGTCGTTTCTAGTTTTCAATAGGTTTCAGTTCTCTTCTAAGTCAAACACCATTCCTATAAGACATCATTTACCGTACCCCACCCCAGGTCATGCTCGGCCAACTTTCTCATCCATTTTTTCGCGCGGCTGACCAACCCCGTGAACGCGGCGCGGAAACTTTATTGTGCATCTCCATCCCGGACTCGTCAAAAGGTCCTGTGAGCGGAAGACAATTCCCCCGGAGGGGGTAGGTGGTTCTTTTTGTTTAGCCCACAGTGTGTCCGTGGGAGCACACTGTAGACGAACGAGGTATTCATTGAGGGGGGGGGGGCTATTGTCAGCACGGGTGTTCCTTTTTCTGCGTCTTGCCGCCTTGCCAATAGGCGGTCTCTGCCCTTTCAAGGAGTCCGGGCAACAATATATGTTGAATGTCCTAGGGGAGGGCATGTCTCTCTCTCTCTCTTCTGTATGCCCATAATTTCCCTTATATTACTCGGGGCGTCTGGGGGTAAAAAAATGGACGCGCGCGCAAGGCCACCGCTCCGCCACTCCCAGCCAGGGTCAGCCAATGGGCCGTAGGGTGATTGGTGGTAAGTGGTTAATGACTGATGACGCGCAAGCTAGCAGAGATTATTTAGGAGAGCAAGAAAATAGCACCGACTATTTAGGAAAAGTGCAGGTATTCATAATGCCGAATTTCATAATTAGGAAAATTCATTATTTCGAAATTTGTGGCTTAGGATTTGGGGTTTCCCATGAAATTTGCTTAGATGAACTTGACGTTTTGAAGTTTTTTAGTTTTTATAAGTATGCATGTATTTTTTGTATATTAAAAACTATAAGATACTAAAATACTTATGATGAAGACAGCGTAATCAGTAACGTAACGTAACCACGCGTACTTTATAGCTAAAAACAGTTAATTCAGGCTAAAACTAATTTTAGTTACATTAGTTACATGAATTATTAGGACCTTGAAATAGTTGCGATTTTTACAAATTTTTCCGCAGGATCTGGCAGCCCCCAATTTTTGTCTAGCTATTCCAAATTTTGCCCTTTCCCCTCCAAATCGAGTAAATGCATTCGGCGTGACCACCCCCGAAAAGGCAATATTTGTCTTCTTCTTCTTCCCCCTGCGAGTACGCGATCGTCATTATTACGCCGTTGACCCGGGGCGACCTTGCAGTTTCGCCCCCACCTTTCCTTTTCCTCCCATCCGCGAAAGTGACGCGCCTTGGCGGCTTTTTTCGAGAGCGCCAAAAAGAATGCGGACACCGGTTGCGTGTGGACCTGTTTTTGGAAAAGCCAACTTGGCGCCCCGGGGGGAAGAAGAAGAAGCATCATACTCGATGGAACGAGACAATGGACACTTAAGGGGCGCCCGTTTATCAATAACAATACGGCTAGCTGAGGCGAAGAAGCTCTTGACCGAGTGTTTGGACTGACCGGTGTATGTTATCGTAGCTGACGGCACGGTGGAACTGGGGTGGCGGTGGGACGACCTGGGTCGGTGGTGGGGGTAAAAGGGTGCCTGAAAAATTGGTAAATCGGCTACATTAAAATAGTTTAGCTTTATAAGGTTTGATTTTCATAATTTCGAAATGGCGGAATGCCGAAATTTCACAATATCGACTTTTTTATATCGTATTTCAGGGGATTTTCCGGGATTTGTTCATGGTAGAACTGGCCCTTTCGACAATATGCTGAAATATCGACATTCTGATATTTAAAAATGCCGACATGCGATTTTGAACTTTGACTTTGACCCAGCTTTGCTAGTTTTATGGAAATTGAATTATAAGGGTTTACTTTTCAATCTGTCGATCACTCAAAAAGCAGCTTATTTTTTTTAATCGGAACATTAACGCTCCTATATATATTCATGAAAACCGGGATTTCAGGCCTTGATGAAAGCTCCTGCTCCTTTTTTGCTATTTGCTTTCAAGGGAACACCTAGCCGCAAAACTCGCCGAAATCCCCCAGGGCTGCGCTTAAAAGTTTTTCCCGCCGCCGGCTTATCCACCCGCTCAATCTTGGGGAACGCGTTCTTTAGACTTCTTCAGACTGCCCATCGGTACTACGTCGTATTCCAAGAATAGTTTACGATACCTGGATAAAATGGCCCGAGCGCAGGGTCTATTCTTTTCCCGCTGAGCTTCTTCATCAGCTTCCGGTGCTTCTTCTCCATCTTTTTCAGCGTTTTTGGGTCGGTGAAAATGGGCTGCGGCACGCTAAACGGGGAGGTAATTTGACGGCGGCGAGCCTCTACTGACCGTGTTTCCATCATGCATTCGTGGAGGGAGTAGCGGCTGGCCTGCTTGCAGCGCTCGGGGAACGCGTCGTATCCGCCGACCGTGTTCAGCGACATTTGGGACCTGGAATTTGAGGAGTTAAAGGGGCTAGGAAGTCAGATTACAGGTCGTAATGCCCTCTGTCGATCCAATTCATCAATCCTCGTGATTCCCGGGGCGATTTTAATAATTAAAGGGATGCCGACGGCATAGTCAATCGGTTACGCGCTGGAAAGAAAATGTCTCTGCGCCTCTCCCCAGGGCGCGTTCTCTGCCCTGTTGGCTACTTGCCAATTTGTTGATGGGGGGGGGGATCGACACATGCCGTCGGCAGCCCTTTAAAAGAGCTAGATGTATCCAAAATCATCTGCGGATTCCAGAAATGAGGTCAGAATTGACGAATTCGAACGTTTTTATGTCAAAAAAGGGATAACGAGAGTGGCGCGCCGTCGCGTCGAGGCTATTTTGGCTATTTTCCAGGAATCAGGCAGGTGATTAGCCTTTTTAGTGCCTTTGAATGCAATTGCATATTTTTTAAATTTTTAAACAAAAAGAGCACCTCCTGAGCTGTGGTGGCGGCATCCGTGCGGGCATCATGGTGAACGAGGGGTCGGCCGGTCGATCATACATCGACTGTGGCCTCATCCCGGCCATCCTCGGTCTTCCGCCCGGCACTCCACCATCAGTATACATTGGCGGTGGGGCCCACTGGGGGCCCATTCTTGGATATGTCGACTGTACTGATGGCCGGTTACCCATCCTGGAAAGGGGGAGTTAGAAATTCGAAAAAAGGAGAGAGAGAGAGAGAGAGAGAGAGAGAGAGATAGAGAGAGAGCAAGCCATCTTAAAGAGATAGGGGCGGCATAAGTCAATCGATTACGCGAGGGAAAGAAAATGTCTCTGCGCCTCTCCCCTGGGAGCCCTCCTCGCGCGAGATCGCGCGGACCTGTTGAACCCCCCCTCCCCAAGGGGTTCAACAGATGCCGTCCTCATCTCTTTAAGATTTCATCAAAATAAAGCCGAAAGCGACGAAAGAAACGATTCAGTAGCCCAACGGAAAGCGATCCGAGCAAAGAAACAAAGAAGAGAACGCCTAAATCCAGCCAGAAATGTATTTTCACCAATTTCCACCATCTAGGGAAAAATAGCATCTCTAAACCTAATAAAATAAAATTAACGCTGAATTCGATTTCCAAAAGGTCTGAAAACTACAGAGAAGCGCTCGGTGAATGAAATTCGCTCTCAAGCGTCGTCGAAAAAGGAACGGAGAGCCAAAATAAGAAATTTTTGACTAGCAATTCGATGGCCGAGAAAGGCTGAAAAGGTCCGGGTTTCCCCGATTTGGATTGAGGATTCTACCCTTTCCCGGTGAGAAAGTTTTTGAGGGTCAACCAGAACCGATTAGTTAGACGGCTGAGAAATGGAGCGGTATGCCATGGAAAAAAGCTTAAAAAGTGATGAAAACACGAATAGATATTCTAAACGAGCCGGTGGAAAAAATTGCAGTACCTTTCAATCATAGTTCTGACAAAAGTTAAGGCAAAATTATTAACCTGAACTTATAGCAAAAAATCCCAGAAAGGTTCTTGTTCGTTACCGGGGGCGTTACTGCCCTAGATTTTTCCAGTATTCGGCATTTTTCAACGGATTCGGATAGATCATCAAAAATAATAGAAAAAAAGAAAACAAACAATAGGAAGCAAAAATACATCTAGTTTTAATTGCAGCTCAAAATAACGTGATCCACAATCCCGGGAAGATATCGACACCCCCGCTAATGCATCAGAACCCCCAGAAAAGTGAATGAACGCGGAAATTAGGCCCGGGGGGTAAGATCGATGTGAGGGGGATCCGTCTCGGGCGGGAATCGTCTTCTTCGTGTCACGGGCACATGCATATTTTGATAGAGATCTCTGACGCGCGCCTTGCGAAGGCTCATCCACCTTGCGAAGCAGCCTTCACAGGTGGCGCGTTGAAAGCGAGGAGGGGAAGAAGCTTTCACCTGACGTCACCCCCGAGGCTGCTTGGCACCCAGCCAACGGGGGAGTTTCACGCCGGAAATTAGCGGGATAAAAATACGGAAATTAGGGTATTTCTAAAAAACGAACACTAAAAAATATTTGCTCGTTCGGATCGAACCTTTGGGTTTCTAAAACTGTTTAACCGAACGCGACAGCTAAAATTGGGGATTTTCAGAAATCGAAGAGTTTTTGCTGATCAGTACCCCGATTTGGGCGCGATAATGCATAAAACGTAGGAAAATGGGTGTAATCGAACACGCCAGGTTAACCGGAGAAGGCGCCGGGAGCGATTAACGCAGACTGAAACAGAGAGAGAGAGAGAGAGAGAGAGAGAGAGAGCGAGAGAGCGAGAGAGAGTGAGAGAGAAACAGAGATGCAGCAATCCATACATATCGCGCGTACATAGGAATCTAGATTCAACTACCTGAACGTGCGCCTTAAAAATCTAACCAGGTACGCAATGAAAAGACGGGTGCGTGCGTCGCGTACCGTACCTTACCAATCCCTTTAAAAATGGTACCACCAAGCGCCGAATAATAAGCCGGTTGCCCGGAAGCAGTGGGGCGGAGACCGTGAATCCATCTGATGAGAGTACGGGCGGATAGTGGGAACGACCGGGGGGGTGTAAGTAGTGGTGGAGTGGAACATGGGAACGATGTGAGTGAGTGCCCTGATCCTTACAAGCCAGTTAGGGGAACTGGTTTCTTCGGGGAATGGGTGGAAGGAGGAGGAGGATGAGGACTAGAGCCGTATGGATGGCATCCATCCCGGGTGGGTTTGGCATTTCGGATGTGCCAGCGGGTACCCGAGGGGTAGAGGAAAAGCGGAAAGTCCGTTTTTTTGCGGTTTCCGGGGTTTTCGGGCTTTTAGAATAATCTGGAAAGGATACCCTGGTACCCTCTTGGGTACTGGACCGTTAACGGGGGGGGGGGCGAGGGGAAACCCAATTTTTTCCCAGTAATTCCGTACGGGCCTATGACGCAGTTAAAACATTTTTATAGCGTTTTACAGTTGTCAGTTATAAAAAATTTCTAAAAAATTGTAAAACTTGCCGCTATTTTTGATTGTTTGGTCAAAAATGTGTGAAAAAATGGCGAAATTTCCCAAACTTCAAAATTCCCTAAAGTGCGTAATTTCCAAAAGTGCCAAATTAAGAGGATGTCCTTTTGGACGTTGTGTTTTTTTTCTCGAAAAGGCGGGGAAAATGGCGAAAAATTATCCAAAACTGCAAACTTTCCGAGTTTTCTTAGAATTTATCTAACTAACTAATTTAAGAAAATACACGAGAAAAATACAACATATTTAATTCAATATACGAGGGGAATGCTTGGTTTTTCAGCAAAACAAACAAAACAAGCCGGCAGTCGGTAAGCACCGAACATCGCACCGCCTAAAAAATGCGCTTCCGGTCCCGAGTCAAGCTCGCTCGCAGCGAAATCTGGGCGGAATGCAGCCTCAGGGAAGGTCTAAAAAACACAGCCTGAAATCCGCGGGGCGTGGTGTCGCCCCCCCCCCCTCCCATAAAAAACAGGCTCCTCCTCGAGAAGCGCGCCCCCGGGATGCGCGAAGCCGAAATCGGGAGGCGAAAGTGGCGATCAGGCGCTGATCGGCCGTGAAGCCCGCCCGAAAAGACACTCTAAAATGCACCCCACCCCCCGCGGCGATAAAGTTACAGACCCCGGAATCGGGGGCGGAGCCACCATCGAAAACGCCCGCCCGCCCTAACAGTACTGCACTGTTAACGGGGCTTTAGCGAGGGGAAAAATAATTTTCGATTTTTCGCCTGAGGATAATCTATATTATGTATTTTTATAGTGTTTTGGTAGTTTTTGATTGCAACAAGTCTATGAACAATGAGAACGAATTTTTAATTTCTAATAAAATTCATCTTCTTCGTAATTCTTAATTCTTTCGAATTTAATTCATTTAAAACGAACGAGCATTTTGAATATTAAAATTCTTTAGGCCATTGTGCACCAAAAAATCAAAAACTTCGCAAATTTTGTATTTTCCTCACTTTTTATTTCTAAAAACAGTTACATTTCTAAAAAGGTTGATGTTTCGCAATAGGGCCGTACGGGGTTACAGAGAAAAATTTGGTTCCCCCCGCTAAAAGCCTAGTACCGGCGTCAACGGGCAAAACACCCCACCCACCCCTAACAAGGAAAGTACGTTGAAAAGGAAAAGCTCGGTTTCCCTGTGGCTGCCAATTTTCGAGCCTGTAAGTCACTCCCGCCGCCGGCTTCACCCTTTCCTTTAGAACCACAAGGCCGAAATTTCCGATACAGTCCAAACCATCCGCATCAGTGCGACCACCAGACTCGAGGCGCGCACGCCGAATCGAAAAGAGGATCCGTCTTTCAACGGTATTGACATCCCTATTCTGACAGCCGACCTGATGGTTGGTGCTCACAAAAAGGGAGGAAGAGGTGTGGCTTTAATGGGGGTAATAAGGTTTGGGAGTTTTGGAGAAAAGACGGTGATGATAGGCAGGGAATGGAGGATCGAGTGCATGTAAAAAGCGATAATTTGCTTGGTTCAGGTCTAGGACAAGTCTCAGGAGCTATATAAAACAGCTCATACAAATTGTTTTAATTTTAGTTATTTAGTAACGTAAATAAAATTTTGGTTGGAAAGGAAAATACTTTTTACTTGAAAAAACACCCGGTTTTGAGAAAAATTAGGCACGCTAAAATGTCACGAAAAATTATAACAAATTGGTTTTTGTTTTCCAGGAGAGAAACGAGAAAAAGTTTCCGAGTTTATAGGAATTGGAATTTTTCGGTGCTGTCGGCATTCGACTTGCTGAACTTTTTCGACATTTCGGCGGCCGCGGTGGAGCTGCCAGAATATAGGAAAAAATAATTTAACAACAAACATTTAATGAAAAATAAACAATGCAAACAGAAAGGTCGCAAAGCTTTTTTTCAGTAAAAATAAAAGCGGAGAAAAAAGTGCGTACAAGGGTGAAGGAAAATTACAACGCCAACAAGCTCCTAAAAACACCTCTACCCCGTTTCTAGTGTCCTTTAAAACAAAAAGCGTCCTTGTCAAAATCAGCGGGTGGTGCGAGGCCATAGGGGGTGGCGCCGAAACAGCGGGGGACGCCCTGGAGGGGCCGGTAGATGCATGGGTCCAGCCCCTCGAGGGGGTGTGTCTGGTTGGGTAGAGGAAAAGAAGGGAATGGAATATAGTATGGGAAGGGGGAGGGGCTGGCTGGACAGTCTCCCTTCACCACCTCCACCTCCTCTACCTTTTAGGGTGGCATGGGTGATTGAGGGTGACCCTCCAGCTAGGCCCACCGCCACCACACCTGGCCTTACCCTTGATCACGCGGGTCACGGACATGCCCTCGGCCTCTTTCTCTTTATCCCCCACACGAAAATCGGGCCTCATTTGCGTGGCAAAAGCGAGTTGGAGGATGGCGAAACGATTTTGTGCTGATTTCGAGGTATCGTGATGAGTATAAACCTAAAAATGGCAGATTTCAATGCGCATTATGAACATTCCGTAAGAGCGCTTGCGCCTTCGAAAAAAACAGGATTTTATTAACCGTTTTAACGGCCGAAACCCGCAAAAATGGCAAAATCGTTTTCTGCATGCTTTAAAAAGGTGGAAACACCAATGAAAATGTTAATTTGGTTTCAAATTTTAACATTTTATAAAGCTTACTTGAGGAAACGCTACCCTGCGAACCCTACTTTTAAGAAAACGGCGATCTCAAAATCTAAAAAGCAACAACAGCTGCCTGACTCTATTTCCTAAAATACCACTGCACGTTTGCCTTGAAGAGACCCTATCAGTCGTTAGTTTAGGTGGAAACCTGGAGGAAACCGTAGCTGAACAACTGAAAAAATGACAAATTACATGGCATGAAAAATGATCTCTGAGCTTCCCGACATACAAATTGTCCTTTAGCCCCCGAACCAGACACAGCCTCTAACCATTCCATTTCCGGTATTGAAGTAACCAACAATCCCTTCCCTGCAACTCCCAACTGCAACCAACAATACCCTGAAAGCGAACCAATTCCCACGAGTGGTCAGTGTGTGGATTGTGAGTGAATGTCTGGGGCGCCCCGGCGCCCCGCGGGGCTGAATTTCGATGGTCTGACTACTAACTCGCGAACCGGGTTCCGCCTAAATACTCCAATACTACCCTCGCGGCCAGCCGGAGGAGCATTTCGGAACAAAGTAGGTCGCCCCGGCCGCAACCTCAGCCACCCTTGAATCAGCTCAAACACAACGCGGCGGTGCAGCTGATAGCCCTAAATTTCGGAATCAAGGTCGGGGCGGGTACGGTGAATTTTGAGTGAGCGATGGGGTTAGGTGAACGGGGTACATGGAAAGCGCTTGAGCCCTTCGCTTTGGTGTCCCGGGGCTTTTCTAAAAAGTACATTTTAGAATCAAGGGTGTGTATGCTAGACAAAAAAGGGCTGTACTGTTAGCGGGGGATTAACTTTTCCCAGGGCCTCTACGGTCCTATAACAAAATATAAAGGCTTTTTATAGCAATTTACATAGTTTTCATATATAAAAACTGAATCAAAAATATAAGATTTGGGAAAATTTTTGGATTTTTTTAGTCAAAAGTGTATGGAAGACCATCAAAGGTCAGAAGTTTCGAATTTTCGAAATTTTAAAAATAGTTTTGTAGCTTTTTAGCAATCAAAAACTAATAAAACATTATAAAATTCACTATATTTAACAGATAGAAGGAAAATCAAAATTGGCTTCCCCCCTGCTAACAGCCCAGTACCTTCGTTTGAACTAAAAATATCTACTCCCCGCTGGTTCCTTGCCCATCTAACAATGGCTCATCCAATCCCTTGAATTTCCCCAGCTATACTGGAGCCGATGCCACCAACCTTCTCCAGCTGTTTACGCCTCACAAATCATAAACAATCCGTCGGGGACGCCCCCCGAAAAAAATATGAAGAAATCCGGAAAACCGCGAGCATTGTTAGGGGAGGAGGGGCCACATCCATTCGCCCGACCAAGGTCACCTTCACACCCCCAAATTTTGCTCGCTCGCCTGTTTTCCGGAGCGTTCCGGGTCACCTGGTCACTAAACTTACAATTGATTCGATTGCAGAATGCTGAAAACGGTGCTTTTGGCGTTGCTGCTCGGCGCGGTGGCCCTGGCCGAGTTGTCGGAGGATTCGGGCATTGACGAGATGGCCTCTGATTCGGTGGGTTTTCTTGAATTTTTTAGAGAAGAGAGCGCAGTTTTCGATAGGCAAAAAGATAGCGTGGCTACGGTAATAAACCAGAGTTTTTCACATTTTGGAAAGTTGATAGTTCCTATAGAGAATCCAGTTCTAATCAAATTCAGCACCCAGCGAGACTCCAAAACGCGGTTTTTAGTCTTATAGAATAGCCACTGTGTAAAAATGAAACGTATAGGAATTGTAATAATTCACTTCTCTATCAAATGAGCGATACTCGAAAAAGCTATCCCTTCTATGGTAAACAAATAATATTTGACATTGAATGATGGCCTAAAGCCAGCTTAAAATTTAGCGATAAATAATTCTAAAAACACCGGATAGATATTAAAACCATTTATCAAATTAATCCCAAAATCAAAAACATCTCTAGACAGCCGATGAACTACCCACGAAGACTTCCCAAAAGAAACCAAACTTCTTCCCGCTACCGCCGTTTCTAAAGGTTCGTCAAAAATCATAATCATAATAACAATCCAAATCTTCAGCACTGCACCCTGAAGGCCCGCGGGGAATACATTGCTATTGTTATGGACTACTCGCTCACGCGCACCCAGCTCTACAAAAAGCTAGAGCAATGGAAAGAGGCGCAGCCGAAAAAAATTCAGGTATTAGGCATTGTATCCGGAAATAAGCCTGCTGATTAGAAAGAAGTAGACCAATTCAACGCGTTCATGAAGCGCCACATGCAAGATGTGAGGAAAAACGCGACGCACAGTCTTGAGGAATTTCCCCAGGTTGGTCGAGCAAAGAATCACTCAATATCGCACTCATTGTTAGGTCCTGAAAAGCATCGACGAGATTGTCCGGAAGCCCAATGTGCCTAGGATTGACATCGCCAAGAAGGTAGGATGAAATTGGCAGAGACACGGGGTTACCAAAAAGTTCAGGTGTATCAAATCCTGAAGGGCACCGATCGTCAGACTGCTGAGCTGACCGTCGCCTTCATGCGCATTTTCACCGGACATCGCCGTTGCCCTCAGGATCAGTGCGGGTCTGTGAAACCTTTCCTTCTTCATTTTCTTTTAGCCTCGTCAAATACAACTCGAAAGAAATCGAGCTGATCCTGAAGGGATATGAATATAAGACCGGGGTCAGTTTCCAAGCTCACTTCCAAATTTAGTTTTAGACCCTGGAGGAGGACCTTGAAGGCATCTTCTAAGCCCAACCGGTTGAATAAATAATGTATACTGCAATAAAGACGCGCGGACATATTCATCTTGTCAATACACAGATTTATCGAGATGTTCGAGCATTAGTCAAAACAAAGAAAACAATGGCACAGTTGGCGATTAGTGTTAAAGTTCTATTTCTTCCCAAGCTCACCGGCACGATCGGTAGCCGCCTTGACAGCCTCGATAAACCCGGAACGCATGCCTAAAAAGAAAATGGTCATATCAAGATCCATAGTTTTACCTTTGGCCTCCAAAACCCGAACTCCAGCAATCGTTGTCCCGCCGGCCGAGCACACCTTGTCCTTCAGCACACCAGGATGCTCTCCGGTTTCCACGACAAGCTTAGCGGCTCCCTAAAATAAAAACAGGATTGGTACGCTTGCAGAGAATGAAAAGATTAGACGACCGAGACGACGAAAGACCTAGGACGATTTTATTAAAATGTACCATCACAGCCTGGGCAGCCAACTTTGAGGCAACATCACGGGGCACGCCAGCCAACACCCCGCCATCAGACAACGCCTCGATCATTGAAAATACCTAAAAAAGATTCAGTGATTTTAGTAAAACATTACCCAAGCAGGCGAACATCCAACAATCGTCCCGGCAGCGTCGTACTTGTTCTCCTCCACGTCGAAGCAGCTGCCGGAACAATTGGCGAAGGCACGGACGATTTTTTCCTGTAAAAGTGAGCTTAAAATTAGGTTTTTTTAACGAGAATAGATCGATCGATGCTTGCGCTTCGTTTCAAAATTCATTAAGCCGATATAATAAGTTTTCCGGATAGCTTATTCGTCGGTAGGGCCATTATAGCTCCTTCTGAGTAACAAACTGATTTTGAGCGAGAAAAATAAGCGTTAATATGAAATTACTGGGACTGTTCGTTGAAAAATTTCGGGCGGCATCCGTCGTGAGACCCAAAAAAACATCAGTAGCTTCCCAGGCTACCTGTTCCGGGCAGCAACCAGCAGGCGTGGAAAGAATCGACGTGCTGGCCCCGACAGCGGCGGCAACATTTGGGTGAAGACGCATCAGACGCGTTTGCGTGGCGCCGGGCAACTAAAGAAAATTAATAAATCCTCTAAATAGCCAACCTCTTCGTTTAACGTCTTCAAATCGATGCCGGCCATCAGGCAAACCACACGGCAATTGGTAAAGTCACAACCCTGAAAACAAAATTCAAAACTTTGCGAGCCTACTCACCGAAGCATACAATCCGTGACGGCTCTGTGGTTTCATAGCCAAAAAGAAAATACCTAAAAACAAAAATAGCACGAATTTTTGAAATTACCCGATTTATATTTCTCAACGAATGCCTTATTGTCAACGCTGACGTTCGGATAACCACGATTCTAAAAATCGTCGGTGGAACACATAACACGACGTACAATCCACTTTTTCACCGTTTGCTCTGTGCGGGCCGTTACAGCTACCTGCTCTTTCGTCACAAAGCCTAAAATGAAGATTCACATTTCAATAAAAAAATCCAAACCTTTAGCCACTGCCCCTTCCACCAAGGCTGTCGCCATTTGCCCGCCGCCCAGGAAAACCAGGATCGGCTTGATGTCGGTGCCGGAGCAGATTTTCGCCAAGTTCGGCTGAGCCTCCATCGAATCTAAATCCAGTTTTCGCAAAAAGAATTTACTAAGCGTTTGTCTGCCCTTGCAAATTTCTATTAGTGCCCTTTCCATTTATTTGATTTTCGTAGTACATCGCCCCTCTTTTCATACCCTAAGCCATTGTGGGCACGGAAAGAGCCCCGTTCAAAAGTGTACTACTTCCCCCATTTGCCCACAACCTGATACTAAAAAAGCAATTTCCGTGCGCGTTTTGAAACCGATTACATCTTAACCCGAAAAGCGGAATGTACAATTTAGCCGGCGACTGTAGAGCATGGACCAGTCGAGAAGGCGCTTCGTGGATAACCTAAAAATTATAGATTTTCAAGGAATGAAAAAACATACCCCAATCTGAGATTCATCAGGCCGGAAAAATGACTTGAATTTATCAGAAGTTTATTTATAAAAAAGAAAACTTTTTTGCTAACGACGTTCTAATACAATTGGCGAATTTTGTACTGTGTTGCCGAACGGAATTAATTTATTCAATTTCGAATTAAAAAAGTTTATTAGTTTTTGTTGTGGGGTATTGATATTTTACCTTACCAATTAATTTCTCTTGTTTTTCAGGATGGCTGACGGTTGTTCACCACCTGGCGACATCGCAGAAGTCCTCAAACGGATCATGGATTCGGGTTTGTACGCTCTGTTTTGCCAAACTTTGTGTTTAGCTCCAGAAGAACCCGGGCCACGCACGGGCGTGAGAGTCATGAAACGCCGGTCAGCGGTGAGAAGCGTTTTACGCCTTCAAACAGATATTTAGGGCCCAAAATTGATGCATACGCCACCGAAAATCCTGAAGCGCAAGATGCCGCCAGGCGGATTGTTTGAAGCACGGCCGTTAGTTCATTATAACTCCGCGTCACGTGAATTTAGAGCCGTACGACGCACCGATCTCGGGCCATTTTATTGCAACGAAGAAGATTATGTACGTTTTGAGCGTTGCTCTTAAAATATACTGGAGTTCGTCTATAAAACCAATTTTTTAGACTAAATGCGCGCAATGGGGCTGCGGAATCAATATTCCGTCGCTACTGACCCCGTTGAGCTTCGTTCCAAAGCGAGCGATTTCATCGATTATTCAGGTGAGCTTGTCTTGAAACTGGATAGCTTTGCTTTCTAGACATTTCCTTCGGTCGCTAAGCAGAACGACGTGATCGAAGAGTATATGAAGTACATGGCAATCATTGATCCAGGTTTTGCTGTTTTTTGCGAAAACAAAAATGATGCTTTGTAGCCGAAGCCCGACAGGCCATGGAAAACTTCCCGATTCGGATATGCCAGAAACATTTCATCAACAAATTGGGGTTTGTTTGGAAGTGAGTAGCCAATGATGATAATTTTCAGAGGACAAGATGGTATTCCAAACATTGCCGAGAAGGATCCACGATATTCAGCTGATTTCGATGATGTGGGTCTCTCTATCTGTTTTCGGAATTTGATGAGTTTTAGAGCGACGTCACGAAAGAGTTGAAGCGCCGTATTGTAATACTTCACAGTGATCAGGAGCTGCGCAATTCTTTTGTGCCAATGCCCGGGCAGCCGCTGACATTCATTCGCTGTGGTGTTGCTAGTAAGTTCTTTAGAATGTTTTAAACTTCTGTAATTATTTGATACGCGAAAGTTTTAGTTTTTAGCTTAGAAAACGAGCAAATTTATTACGCTTTTTAGGATGCCAGAGCACAAATCTGACCGTCAACCCGAACCCACTGCGCCTCTTCCGCCTATTTCCAGTGCCGAAACAGTAAGTGTAAAGCCCCCATCGTTGTTTCATTTTTATTTCTAGTGACGGTGGCCTGGAACGATGGTCGACCCTGTTGGCCCACAAAGGCATCCGAATCTCACCGGAAAGCCTGAAAGAGCGCGGCCACATTTGCGAGATGCACTTTTACGTAAGACTACCATTTGATACTTTCATTTTCTACTATATATTTATACTTAGACGATGTTTTTATAGCGAGGTGATCCGGCACACGCTTGGCGCCATTTGGACGGCCTACAGGCTGCCGATGAAGTTGGTCATGGTATGATATTGAAAAGAGTTCCCGATTTCAACTTTATAGAAATGGTACTACCGGAAGTGGCTCGGTGTATCGTCAAAAGCTGCTCAAGTAGCTTTGCTTCTCGGAAGGCTGATGGAACGCCGGTTAAATTTGTGGATTTACCGGGTTGGTTTTTGCACTCCGCGTGGAGTTTTGGGCTTTCCGATAGATGGTTAAAAAAATCTTTTTAGAAAACCCTACAACTCACGCGGCTTGGATGACAATATTGGGAGCCAAAAATGGCCAATTTATTCGTGATCTCGGTCCGTTCTACGTTTTTCTGCTTATTAGAAAGATTTAGGACCCGGCTCCAAGATTTGCGAGAACCATTTTGCGCCCGAGGATACCAATTTTCAGTAAGAATCTTTAGTTCTTATTTTTTCTTACGAAAACCCTTCAGAGGATTGCCGTTCCGCTTCATCCGCGAAGAAAAGAAAGCAGCGGAAGTCGCGGTCCCAGATGAGAAGTGCGTGATACTTTTTCCACATCAACTTTTTTAGGGCCATCGTCTGGGACGCTTGCTGCCCGGGGCGGCTGAAGCTCGAGGTCGCCATGCAAAATTTAACTCGGAAATACGAAGATATGACCTACTTGTTCCTGGAATATTTGGAGAAGAATAATATCCCAGTATGCCAATTTGTTAGAAAATTTTATGAAGTGTTTAGGTCACGACGGAATTTGCAAAGAAGATTTTGATAGATCCGAAAGAATTCACCAAGCGCTTCAAAGCCGTGAAGACCGAGAGAAGGGGACGTAGGGAATTTTACTTTTGGTCAAAAACGTTTTAGGGCCTCGTACCCGGCCACCAATGGACTCGCATTTGTTCCACTTATTCGATTACTGATGAATCGTGATGGCGTCGATGCAACCACCGATTAATATCCCTTCAATCTCCATTTTGACATGTTCTCAATTTCTCGTGTTGTTTGAGCTTTATCGTTTTACGATAAATTTTGAGACTTTGTGGCTAAATTGCGTTGAAGGTCCCGGGTTGAAGCCAACATTCCTGCAGTAAGTAAAAGCAGAACATCAAGGCTACATTCAACAACTGCTCACTGGGGTATTCATTATTTTTTTTATCGAGATGTTTGGTCAGCTCAAAAATTTTACGAATGAAGGTCGCACAAACACCAGGCTGATTTTTTACGCGGGCCCTGTTGGCGTACGATTAGAGGGCACGTGAGGACACGTCTGATGTTCTAATTTGTGACCGGCACAATTTATAAGGAAGCAGGGTGTCTTATTTCAGGGAATTCTACGATTTGGGTCCGGTCCCCGGGGAGGAAGGTGGGGGGAAATTGAGTTATCTCTGTAGGTTTGAGTTAGGATCAATGGACTGCGGCGAACTTACTAAAAACGAAGGGTTTCTATGCTTTTAGCCGTTGCTCATCAAGTTCAAGGTGGCTACACGGTAATTTGGGGAAAATCTGAAAGAGCTGCAGAATTGATGACGCAATGAAGGCATGGAGAGGAAGAAAAGGCGTGAGGGACTCACCCAGCAAAATTCGACGCGCTTTATGGCGTATTTTATAGCGTTTTTAATAGTTTTCTGTTATCGAAAATTCATAAGAAAATTTTGAGAATTGGAAATTTTGACATTTTCGAAACTGTGCTTAAAAACGGCGTAAAAACTATTTAAATGGTTGCTGTCCTTTATTGGGACCGATACAAAGTTAGGGCTCCCAGTAATCCCCCCCCCCCCCGTTAGCAGTCAAGAACCGAAAAGGCTTACAAGAAGGCATTTTTGAGTGACATCCCCGTTTCGAACTCTCAAACGTCTACTGGTTAGAAAACGGCATACTCCGGCTGGCACGTAGCTAACAATGTTATTTGGAGAATTTAGCACAGCTCGTGATGTTGCCGCGCTACAAGCACTTTTGCACTCATCCAGTTGAGATCTTCAGATCGAATCCCCCGAGCTTTGGCCATCCCGCACCGATCTACGCATTACACCTCAGGACGTCTACAAGAAACTGTCAACAAGCACCGCAAACTGCCGCAGCTGATCAAAGATGCGCCGTGACCGGCGGCGATTTTTGGTTCGCACCAAGTTTCGTTTCGCAAATGAGCCGATTTTCCAATGGGCTCTCGATTCCGGGGAGTCGCGGTAAACAGACTGATTGAGTTGGAGATCGGGTGATGAGACTATACTCTGGATATAATATTCCCTCAAGGGAATACGGACGCCTCGATAATATTGGGCCCTTCTGCTCCGGAGCCCATCCATTATTGCCCCGTCAGCCCGTACCGGGCCGTCCGCTGTTAAAATGTGGAGTTGTTGTCTAGACTTGCTCACTTTTGTCTGCGCGTTGGCACGTAGCTGCGTGGAAACGGAATTTAATAGCATTTATCAATTTAGCGTAGCTATATCTCTGATTTGGCCTAGATGCATCGTTTTATTGGTCGAAAATTGTTTGCAATTATTTTTTTAGCAGCCATTTTGTTGTAATATAATTCAAGTGAGTAATTCTACATTTTTTATTATTGCTAAACATAAAAACCATTAATTTAAAAAAAACTTATCGATTTTTTCGATGAAAATTTCAGATACCTTCAGGTTTCTTGGTTTTCTAGATAAGTTTTTCATTTGAAATACAGCTAATTGTGGTTACAAACGCAATTAAAATGCATGCTATTAAATGATGAAGAACTAGGAATTATTAGGAACTTATAAAAATGAAAAATGTCGGTTTCCCCGCTATTCTAACCTAGGCCGGATGATTTCCCCACCTAAAAACCTGACCTTCTCTAATCAAAGGTTGCAATTTTAAATTAAAAACCAAACAGCCCCCCCCCTCATTTAGCGCCAAGGCAAAAACACGAACAGACGCAGCTTCTCCCTGCCGACAGGTCGTTTCCGGCTAATTGTGATGGACACCGGGAATTAGTCTACAAACCCGATTATGGCCCACGCGCGCCTATGAGTGGCCACACCTCTTGTAAAGTTCGGCGGCATTTTTTGGTGTGCCCGTTCACATTACGGGGCCGCCCGGAATGGGATTTGGTTCGCGTGGAATAACGTGCAACTCCTCGCCGGCTAATGCAATTTTTTGATCACTCACTCGCCGGAAAGGTTTTTATTTTCTAGTGGCGGATCTTGGGTTTTAGAGTGTACAAGTTTGGCAATTTGTCTGGGTCGTTAGTTCCTTAGCAATTGGGGTTCTTTCGCATTATTCGGGGGCAATTTCTTTTCTTTTCTTGAGATCCCATTTTTCATAATAAATAGCGGGAGTATTCGTAAAGTGTTGTTATTCCTCCTAGTCGTAAAAAACTACCCAAAAATATAGAGTTTCGGCTAAAAGAGCGGAATTTTGACCAAAATTGCAATTTAAATTTTTTTGTAACAGTTTTTAGATAATTTTCTAGTTGAAATATACACATATACACTTGCTATTATTTTACTAGGCATTTCTAGGCTCCTCAAAAAAGTCTATCCCCCCTGATAAAGAAAATGAACCGAAATTCGGGGTGGTTAACAAAGTTTGAAAAAAAGAGAAAGTTAAACTTTTTAAAGAGGTTTGAGGCTTGTTTAAAAATGATCTTGTCAAACTACGGGAAAAAGCAAAGAATAGCGCTGCATAAGCTTCTGAACCGTAAAGCCGGCTCATTCCAGAAAACCCAGCCATCCATGTTCCAATAAATCGGAACTAGCCGGGAAATCCGCCCGCCCTGTCTAATTCCCTGTACTTTTCCTAAAAGTCTATATGCAGCAATTCTATTCTATTCTTTCCCCGTGACTTCTGCTTGTTGGTCTCCGCTGCCAATCGCCCTAATCCCGTTTTTTCGAGTGGCCGCGGGGCGTGGTTTGCCTCTTTTGGTGGTGAATTCCTACATTCGTCTGTGCCCTCGATTCTCTGCTGTATTTCTAAAATAAAATATGGCCGGCTTAGAATCGAATCACAGTGATCGCGAGGGCCCATCGGGGTGGTGGATGACATCCAATTCGACGGCCGTCGAGCACGTGGATCAAGTTACCTACGGAATTCTTGTGGTTTTTGTAAGTTTTCAGGGATAACGGAACTCATTTATACCTTTAAATTAGTCTCTGATACTGACGATGCGCACTGTTTTCATGGATAGTTTAACTTTCTCTTTTTATTATACAAATTTTACGTTGTAAACTACCTATAAATTCTACTCTGATACCTTCAATCAATGATTTTGATGGGTTAATACATAACTTCATTCAATGTTTCTTATTCTAGAACGTTTACTGACAGAGCTTTACCTTAGAAACTGCCAGTTTACGATGTTAAGCGAGCGAGCGGACAGATTTTGAGCTTGATATCAGTCTTGCTCGCGAGTTTTTTTCTAAAAGAGTTATAGCTTATTTTATGGAAAAAAGGAAGCACTTTCGGGGGCAATTTCTAACGTTATAAAAAGGCTGAAACTCTTTGTTTTCCATAATTTTTTATGATCTCGTAATTGCTCAATTTTTCTGCAAAGAGCTTTTTCTGGTTATGTTCATAATTGGAAAAGTGTTGTATAACTTTAAAAGAGCTAGTCACACTCGAAAAATAAATTTCCAAGCTTCAACCCCCTCCCCTTTACTCCGCTTTTCCAGATCGCCCTAATCGGCTGCATTTCCAATGGGCTGGCTACGTACTTCCTGGCCACCGACGCCCAATTCCGCCATTCCACCGGCATCATCTGCATCAACATCGGCTTCGCCAACTTTGCCTACTCGGCCATCTACCTGTTGTACGTCGGGCCGATGATGTTGTTGTAAGTGATACACCAATGAGTTATCAGTTTTTTGCCAGGAATCTCGGGCTGCAGACGGGCGAGCCGATGCCGTCATTTTCGCTCGTCGTCTGGTTCCTGTTCTTTGCCGCGCAATACTTTTCGTTTTGTCTGTCGGCGAATCGGTGAGTGGGAATCGCTTTGAAAACTCAGATTAATGAATTGTACGGGCGTAGACATGGTAATCGTGAATTTCAACGTGCGGTTCTTTCGCGTTACCGGGGGGGGGGGGGGTATTTACTTTTCCATCAGTTCCAATCTGCCTAATAAATCTTGACAAATGCTGGTTAAAAATACAGATATATCGATATTTCCAGCATTTTCGAGGAAGTGTTTAAAATTTTCAAAACATTTCTATGGTTTTTTTGCAAAATAGCTTTTCCCGCTGGAAATATATATAAATTGTATTAAGAATAATTCAAAACACAGTACTAGACAGAACAAAAAATTCGTTACGCTTCAATAAACATTCTCGTCTGTGCGCGCAGTTATTATTGTTTTTAAGTCATAACTTTTAGCTTGTTAGCTTCCTTTAAATTATTTTACATCTTTAATTTATTAGTTAATGCTTAATTTCAGGGCTTGTGCCGTCCTGTTTCCGTTGGCCTACTACCAACACGCGACGGTGCGCACAACAATGTACATCTGTGTCTTCGTATGGGTCATCTCCACGTGGCATCTCATCTTCTTTTTGCTCAGTGGGTTTTGAGGTTTTGAGGATGGCTTCTTTTTTTTTGAGGATTTTGAGGTTTTGAGGATGCTCATCTAGCGGTGATGCTTAGCGATATCGTTGTTGCTGATCTCTATACATTGGAGGGTTTTTAGTGGAGAGACCGCCACGACTTTTTGTTGTTGGTCGGATCACTCGAGGAATTCTGGGGATTGAT
Organism: Mesorhabditis sp. LJ9110; assembly: GCA_038088335.1. Classification (NCBI taxonomy): domain Eukaryota; kingdom Metazoa; phylum Nematoda; class Chromadorea; order Rhabditida; family Rhabditidae; genus Mesorhabditis; species Mesorhabditis sp. LJ9110. The sequence continues at coordinate 30,332 of JBBGBA010000169.1, read as the reverse complement.
AGGGTCCCCCGGGGGGCGTCAGTGAATCGGCGCATCATCGCTATTTTGCGAAACGTACTTTGTCCGCGGTCACAGATGACAATAGCTTTTGGATGCTTAGAATTTGCTCTAAGCTCCAAGGATTAAAATGGACAAAACAAACTCGAAAAGTTGAAAAAGACGTTTTCAGAAATCTGCCCAGGGATCTGGTTCAACGCCGTGCAATCGTATCTGCTAGATTCTTCGTCGATCAGCTCGACGAAGCCGTGTGTCGATTTTTTACGGGTGAGAGGGCTTCGATAAACTTTATAGAATTATTTTTACAAGTTTAACTTTGCAATAATACTTCGTATTTTGGAATACACGATCACAAAGCTACTTTTTAGGTGGCCATCGTTGTTTTAGGGTATAAATACGTGTAATTATGGGTTTTAGTAAAAAATGCCAGCCGTGATTTCTGAAAATCACCCTCGATATCGTCTTTTTTGGTTTTCTAAAGCGTAGAAAATTCTCGTCGGACGTTGAGACACTGGCCTAATGGTTGAGTTCTCGCTTTTCATCCCCAAGGCCCGGATTCGATCCCCGTCACGACCTCAACTTTTTGCTTTTTGCCCAAAACTTTGGAACTTAATTGTCGATTAGAGTCTGCGTAAATTACCGCTTTCTAGCCCATTTAATTCAACTTTAATCCCAATTTCAGGTAAACATCGAAATGTACCTACTGATCGGGTTGTCGGCGTTTTCGCTGTGCTCAGATGTGGCCTGTGCTTTCCGGGTGATGCTCAGCCCGGTGAGTGAACAAAGTATTCACCGGCGAATTTGGGGGCCATTTTCACACTTTTTTTGTCGCGGACTTTTTTGCGTGCGGGCCGTAGTTACGGTAATTCCCTGAATGGATTATAGAAATGGGTCGATTGGGGTGGTGTTCGATGCGAAATTTTTTTCGCGCGCTTTCGCGCGATAAAACGGCTCCCGAAATTTTCGGTGATAAATCGGATTACATTAAAAAATTACTGGAAATAAATTACTTTGGATTTGGGAAATTTTGACTTCTGCAAAAGCTCTTTCGAGTCGGAAATGGTTAAATTAGGGTAAACTGGCAGAGATCCTTTGACACAACGAGGCCTCGTTGATCACGGGCACAATGGGTTCTTTCGCCTTAACGGGGGCTAAATTTTTCCTGGAAATCCATAAATCCCTAGGTAATAATAAGTTTCTTAATAGTGTTTTTAGTAAATTTAACGATATTTAAAGTGGCAAAACTAGCTAAAAAACTTGGAAAATTGTGAATTTTGGTCCAAAATTGTTATTTTTATATTTTTTAGGAAAATTTCTAACATTTTTAAAAGTCGACCCCCCGATAATGCGGCAGTCCCGATTCTGATATGTTAAAAATAAGGGTAAACGAGCAGCGATTACTTGGGAATCATGAAAGCCAAATTTCTATAGTCTTGCGAGGTTTTAAATTTAAAATCTATGGCAAGCGAGTAGAGATCCTTTAAAATAAATTACCAATTTTTAACATCGATTGAATAACCTTTTGTGCAGACGATCCGCGCCAAGATGAAGGCGTCCGACCTGCAGTTCCTCTACCAATCGCTCTTCTCGTCGATTTTTCTGTGCATCGAGTGCTTTCTCGCCGGCTACGTGGTGGCCAATTTTGTGGTGGGTTCAGGCGGATGAATCCCTCAAATATGCCCCATTTTTTCAGATAAGCCTGACGGTGTACTTCATCCTGACGACGCTGAACAGGGTGCTGGGCAGGGCCACGTCGGGGTGAGTATAAAGAATCGCTGTTAGGCTGCCCAATGAAACGGAGCGACTTAGAATTAACCAAGCTTTTTCTCCCTTCCGACACGCAACGCGTGAGCTACAGAATAGTACAAATTACGCAATCAAAAGCTGCGCAGGCACTTTGCGTATTGCTTTTGGCGATTTTCTTGAGAAATCCACGGCCCAAAAATCCATTGTACGTGCCTTTAAGCCAAAGAAACTAGCAGAGAGCGTTTAGGAGTGTTTTTTAACCTAAATTCCTTTGAAATAACGCAAATTACCCTTTACCACGCCGCTCGACCTCGTGGCCAAATGGTAAGCACCCACGCCTACCGCCCACATCACCCGGGTTCGAATCCTGGCCCGGTTTTCCTATTTGCTTTTTGGTCCAAATTTCGTTCTGCATTTTTCCAACCCCCGGACCCCCAAAACAGACAATTTTCAGGCTGCTGGTGCTGTCGTTCCACCGAAAGCTGCGCGCCCGTATCCTTCGTACATTCCTGTCGGCCTGTGTCACCATCGAACGGGAGGTGACCTTGGTGAGCACGGGCAGGGATCGGGCTTCCCGAAAAACATGGGGAGAGCCAAATTAATGGAGATTGCCAGGGATACCCGGGTCCTGCTCACCGAACTGCCCGGAAAATGAGCCTGAAACTAGGGGGAAACTTGGTCGTAAATTAGGATCCTCCGCAAAAGATCTCTGCTAGCTGGCCAGCCCGCACGTTTTCCTAAAGAATCTCTGCTATCTAGCCTGCTCGAAGTCAACTCTGCTAGCTGGCTCCCAAGAAAAGTTTTCTAAATTTTCTCTGATAGCTATCCTCCTATCAGATCCCAAAGAAGTTAAACTAGTCTCTTAAAATCGTCTAAAGAATCTTTGCTAACTGGCCCATAAAAGTCTTCCCAAAGGATCTCTGCTAGCTGGCAAGGCCACAAGTTTTCTTTTCCTCAGCGCCACCGAAAACTCAGGGCAAGCTAGCAGAGACCATTGAGAGACCGGGCCTGTTTCTGCCTTCCCAGCACCTTTAACACCCAATTTCAGGTCCACCCCCAGCGCCTCATCTCCCAGGGCGAACCCCAGTCCAACAAGTCAACAGACACTAATGGAAGCAGAAGGGAAGTGAGAACGTCACCCATATGATGTACAATAAATGATATGCGCCGAGAAATGCGGGGCATACCTGCAGGGATCATTGAGGAGAGCTAGCAGAGATGATCGAGGAGGGCTAGCAGAGCCAATAGAGGAGAGCTGGGAGAGACCATTGAGGAGAGCTGGCATCGAACTTCGAGGACAGCTAGCAGAGTCCATTCAGGAGAGCGCAAGGAGCATTAAGGAGAGCTAGCAGAGACCATTGAGGACGACATTTCTTGTGTATTTCTCGTGAAAAATGCTTTGAATGCACATTTATTTGTCGTGCCATAGCGGCGAGCATTAGACTCGAGTGGTCTAGCTGCGTTGACGGAAACGGCGCTGAACCTGACGACGCTGCTGGGCGACGTATTGTCCGTTGCGTGGGGGGCACGGGCAGTAGGCGGCGTCCTTTCCGGGCTGTCCGTCCATTCCGGGGCCCCCGGGGGCTCCTGAAATTAAGAAGCTGATTGAGGGCTCTTTTTAAAGGGAGTGTGACCCTGGGGAAAGCTTTTCTAAGCCTTAAAGAGACCAGCCAGAACCAACTTTTCGAAAAACCAGACAACCAGGCAAGAACAGCTAGAAAACAGCTTTTCAACCCAAACTGACCAGGCTGTCCGTCGCGTCCAGGCTGTCCAGGTGCTCCCGAGGGTCCCTGGTCTCCGGGCTGTCCCTGTGCTCCGGGCTGTCCATCTTGTCCAGGTTGTCCGGGTCCTCCCATCGGTCCCATGGGTCCAGTGGGTCCCTGAGGGCCAGGGGGTCCAGCGGGGCACTGTGGGCAATCGTGAGATTGGCTGGGGCAAGAGACTGGTGGGTGTACGTAGGTGTTGTCTTGTCCGTTGGGTCCGGGGAGTCCGGGGGCTCCGGCGGGTCCGGGGGGTCCAGGAGGGCCAGGAGGGCCCATGGGGCAGTTAGGCTTCTGGGGAGTGCATTGGCACCAAGCGGGGAGACCGTTGGCCTGACGCTTTTGACGGAAGATGGAGTCGAAGGGATTCTTGCGGACTGATGGGGCTGAGGCTGAGACTTGGAGGTCGATGATGTGCTCCCACGAGGAGTCGGAGGCGACGCGGAACACGTTCACGGTATCCGTGACACGCTCTTGCACCTGGAAAAAAAATTGGTAGGAAAATATAGTACTAAATAATGCTCTAGTGATCGTATCATCTTTCAAAATAGCATCTCAGCCACCGTATCCGGTTTTTTTCTTGCCCCGACCACCGTAATCATTTAGTAAAATTTGGTTAAAACCACACTATCGGTTTCAAGGTCCTGCGATCGCTACCGTAACCTTTTCTAACTCATGCCCCAAATACCGTAACCCTACCGTAATACTTGTACTTGTACTACAACTTGTGCCAGATATCGTATCCCTACCTAAATTCTACCCGAATTACCGTAATCCAGTCTCTAAACGATGTCCACCACCGTAGTCGCTGACTAACTGGCGCCGTAACCACCGTAATCCTCTCTAAACAACGCCCTAACTACCGTCGTTAGGCTAAAGGATGTCCCAGCTACCCCCAAAATATGTCTGAACCAACCAAACAAAGCCCAATTCCTTCCTTTAAACCCAATTGAATTCCTTCCCTTCCAACTACCGTACCTCAGTCAAATCGGCGATGAGCCGAGGGAAGGCGATGCCAGCGGTGAGAAGAGAGATGACAGAGACGAGGGCAGCCCCTCCGACAAGGACACGCTCCATGACTGTCGAATGGATGGAGTATCGCCACAGAACGCGAGGTCCACCTTTTATACCCCCAGCCCGCAGCTTATCTGCCAGGTCTTAAACGGGGTCAACCCAAGGCCATACCCCATCCCGTCTTGAGCTCGGAAAAAAATTTGGAAAAAACAAGACACTCCCCTGGACACCCACGCACAGCCAAGGTCAATGCCAATCTGGGGAGAATGCAGGAAGTGAACAACTGCAGAGTTGGGATGGGATAAAGGGGGTTGGAAGGGGAAATTGAGGAGTGCTAGCAGAGGTCATTGAGGAGGGCTGGAAAAGACCATTGGGGAAAATTGAGGAGCTAGCAAAGACATTGAGGAGGGCTAGCAAAGACATGAGGAGGGCTAGGGAAGACCATTGGGGAGAGCTAGCGAAGACCATTGAGGAGGGCTAGCAGAGACTATTGGGGAAAGCTAGCAGAGACCATTGAGGAGCGATAACAGATCCCATTGGCGATAAAAACGAGATTCAGAATCCAAGAAAATTTGCATAAGTCTTCGAAGGAGCTCCCGTCCCGAATCCCCATCATTTCTACTTTTTCTCTAGACTCTAAGGTTCGTCGAAATTTTATCCAAAATTTTGATATTTCCTTTGCAGATCTCAATGATGATTTTCCGTCTGTTCTTACTGCTCAGCGCCGGGGTATTGCTGTTGACTGGAGGGGATCAAGGCGAGGATTTCGATTTTTTCACTTCGATGCTTCGGAACTTCTGGACTACTGTAATTGGGTCAGTTTTTAGGCAGCTGCCATGCCGGTGACATCCCATGCGAGGGGAAGGGCGGCCAGCTGGTGTGTTTGAGCGGTGCCAGCGCCCAGAAGGACACCAAGACGTGCGTGGCGGCAGGTACAGTAGCTGGGCGCAGAATAGAATCACGCGCTGGTTGGGATGGGCAGGCTAGCGGAGACCAGTGAGGAATCGAATTTTCAGATTGCGCGAGTGGCCAAGTGCCGATCAGCTTGAATGGGATTGATACTTGTGTCCCTGTTGATCTACTCGGCAACATTGAAGGAAATCACGCGACACCCGTCGTTTGGAGATTTGCGAGTGGGTCTCGTAGCGACAATAGCATAGACCTATACATTTAGATTGCTCGATCATGAACATCAACTGCGGCAAGAGGGGGCTGGAAGTGTGCGTGTCGAACACGAAGTTGCATGGATATGACGGTCAAACGCAGAGCTGTATATGGAAGAAAAGTGAGAGAGAGAGAGAGAGAGAGAGCAAACGCCTTTTTAGAATGCACCGACAAGCCCGGCCATCACCCTTGCAAAGCGATCAACACCAGCCATCCGGACATCTGCACGCCGTACACGACGATCAAGTCGATTCGAGATGACGGACTGTGTACACTGTATTCAAAGGCCGAGCAGCAGGCATGGGAGCAGGAGGGGAAAAAGAAGAATGTAACCACGGAAAAAGGTAATCTTTAGATTATCGCTCTCTCCTTTTCCCTCTCTCCCTCCCTCTCTCTCTCTCTCTCTCTCTCTCTCTCTCTCTATTTCTCGCTCTCTCGCTCCCCCTACTATCCTCTTTTTAGCTCTCCCGACCGAAGACAAAGGCCACATCCTCCTCATCATCATCATCGTCGTGTGCGGCTTGGTCGGCTGTCTGGTGCTGATCATCGTTGTCACACGTATGGACGAATATTGTCGAGGAAACTGAAACGATTTAGTCATCTACTGCATGGCGCACCGAAGCAAGAAGAAGAAGAACAAGTCGACCTCGTCGAAAAAGCCGGACAAGAAGTCAGCCAAAAAGTCTACGAAGTCGTCCAAGTCGTCCAAGTCGAGTCACACCGGAAGTGGGTTGAAGGGGGTGGATTTCAGATCTTAAAGGAACCTGGAAGTCAGGCTCCCCAACCGAATTCCTTCCAGGTGAGAATCCGAAGGTGTCGAAGAAGCCGAAGCCCCCGCCCGTCAACCCGAACGAGGCGCACGACAACATGTTCCAACAGACAAAGGTATCAACTAGCCAACTAGCAGTCATCATTAGGGATTCTTTCTAGCATTAATAACATCCCGTAAATGAATCGTCTACCTCCCATTAATGCGCCTTTTGCAGCAATTCCCCGAGGAAGACGACAATGGCGGCGGCGATCCGATGATGCGCGTCTAGAGCAGCGACGACTCCGAGCCATTCAGCCACCTCCCTTTTGCTCCCACCATCCATTACTGTGCAATAAATTTGGCTACAATACTGTACTATTTACACAATGCAAAATACACCAAATGACATACCGGAACTGTGCCGTCTGGCTTTTAAAGAGGAGCACATGCGAGGTTTTGGCTTACAAGTAAGAAGCCAGGCGGTTAAGCAGGCAAGCGCGTCATTAAGAAGCCGGGTGCGTCGGTAAACAGCCATATTGCCGACTCTCGCAACTAGCAGTATCGGAAAAGGTTCTTCCTACCGGAAAAATCCGGAAAATCCCCGTTTTTCTCACCGCAAAGATGGGAGGGCACGCTCGTGCTCCTTCCCCCCTTTCCCCGCTCCTTCGCTGCCTCGTCGGTCACGCCGGCGGCTATACACCGAGGATGTGAAGAAACCTGCCCGTTCCCATCTCGGATGTGGTGTAGTGGCTCAGGGCGTGATCTACGGCGATGAGGGTCAGGGGGTTCGGATCCGCGAAAAATTTGACATTTGCTTTTTGGTAGTTCATCAACGAAATATATTTCTAGGCCAGAGAAACGGTCGTTGACGTACGCTCTCGCGCCGCAGGCTTTATCCGGGAGAGAAACCAGTAGGTAGCGCAGCAGGCTCAAAGATTCTAGCGCAACGCTGGCTCTGGGGCCGCAGGCCAGAGAATGGTCCCTTGAGGGAGGCCCTTGCGCCGCTGTCTTAAAAAAGGCAAAGGAATTCATGGATCCACGACGGGGACCAGCGGAACAGGGCCGCGAAGCGACGTTTTTCCACTGGCCTTATATAGGACGCAGAACGGGTCTCGGGCCGGCGTTTGTAGAGCGTTCGCCCGACAGTTATCCACGGCTGTTGCGGGGGCAGTCGGTCTCCAGCGTTCAGCAGGATCGGGTCGTACAGCGGCCGGCGTGAGCTGCGTGCGTCCGCCGGTGTTGTACAGCAGCCGGCCTGGGCGGCGGGGAGCGGTAGAGAGCGGGTATTTCTAGGGCTCCTGGGGCAGGAGCATGAGCGTCCCGACGTCTTTGCGGGGAGCAACAACGGGGGTTTTTCGGTCGTCCGGCAGAAAGATATTTGGTGAAAGAAAAGAATTTGGTGTATTTTGTATTGTATAGACAGTAAAGTATCGTAGCGAAATTTATTACACGGTAACATGGATATCATTAATGGATCATGGGAACACAAGGAAAGTCGCTGAGCTGCTCGAAGTCGTCGCTGCTCGGAGTCGTCGCTGCTCTATGCGCGCGTCATCGTATCGCTGCCACCATTGTCGTCTTCCTCGGGGAATTGCTGCAAAAGGCGCATTAATGGGAGGTAAACGACCCAATTATGACATGAATTTCCTGTTGGAAAGAATCCCTAATGGTCACTGCTAGTTGGCTAATTGATACCTTTGTCTGTTGGAACATGTTGTCGTGTGCCTCGTTCGGGTTGACGGGCGGGGGCTTCGGCTTCTGTGACACCTTCGGATTCTCACCTGGAAGGAATTCGTTTGGAAAGTCCAGCTTCCTTTAAGATCCGAAATCCACCCCCTTGAACCCACTTCCGGTGTGACTCGACTTGGACGACTTGGACGACTTCGTAGACTTTTTGGCTGACTTCTTGTCCGGCTTCTTCGAGGAGGTCGACTTGTTCTTCTTCTTCTTGCTGCAGCACGTCATGCAGCAGATGACTAAATAGTTTCAGGTTACGCGTCAATATTCGCCTATACGTGTGACAACGATGATCAGCACCAGACAGCCGACACAGAGAGAGAGAGAGAGAGAGGGAGGGAGGGAGGGAGAGAGGTTCCCAAGATCCAACCTTTTTCCCTGGTTTCATTCTGCTTTTTCCCCTCTTGCTCCCATGCCTGTTGCTCCGCCTTTGAATACAGTGTACACAGTCCGTCGTCTCGGATCGATTTGATCGTCGTGTACGGCGTGCAGATGTCCGGATGGCTGGTGTTGATCGCTTTGCACGGGTGATGGTCGGGCTTGTCGGTGCATTCTAAAAAAAGCGTTAGCGTTCACACATTATCTCATTCGGGTTGTTTTTGCCTGCACAAACCCTTTAAACGCGCCAGGAAACTGCACCCACTTCGGTTCTGAGTAGATTTGGATGACTTGGACGACTTGCTGCACATCTTCTCCCCAATCTTCGTGGTCGAGACCGACTTGTTCGCCTTGTCGGGGGAGTTCTTCTTCGTCTTCTTCGAGGAGATCGACTTGTTGGACTCGTTGGTGTTGTGCGGGGATTTCTTGTCCTTCTTCTTCGAGGAGGTGGACTTGGTGGGCGATTTGTTGTCCTTCTTCTTCGTGGTGGGCGACTTGCTGGACTTGCCGGTGTTGTTGAGGATGGTGGAGATAGCGCCGACGTTGAGGCTACCTAAAAAGCGTGTTTAGGGGATGGTGACAGGAGCATGAGCTTCTACGGGAACCTACTTTTTGCGGCGGCCGGCTCAGCCGAGAGGGCATCTTCATTGGAGGCAGCTGGTGGGGCGGTCAAGAACTCGGTGGCGGCCACCTGAATGTCGGATGAACGAAACGTCATTTTCGACGAAAAAGAAAAAAAAAAATATGCGCTTTCACTATCTAAAGCGTGGTAAAATAGCATAAAAATTTTGCACTTCGCCATAGGATCGTACGTTTTTGACGGGAGAAACGTTGGGGCCCCCGCTAACAGTCCAGCACCGAGGTTTTGTTATTGGCGCTGGGAAAGACGGTAAATGATGTTCCAACCATTTGGTCACAGGCGCACGGCGGCCTTCGCAGCGCTTCCTCGACTTCAGACGTGGTGTTTTCGGTGTCGGAGTCGTCGGGCATCCTGTAGTACGGTCCGAAGTCAAAGTCCCGCTTCTTGTAGTACGGTTTGAAGTCGACGGCCGAAGGCATCTGAAATGAATATAAGATTAACCGTAGGGCCAGGGATTTTTTGAACTTTTTCATGCCATTTTACGCCCCTTTCTATGGCAAATAGAAAGTTTCAAAAAAATTAGTTAAAACTTCGAAAGTCCCAGATAAATAATACATACCTGCGCCAGGCGGGGAGCCGTCCTGGGCTTTTTCCCATAATTAGCTCTTTCGAAATCTCTGACGAGCTGCTCCTTTGTCTCCACCTGCCCTAACGTCTGCGCCATAGCCGCCGAGGCCTGAAACCTTTTGCATTATCGGGGGGGATACGAACATTTCCTATCAGCCACGTAAGTGCTAATCTTAGGCTTTGGCTCAGGCTTTGGCTAGGCTTAGGTGGCTTAATCGTAGCTTAGGCTTAGGCCACGAGCGGACCGAAACCCACCACTTCCTCATAGCGCTCGTATGAGGCCAACGTCTCTTTCCGGGCGTCTTGCCATCGTTCTTTCGCGTCCTCGACGCGCGCCCGCAGCGTCTTCTTGACCGACTGCAAAAGAGGTTCAAAGCTTTTTTCTACTTGAGATATCGTGAACTTTTAGTGAAAACACTATCAACTAGTTACTACTAAGTTATTAAGCATTTCTAGCCATACAGCAAAATCGCGAAAACACCAGGATTGAATTTCTTCGATAAATCGATCAAAGCTACCTTCGCGAGGTCCTTGATGGTGGCCTTCTCGTACTGCTCCCGGGCGTTACGTTCGGCATCCCGCATTGCCATCTGGAACCATTTGGGCAGCACGGGCACATCATGTTCAGCGGATGTGAGCGTCTGCAAAATGTCGCTGGTAAATTATCAAAAAGGTTTTTTAAAGTGCCAAAATGCGAAACTTTTGACACTTTTTGTAATTTTTCATATTTTTTGATCCAAGTCAGAAAATTCCTCCTGCACCCTTCTCGCCCCCCCCCCCCGTTAAGCGGAAAGAACCCCACGTCGATGGTTGACGCCGGGCACGACGCGTACTTCCCGTTCTTCAGCCGTTCTTTGTCCTGCTCTGTCCACTCGAGCAGCACCGCATCGGCCTCCTCCTTCGTCACAAGCCTGAGGAATTTCTCCACGCAGAGGAGATGAGCGGCCTGCAAAAACACGTAAGAAACTTCGTCCGGTGCTTTCGCATATATTTTTCTAAAAGTCCAGAAACGTCTAGTTTGCAAAATGTAACCTTTTTGAAACCGTCAATGAAACGAAATGAAATGAAACCGTCAAAAAAACCTAAAAACACAAAATTTTCTGTTGAAATTTTGGTCAGAAGTCGACCATTTATGGTAAAAAAACCGCCAATGTTTGTGTTTTGTAGTTTTTAAATATACAAAAACCAATAACAAACACCATCAAAATTGCGAAGATTTTTCTGTCAAAAATTTCAATTACAATACAATCACAATATTTTGAGCTAAATCAATATAATCAATATAATTTCGCCTATAAATAAATATAATAACCAATATTAATAAAAAAAAGCAAAAATTTCGAATTTCTGCCCCAGCTAGTTAGCTGTAATTCTTCTAATAAGGCTGAACTCCAGATACCACCCCCACCCCCAGCAGGCACCAAACGTTGTTCTGGTCCTGTTCATCTACAGGTGTGTAAAGTATACGGAAATGTTCGTCTTGCTCTCGCGAGTATTTTGGTAGACTTTACACATCTGTAGATGAACAGGAAGCCGAGATATAAAAGTTGGGGGCCGGCTGGGGGGTTATCTACTCTTCTAATTATTAGCAGGGGAATAATGCAATACCTCCGTCGCCAGATCCGAAGTTGCTGCGCTTTCCTCGGCCGAGCACTTCCCGAAATCCAGGTAGGCGGCTTCAACCCGTCTCATCAGTTCACTTTCGTTCTAAAATACGGTAATTCAGGAACAACCCTGGACAAAGGTTTGACGATGAGAAAGAGCATAGTGTCACGTACCGTCAATTCAGAAGTGGTCATCATTTAGGGTAATTAGGGTTGATGGTTTAGAAGTCAGTATATGAGCTTCAGCCTAAGCGCACGGCTTATATACCGGCACTCCCATGCTAATCGCCTCATTGTCGGATTCTAAATGATTATATGCAAATTCTGATTTTATGCGGATCAGAGCGCAAAGGAGAGGGCAGGCTAGCAGAGATTGTTGAGGAACAGAAGATGGCAGGCTAGCAGAGATTGTTGAGGAGAAGGAGAGGCAGGCTAGCAGAGATTGTTGAGGAGAAGGAGAGGCAGGCTAGCAGAGATTGTTGAGGAGAAGGAGAGGGCAGGCTAGCAGAGATTGTTGAGGAGAAGGAGAGGGCAGGCTAGCAGAGATTGTTGAGGAGAAGGAGAGGGCAGGCTAGCAGAGATTGTTGAGGAGAAGGAGAGGGCAGGCTGGCAGAGATTGTTGAGGAGAAGGAGAGGGCAGGCTAGCAGAGATTGTTGAGGAGAAGGAGAGGGCAGGCTAGCAGAGATTGTTGAGGAGAAGGAGAGGGCAGGCTAGCAGAGATTGTTGAGGAGAAGGAGAGGGCAGGCTAGCAGAGATTGTTGAGGAGAAGGAGAGGGCAGGCTAGCAGAGTATTTTGGGGGCCATTTTTGGCGCGTTTTTGGCGTATGAAACGAGTTGTAGCAAGAGGAGGGGAGCTGGTTTCCGGGTAAACGACACATGTATCCTACTATATATAAAAATGTGTTTGTGTGTGTTCACTTGCATGCAACTTCCGTCAGGGTGTCGGAGGATATCTCTAGAGGGGACAAATTTTAGGGTATGTATGATACGTCATTAGGTGCGTAATGGCCCTGAAATGGGCAGGGCAGGTCGTGCCGTAGAGCCGGCAGGCGTGCCATAGGATCGGCAGGCGTGCCATAGGATCGGCAGGCGTGCCGTAGAGCCCGCAGGCGTGCCATAGGATCGGCAGGCGTGCCGTAGAGCCGGCAGGGGTGCCATAGGATCGGCAGGCGTGCCATAGGATCGGCAGGCGTGCCGTAGAGCCGGCAGGCGTGCCATAGGATCGGCAGGCGTGCCATAGGATCGGCAGGCGTGCCGTAGGGCCCGCAGGCGTGCCATAGGATCGGCAGGCGTGCCGTAGGATCGGCAGGCGTGCCATAGGATCGGCAGGGGTGCCATAGGATCGGCAGTGTAGGACCGGATCAGAGGGGAGGGCAGACTAGCAGAGATTGTTGAGGAAGAGGAGATGGCAGGCTGGCAGAGATTGTTGCGGAATAGGAAATAGCAGAGATTGTTGAGGAAGAGGGAGGGCAGGCTAGCAGAGATTGTTGAGGAATAGGAGAGGGCAGGCTAGCAGAGATTGTTGAGGAATAGGAAAGGGCAGGCTAGCAGAGATTGTTGAGGAATAGGAGACGGCAGACTAGCAGAGTATTTTGGGGCCATTTTTGGCGCGTTTTTGGCGTATGAAACGAGTTGTAGCAAGAGGAGGGGAGCTGGTTTCCGGGTAAACGACACATGTATCCTACTATATATAAAAAATGTGTTTGTGTGTGTGTCACTTTGCATGCAACTTCCGTCAGGGCGTCGGGAGGATATCTCTAGAGGGGACAAATTTTAGGGTATGTATGATACGTCATTAGGTGCGTAATGGCCCTGAAATGGGCAGGGCAGGTCGTGCCGTAGAGCCGGCAGGCGTGCCATAGGATCGGCAGGCGTGCCATAGGATCGGCAGGCGTGCCGTAGAGCCCGCAGGCGTGCCATAGGATCGGCAGGCGTGCCGTAGAGCCGGCAGGCGTGCCGTAGGATCGGCAGGCGTGCCATAGGATCCGGCAGGCGTGCCGTAGAGCCGGCAGGCGTGCCGTAGGCCCGCAGGCGTGCCATAGGATCGGCAGGCGTGCCGTAGGATCGGCAGGCGTGCCATAGGATCGGCAGGGGTGCCATAGGATCGGCAGTGTAGGACCGGATCAGAGGGGAGGGCAGACTAGCAGAGATTGTTGAGGAAGAGGAGATGGCAGGCTGGCAGAGATTGTTGCGGAATAGGAAAGGACAGGCTAGCAGAGATTGTTGAGGAAGAGGAGAGGGCAGGCTAGCAGAGATTGTTGAGGAAGAGGAGAGGGCAGGCTAGCAGAGATTGTTGAGGAATAGGAAAGGGCAGGCTAGCAGAGATTGTTGAGGAATAGGAGACGGCAGACTAGCAGAGTATTTTGGGGGCCATTTTTGGCGCGTTTTTGGCGTATGAAACGAGTTGTAGCAAGAGGAGGGGAGCTGGTTTCCGGGTAAACGACACATGTATCCTACTATATGTAAAAAATGTGTTTGTGTGTGTGTCACTTTGCATGCAACTTCCGTCAGGGTGTCGGGAGGATATCTCTAGAGGGGACAAATTTTAGGGTATGTATGATACGTCATTAGGTGCGTAATGGCCCTGAAATGGGCAGGGCAGGTCGTGCCGTAGAGCCGGCAGGCGTGCCATAGGATCGGCAGGCGTGCCATAGGATCGGTATACCCACCGTCAATGTTTGTGGTTGCTTAGGACATCTTCAGTCGGCTAGGAAGCTGCGATTAATAGGGGTCGCCATCGGTCTGATGGGGGCGCCTGCCAGACCTTTCCCCCAGACGAGCCCACTTCTTGATCCGTTTGGCGCAAGGAAAACTCCGCTTCCCGGCTAGGCCAAGTCAAATCCCATCACAAACGACACTGACTTTGGGTAAATCGACCATGCTGAACACGATGGTGATGTTTTTGAAACGGAAAAATGCCTTTAGAAAAGTCGATTTTTGGAGCTATTTTAAATTCAATATTTAAGCTACTAAGCGTCATTTGCGCAGCTTGGGACCCTGCTCATCGAATTCTACAGCATCGAAAACACTAGGAAACATTCCGTTTGGTGCAAAATATAACGAGGCAGCCGAGTTACAAGAGCTTCCTGGGTGTTGCCTTCTTTTTGCACGCTACTGTATTTGCTATTCAGATTCGTGTATTTTGTATTGTGTAGACAGTAAAGCAGTGTAGCGAAATTTATTACATAGTAACATGGATAGCGTTAATGGATGGTGGGAGCACAAGTAACGTGGCTGAACTGCTCGAAGTCGTCGCTGCTCTAGAGGCGCATCATCGGATCGCCGCCGCCTCGGGGAATCCCTGCAAAAAGGTGCATTAATGGGAGGTAAAAAATCCAATTATGACATGAATTAACTGTTGGAGGTAGTTTTTGATTGCTAGCAAGCGATAAAAATACTGAGCGTTTTTTGAAATTTTAAATTTGACCTTGGGCGTCATTTTTGACGAAAAAGGCAAAAATACGTGCTTTTCTATATCTAAGGCATGGTAAAATAGCATAAAAATTTGCATTGCGCTATAGGATCGTTCGTGTTTGACGGGAGAAACATTGGGGGCCCCCGCCCGCAAATAGTCCAGTACCGAGGTTTTGGTTGCAGATTGCGTAGCATCGAATGTGGTGGTCTCGTCGTCGGCGGTCCCAGGCTTCTTCTCATCGGGACGCTCCGGCTTGTCATCGGCTCGCTCCGGCTGCTCATCGGTGTATTCCGGCTGGACGTCGGCCTGCTCGGCGTTCTTCCAGCTAACCGGGGGCAGAAGCTAAATGGATTGCGTGTTGTACGGTCTTTTCGCCTTATCGGGGGAGACTGGCTTTCTTTGAGCCCATAAAGGCGTAGCTATTTATAAATAGTTTTTAATGGTGCCTTTTTTGGCAAATTTAACTGTGTTTAAGGCAGCAAAAAACTTTTTGAAAAAGTCTAAGTCAATTTTTCGGTTTTAAGCAAAAAAATGTCAAGTTTTTACGCGTGGGAATACAGGGTGGCGATTAATTACCTGCGCGTCGCTTTTTCCCCCAAAAATCAGGCTTTAAATTTTCTTGGAGAGAGTGGTTTTACTAGATTGGTGGTTGTTTAGTCGCATCCTATCCAAATATTAACCGGGTTAAACAATCACGAAAAACTACGAGCTAAGAAACATAAATTCCGGCTTCACAACGCGGATCGTGATCGCATGGTCACACTTTTGAAGCCTACTGTAGCCATGGGCGGTAGCTAATCTTTTCTAAAACAGCTCAGATATGTTGCACGCTTCTTTTCAAACGTAGTAAGCGTTCGAAAACCGACCTAAGTCAAAAGATAAAAAAAGATACAGTATCGAGAACGACATCGGTCAAATGGAAATAAAAACCGCGCGTCCTTTCGATATTACGCGTGAATCTATCGGTACGATATGAGAAAATATGTACAATCCTTACAACAACCATATGCCAAAAGTTCTTTGGTTCATAAGGCTTTATCAGGAAACTAGAATCCAAAAATGCTAGAAATTACTGACGATTTTTGAGGTGCGCCGCGGGCTGAAATGATGGCATCATTTTTGGCCCAGAACTTCCCCAAAATTTTTCAGAACCGGCCTCAATTTAACAATGCGTCCTATCAAACCAATAAGAAGAGGGTTACATCAACGAAATTGCACTTCCCCGAAAAATCTTTTTATTTTTGAGGTGTCTCATTCTGGCCGATTCGGCTCCAGGCGGAAATTGGTCGTAGAATTTTTGTTATTTGGTAGAGCTAGGGCTTAATAAAAATGCTTTTAATGGATTTGAGCATCTGGAGAGTAAGCGGAGGCATCGAACTAACAATAATTTGAGGGCACGACGTATCGAACTGAAAAAATATCGGGCCTTTTGATCGGTACATACCCGCGGCGCGCGCGCTTTTTTGCTCGACGACATTTTTCGGGCTGGAAAGAAGTTGAGGGCCACTGACCCAAATTTTTTCTGTACAATAAGTATTAGATAGCTTGTGCTATCATAAAATGCAGATGGATCAGAGATTGCTTAAAGGAAAATTCGGAGCGAGCGTTTTCTCTCGCGCAGGTAATTAATCGCCACCCTGTAGTAAAAAATAGCTTAGGAACACTTCCTCTATTTATATTCTACAAATTGGATCCTTTGACCCACAGTCTCCGGCACCGGGATGGCCAGCAGATCGCTGTCGTTGTTCTTGTAGAATCGTTCGGTGAGCTTCTTGAACACTTCCGCATAGTCCCGCGTGTCATCGTCGGTGTTGCTCATCTGAAATGCACAGCCAATCGTAAAAATTTTCTTGCAAATTTTGTCGCTTTCGGCTCAAAAATTTTAAATGCCTAAATTTGAATTTCTACCGTTTTTAGAAGCCAAACACTAATAAAAAACTTGAAAAATACACCTTGAAATACTAAAAAAAAATTTGTTAAATAGGGACAGGACAGAACAGAAAGCATTAAAGAAGCACTACCATTTCCGAGTGTAGCTCATGCGCGTGGAGTGTCGCATCTCGTGCCTCCTCCCATCGGGCTCGGGCCATCTTCACCGCAAAAGCTTGACGACCCATCAGATCATGCAAAAAATCAATATTCATTGAATTTTTTCAATCAAAACTTGTAAAATTTTTACGTTTACGAATAGTAGAAAATAGATTAGAAACATTCCCTCTATTTATATTGGAAAATTGGATGCTTAGAAAAATGGTAAACACCCACTTTGAGGATCGCGGCCAGCGAATCCTTCTTGGCTTCGGCGGCGGCGAGAGCCCCGATCGTCAGAGCAGGGTGCATCCACAGGGGCCAATCCACGTCTGGGTTGTGCTCGATCGTCTCAAGAGCCTGAAAAAGGGGGCTGACGCTCACTACCATGTATATATTAAAACGTGCGCAAATAAGATACTCAACTTTTCCAAAGACGACGCGTTTTAGTAAAATAGATATATTTAAACCAGGAAAACATCTAAAACTACTGAAAAAGCCGAAATCTTGTTTGCAAATCGCTCATTCTTGTCAGAAAATTGATAGACTTTTGCTATTTATCCCCCGCCCGCAAATAGTCCAGTACCGAGGTTTTGGTTGCAGATTGCGTAGCATCGAATGTGGTGGTCTCGTCGTCGTCGGTCCCAGGCTTCTTCTCATCGGGACGCTCCGGCTTATCGTCGGCTCGCTCCGGCTGCTCATCGGTGTATTCCGGCCGGTCGTCGGCCTGCTCGACGTTCTTCCAGCTAATCGGGGGCAGAAGCTAAATGGATTGCGTGTTGTACGGTCCTTTCGCCCTATCTGGGTTATATTTGGTTGTAGGGCCGTCAAGAATCACAGGAAAAAGTTTGGTTTTCACCCTTCCCCCCATGCTAAGAGCCCAGAACCGAAAAAAAAATTGGTCTTATTTTAGTATTTTAAGATTTTAAGTGTTTTAGATTTAAAAAGCTCCAAAAAAGTTTTTGACACGGCTAAAAATCATTAATTATTACTACTTTTATCTAATTACTCTAATTATTACTTCCAAAATTCTAAGCGTCGATTTGGGCATACTTACGGCCAAACGTGCCGTAAAACGGATAATCCAACTTTTGGAATTAATGATTTTTAGAAGTAATGATCGTCCTTTGATCTTTGATTGATCATTATAAGCTGAAGTCACCAAAATTGCCGAACCCCTCAATGGAAACTTGAGGCAAGGCCCTACAGCAGAGGCAAGATGAGCCGCAGCGATCTCCTCCTCGCGGTGCTTCTCCCCAATGACGATAAGCGACAGCTCCTGCAGCTTCAGCGCCTCGTTTTCCGGCTAAAACGGGGGTTCAGTTGATGCACGCTGCGCCACATAACGCTCGTTTGCCGGAAATAGAACCAAGCTACTCACTTCGATAAGGGTTTCACTATTCTTCATCGTTCAGTGAATAAATAGGAAAGCTTAGTGTTGGAAGTTAGTTTGTTTGTAAATCATTTTATGGCCGAATTGCAGGGGTGAGCGGCTTTATGCAGCATTCGCATGCTAATTGGAAAGAATTGATGTTTGTAGGTTTCTGGAATGCGAATCGTGCTCTCGGCTGATGTACTCTTTGCGGAATTCGGGGGATTCACGGCGGACTTTTACCTTCCAGTAATTTTTGACCATGTGGTAATCGACACTTGCAAGAAAATTTTCTCTCTCTCTCTCTTGTCTCTCTCTCTCTCTTTGTTTTCGGCTCTATCCCAGTAACGTGGACCATGTAAGGAATCGTTAACCATAAAAAAAGATCGCAAACCATAAAAAAAATTCGGGGACCTTAAAACAATCGTGAACCCGTAGTCAGAATCGGGGACCATTGTTCAAAATCGAGGACCATAATTTTAGCCTTGCGGGCAAGATTTTGTGGCGTTCAAAATCGTGGACCATAGCATTTTGGCCCTAGCGGAGTTATGGTCCACGATTATGATCTGCCGAAAAAATGAAAACGAAAAAACTTTTTTTGGGACACCTTGTATTATATTTTCGGTGCTGATGCAGTTAGGGGAGAGCAGTCCGGATTCTGACTTCAAGACGCTCCAAATGCCGTTTTTTAAACTCCAAGCCTCTATAAAATCTAAGCTAACAAGGAGTCGCTTTTAGGTGCTTTTGGAGTTTCGGGACGGGACCTAGCTAGTTCGATAGAGAAAAAAATTCGTTACCCTCCGCCAGGCGTAGCCAGAAAAAAATTTCGGGGGGCCCCGAAAATTTTTTTTCGAAAAGCTCAAAAGATTAACGAGAAAACAGCGCTTTTTTCACAAACGAGAAACGAGAGAACACAGCAACAAACAGAAAGAGAAAATTTTTGGAAAAAAAGGCTATATAGCTCTACAAATCGCAGTAGAATCGTGAAAAAATAGCGCCGCAGGCAGCAAATTTTTTGAGAAAATAAAATCATAAGGGTCCCCCCTATGAAATTTTCGCCCCGGCCGATTTCGGGGAGGGGGTCTTGCCTACCAACTTTTTAACATTTTTTTTGCCTCGGGTTCGAATCTTCGCGCAGGCTAACCCTTTGCTTTTTGGTTCTTGAACCCGTTATCGGTGCATAAAATTTTAATTAGCAAAAAAGCAAAGAGTTAACGGTAAATAAGAATCGAACTTGTGGCAAAAGGTAAAAAAAATTCGTAGGCCAACGCACTAGCCACTTGGCCATGCATAGGACGAGATCCAAGGCTCGTGAAGTCCTCATGTGGCAAGGGCGATCGACCGCCGCAAATCACCTCAAATCACCACAAGGGTCGGGACACCGGTTTTTTTTCTCTATCGAACTAGCTAGGTTTTTTAGCTATTTTTTCTCTACCGTCCCGAAACTCCAAAAGCACCTAAAAGGGTGGCCGATCACCTGTTCGAAAAACATCTGTTCGAAAAACATCTGTTCGAAAATCATCTGTTCGAAAATCGTCCGCTCGAAAATCACCTGTTCGAAAATCACCTGTTCGAAAATCATCTGTTCAAAAAATCATCGGTTCGAAAAGTCATCGGTTCGAAAAATCACCTATTCGAAAAAGGTCCCAAAAGGGGAAAAATTTTTCCTTTTAACTTTTCCCACTTCTGAACGTAGACTTCTGAACATACCCTACTTCTGAACATGAGAGTTCTTTTGATTATATCCCGCAGAGAGAGAGCAGAGATGAGAGAGAGAGAACAACGGAAGAGAAATGATTATATCCCGGAAAAGTCGAATCTGAAAATAAATATACTTAGCTAACAGAAATTGGACGAGCATACACAATTACCACGGTGTAAAGTCTTTTCAAAAAAAACGTGAATTTTGGAAAAGCTGTTGCTTCCAAAACGGTGATTTTTCGAAGAGATGATTTTCGAACATGTGATTTTCGGACAGATGACTTTTCGAACAGATGAATTTTCGAACAGATGAATTTTCGAACAGATGTCTTTTCGAACGGATGATTTTCGAACAAGTGATTTTCGAACAGGTTTTTAACCCTTCCCAAACCTCGAGAGATTTCACCCATCGAGACAATTTGAAGCGCAAGCTAAACTTAGCTTTGGCTTAGGCATCGTCATATGCCTAACAAGCTAAGCCGCGTAAGCTATGCTTAGTTAAAACTAAGTTAAGCCCAGCTTTAAGTTGAAAACTAAGTAGCTTAAGCGGAGCGCCTCGTAACCCCTTACTGCCAATTCCGGACTGCCCCCCCCCCACGCCTGCCGATTGTCGCAGAGTCGGCAGGCGTGCCGTAGCGTCGGCAGGCGTGCCATAGGATCGGCAGGCGTGCCATAGGATCGGCAGGCGTGCCATAGGATCGGCAGGCGTGCCATAGGATCGGCAGGCGTGCCATAGATCGGCAGGCGTGCCATAGATCGGCAGGCGTGCCATAGGATCGGCAGGCGTGCCATAGATCGGCAGGCGTGCCATAGGATCGGCAGGCGTGCCATGGGATCGGCAGGCGTGCCATAGGATCGGCAGGCGTGCCGTAGAGCCGGCAGGCGTGCCATAGGATCGGCAGGCGTGCCATGGGAGCCGGCAGGCGTGCCATAGGATCGGCAGGCGTGCCGTAGGATCGGCAGGCGTGCCATAGATCGGCAGGCGTGCCCATAGGATCGGCAGGCGTGCCAGGATCGGCAGGCGTGCCATAGGATCGGCAGGCGTGCCTAGATCGGCAGGCGTGCCGTAGAGCCGGCAGGCGTGCCATAGGATCGGCAGGCGTGCCGTAGAGCCGGCAGGCGTGCCATAGGATCGGCAGGCGTGCCGTAGGATCGGCAGGCGTGCCATAGGATCGGCAGGCGTGCCATAGGACCGGCAGGCGTGCCATAGGATCGGCAGGCGTGCCATAGGATCGGCAGGCGTGCCGTAGAGCCCGCAGGCGTGCCATAGGATCGGCAGGCGTGCCATAGGATCGGCAGGCGTGCCGGATCGGCAGGCGTGCCATAGGATCGGCAGGCGTGCCTAGGCCGGCAGGCGTGCCATAGGATCGGCAGGCGTGCCATAGGATCGGCAGGCGTGCCATAGGATCGGCAGGCGTGCCATAGATCGGCAGGCGTGCCATAGGATCGGCAGGCGTGCCGTAGATCGGCAGGCGTGCCATAGGATCGGCAGGCGTGCCATAGGATCGGCAGGCGTGCCATAGGATCGGCAGGCGTGCCATAGGATCGGCAGGCGTGCCGTAGAGCCCGCAGGCGTGCCGTAGAGCCGGCAGGCGTGCCATAGGATCGGCAGGCGTGCCGTAGAGCCGGCAGGCGTGCCAGGATGGACGCCTAGATCGGCAGGCGTGCCATAGGATCGGCAGGCGTGCCATGGATCGGCAGGCGTGCCATAGAGGCCAGCGGCAGGCGTGCCATAGGATCGGCAGGCGTGCCATAGGATCGCGGCGTGCCATGGATCGGCAGGGTGCCATAGGATCGGCAGGCGTGCCATAGGATCGACAGGCGTGCCGATGAGGATCGGCAGGCGTGCCGTAGACCACAGGCGTGCCATAGGATCGACAGGCGTGCCATAGGATCGGCAGGCGTGCCATAGATCGGCAGGCGTGCCATAGATCGGCAGGCGTGCCGTAGAGCCGGCAGGCGTGCCATAGGATCGGCAGGCGTGCCATAGATCGGCAGGCGTGCCATAGGATCGGCAGGCGTGCCAAGGATCGGCAGGCGTGCCGTAGAGCCCGCAGGCGTGCCATAGACGGCAGGCGTGCCATGGATCGGCAGGCGTGCTGAGACGGCAGGCGTGCCATAGATCGGCAGGCGTGCCTAGGATCGCAGGCGTGCCATAGGATCGGCAGGCGTGCCTAGACGCAGGCGTGCCATAGGATCGGCAGGCGTGCCAGGATCGACAGAGCCGGCCTAGGATCGGCAGGCGTGCCATGATCGCAGGGCGTGCCAGGCAGGATCGGCAGGCGTGCCGTGAGGCCGGCAGGCGTGCCATAGATCGGCAGGCGTGCCTAGGCCGCAGGCGTGCCGTAGGATCGGCAGGCGTGCCGTAGAGCGGCAGGCGTGCCATAGATCGGCAGGCGTGCCATAGGATCGGCAGGCGTGCCATAGGATCGGCAGGCGTGCCATGATCGGCAGGCGTGCCGTAGACCGCAGGCGTGCCGATAGAGCCGGCAGGCGTGCCATAGGATCGGCAGGCGTGCCGTAGAGCCGGCAGGCGTGCCATAGACGGCAGGCGTGCCATAGGATCGGCAGGCGTGCCGCGTAGGATCGGCAGGCGTGCCATAGGATCGGCAGGCGTGCCATAGATCGGCAGGCGTGCCATAGGATCGGCAGGCGTGCCATAGATCGGCAGGCGTGCCATAGGATCGGCAGGCGTGCCATAGATCGACAGGCGTGCCATAGGATCGGCAGGCGTGCCGTAGGATCGAGCAGGCGTGCCATAGGATCGACAGGCGTGCCATAGGATCGGCAGGCGTGCCATAGGATCGGCAGGCGTGCCATAGGATCGGCAGGCGTGCCATAGGATCGGCAGGCGTGCCATAGGATCGGCAGGCGTGCCATAGGATCGGCAGGCGTGCCATAGGATCGGCAGGCGTGCCATAGGATCGGCAGGCGTGCCGTAGAGCCGGCAGGCGTGCCATAGGATCGGCAGGCGTGCCATAGGATCGGCAGGCGTGCCGTAGACCGGCAGGCGTGCCATAGGATCGGCAGGCGTGCCATAGGATCGGCAGGCGTGCCGTAGAGCCGGCAGGCGTGCCATAGGATCGGCAGGCGTGCCATAGGATCGGCAGGCGTGCCATAGGATCGGCAGGCGTGCCGTAGGATCGGCAGGCGTGCCGTAGAGCCCGCATGCGTGCCATAGGATCGGCAGGCGTGCCATAGGATCGGCAGGCGTGCCATAGGATCGGCAGGCGTGCCATAGGATCGGCAGGCGTGCCGTAGAGCCGGCAGGCGTGCCATAGGATCGGCAGGCGTGCCATAGGATCGGCAGGCGTGCCGTAGAGCCGGCAGGCGTGCCATAGGATCGGCAGGCGTGCCATAGGATCGGCAGGCGTGCCATAGGATCTGCAGGCGTGCCATTGGCCCCTGTGGATGCACCCTGCTCTGACGATCGGGGCTCTCGCCGCCGCCGAAGCCAAGAAGGATTCGCTGGCCGCGATCCTCAAAGTGGGTGTTTACCATTTTTTTAAGCATCCAATTTTCCAATATAAATAGAGGGAATGTTTCTAATCTATTTTCTACTATTCGTAAACGTAAAAATTTTACAAGTTTGATTGAAAAAATTCAATGAATATAGATTTTTTGTAGGATCTGACGGGTCGTCAAGCTTTTGCGGTGAAGATGGCCCGAGCCCGATGGGAGGAGGCGCGAGATGCGACACTCCAAGCGCATGAGCTACACTCGGAAATGGTAGTACTTCTTTTTCTATTTCTATTCTGTCCTGTTCTTATCCAGCAAAAATGTTTTAGTATCTCAAGGGTTTTTTTTCTAGTTTTTTAATTAGTTTTTGGCTTCTAAAAAGCGTAGGAGTGGGAATTTAAATTCAGGTGTTTTAAATTTTTGAGCAGAAAGCGACAAACTTTGCAAGAAAATTTTGACGATTGATGTGCATTTCAGTCGGAGCGCACCGGGGAGGACACACGGGATTATGCGGAAGTGTTCAAGAAGCTCACCGAACGATACTACAAGAACAACGACAGCGATCTGCTGGTTGTCCCCGTGCCGGAGACTGTGGGTCAAAGGATCCAATTTGTAGAATATAAATATAGGAAGTGTTCCTAAGCTATTTTTTTACTATTCCCACGCGTAAAAACTTGACATTTTTTTGCTTAAAACCGAAAAATTGACTTAGACTTTTTCAAAAAGTTTTTTGCTGCCTTAAACACAGTTAAATTTCCCAAAAAAGCCACCATTAAAAACTATTTTTAAATAGCTACGCCTTTCTGGGCTCAAAGAAAGCCAGTCTCCCCCGATAAGACGAAAGAACCGTACAACACGCAATCCATTTAGCTTCTGCCCCCGGTTAGCTGGAAGAACGCCGAGCAGGCCGACGTCCAGCCGGAATACACCGATGAGCAGCCGGAGCGAGCCGACGACAAGCCGGAGCGTCCCGATGAGAAGAAGCCTGGGACCGCCGACGTTTTTTTGGAAGTGCCACTCGGTAGCGCGTCAAAAATTTTGTGCGAGCTTCCGCTTTACAGATCTGCGAGAATTCGACGACGGAAGGGACGGCAAAGACTATCGGGCCGGAACGTGACGAGCTCGCCGGAGAACGTGCCGCACAGGATGATGAGAGACCCGATGCTGCCAACCCCACTCAAGTCAACAACACGGCAAAGGTTGGGACATTTACTGATAAAATTCAATGTAATAAAAATCTCCCGATTCTCCCTTTTTTCGGTTCCTTTTTCTTTCGGTTTCAGTTCCTAAACACAGAAAACTTTACAAAATTTTATTGAACAGGGCCAAAAATATCGATTTTTTGCGCAAAAATCGTCGCTTTTCGACAAAAATTTCAAATCAGCAAATTTTTTAAGTTGGTTTGTTTTAGGTCCTTCATTTGAAATTTAGTTAAATTTGGTCAAAAACATTAAAAGCTAAAAGGCGACTAATCGTGGCCATCTGCCATTTTCAGAAGGCTGACCCGATGACGTACACGTTCAAGCCGTTGCAAGCCGACTGTCACGAAGACACTCTTGAGCCGGCTTCAACGAGAAGTATCTGCCAAAGCCGAAGATCCGCTTGGTGCAGGTAAAAATTTACTTAGGCCCGCTTTACCGCGTCAGATACCAGTTTTCAGATATATAGGTTATCAGATACCTTCTCGAGTCTTTTTGATTCATCCGACATTCAGGTGCCCGGCCCCGAGTCGTTGACCGCCGGCCGCGACAAGTTGGAGATCGTCGACGCAGTAGTCGAGGGCGGAAAGGATGTTGAAGGAAAAGCCGACCGACCGGATGCTGTCTGCGTCGCCGAACAACCTGCCCGCGCCGAAGTTCCGCTCCCGCCACCAGCTGCCTCCAATGAATATGCCCTCTCGGCTGAGCCGGCAGCCGCAAAAAGTAGGTTCCCGTAGAAGCTCATGCTCCTGTCACCATCCGCTAAACCCAGTTTTTTAGGTGCCTCAACGTCGGCACTATCCCCACCATCCTCAACACCAACAAGTCCAACAAGTCGCCCGCCAGGAAGAAGAACGACAAACAATCGCCCAACAAGTCGACCTCCTCGAAGAAGGCGGAGAAGAACTCCCCCAACAAGGGCGAACAAGTCGGTCTCGACGACGAAGATTGGTTAGAAGATGGGCCGCAATTCGTCCAAGTCATCCAAATCTACTCATAACGGAAGTGGGTGCAGTTTCCTGGCTCGCTTAAAGGGTTTGTGCAGGCAAAAACAACTCAAATATAGCCTAAATCATCACATTTAGATTGCTCAATCATGAACATCAACTACGGCAAGAGGTGGCTGGAAGTGTGCGTGTCGAACACGAAGTTGTATGGATACGACGGTCAAACGCAGAGCTGTATATGGAAGAAAAGTGCGAAAGAGAGAGAGAGATAGAGAGAGAGAGAGAGAGAGAGAGAGAGGGAGAGAAAGAGACTGTCTCTGTCGGCTGTCTGGCGCTGATCATCGTTGTCGCACGCATAGGCGAATATTGACGAGTAAGCTCAAACTATTCAGTCATCTGCTGCAAGACGTGCTGCAGCAAGAAGAAGAAGAACAAGTCGACCTCCTCGAAGAAGCCGGATAATAAGGCATCCAGAACGTCTTCCAAATCGTCCAAATCGTCCAGTCGACCGGAAGTAGGCAGTTCTTCCTGGCGGGTTTAAAGGGCTTGTGAAGGCAAGAATCGATAGATTTCGGCTGTTAAAGGAACCTGGAAGTCTGTCTCCCCAAACGAATTCCTTCCAGGTGAGAATCCGAAGGTGTCGAAGAAGCCGAAGCCCCCACCCGTCAACCCGAACGAGGCACACGACAACATGTTCCAACAGACAAAGGTATCAACTAGCCAACTAGCAGTGACCATTAGGGATTCTTTCTAACAGGAAATTCATTTCATAATTCGATCTTTCAGTTCCCATTAATGCGCTCTTTTTGCAGCAATTCCCCGAGGAAGACGACAATGGCGGCGGCGATCCGATGATGCGCGTATAGAGCAGCGACGACTTCGAGCAGCTCAGCGACTTTCCTTGTGTTCCCATGATCCATTACTGTGCAATAAATTTGGCTACAAAACTGTACTATTTACACAATACAAAATACACTAACTTCTTTTATTTCACCAAATATCCCGGTTGTTGCTCCCCGCAAAGACGTCAGGGCACGCTCGTGCTCCTTCCCCAGGAGCCCGAGACATGCGATCCCGCCCACTACCGTTACCCCGCCGCCCACGCCGGCTGATGTACAACACCGTCGGATGCACGCACGATCCGTTGCTTCGCGGCCTGTTCCGCTGGTCCCCGTCGTAGATCCAACAATTCATTTGCCTTTTTTTAAGACAGCGGCGCAAGGGCCTCCCTCAAGGGTCCATTCTCTGGCCTGCGGCCCCAGAGCCAGCGTTGCGCTTGAATCTTTGTGCCTGCGGAGCTACCTACTGCTTTTTCTTCCGGCTTAAGCCTGCGGCGCGAGAGCGTACGTCAACGACCGTTTCTCTGGCCTAGAAATATATTTCGTTGATGAACTACCAAAAAGCCAATGTCAAATTTCTCGCGGATCCGAACCCCCTGACCCTCATCGCCGTAGATCACGCCCTGATCCACTACACCACATCGGAGATGGGAACGGGCAGGTTTCTTCACATCCTCGGTGTATAGCAGCCGGCGTGACCGACGAGGCAGCGAAGGAGCGGGGACGGGGGGGAGGGGGGAAGGAGCACGAGCGTGCCCTCCCATCTTTGCGGTGAGAAAAACCGGGATTTTCCGGATTTTTCCGGTAGGAAGAACCTTTTTCGATGCTGCTAGTTGCGAGAGTCGGCAATATGGCTGTTTACCGGCTTCTTAATGACGCGCCTGCCTGCTTAACCACCTGGCTTCTTAGTTGAAAGCCAAAACCTCGCTTGTGCTCCTCTTTAAAAGCCAGACGGCACAGTTCCGGTATGTCATTTGGTGTATTTTGTATTGTGTCAATAGCACAGTATTGTAGCCAAATTTATTGCGCAGTAATGGATGGTGAGGGCAAAAGGGAATGGCTGAACGGCTCGGAGTCGTCGCGGCTCTAGACGCGCATCATCGGATCGCCGCCGCCATTGTCCTCTTCCTCGGGGAATTGCTGCAAAAGGCGCATTAATGGGAGATAAAAGATCCAGTTATGACATGAATTTCTTCTTCTTTTTTTTCTTCCTTCCTATTCCTTAACAATCTCTACTAGCCTGCCCTCTCCTATTCCTCAACAATCTCTGCTAGCCTGCCCTCTCCTTCTCCTCAACAATCTCTGCTAGCCTGCCTCTCCTTCTCCTTAACAATCTCTACTAGCCTGCCCTCCCTATTCCTCAACAATCTCTGCTAGCCTGCCCTCTCCTATTCCTCAACAATCTCTGCTAGCCTGCCCTCTCCTTCTCCTTAACAATCTCTACTAGCCTGCCCTCTCCTATTCCTCAACAATCTCTGCTAGCCTGCCCTCTCCTATTCCGCAACAATCTCTGCTAGCCTGCCGTCTCCTATTCCTCAACAATCTATGCTACCCTGCCCTCTCCTACTCCTCAACAATCTCTGCCGCTGTACGGCCCGATCCTTCTGAGCGCTTCGAGACCCACGGGCCCCTCAACAGCCGTGGACAACTGCCGGGCGAACGCCCTGCAAGCGCCAGCCCGAGACCCGCCTTTTTCCACTGGACGCCGTCTAGGACCCATGAATTCCTTTTCCTTTTTTGAAGACTGCGGCGCAAGGGCCGGACGCAAGGCTCAGTCTCCGGCCTGTGACGCCATGCTAGTTGCGAGAGTCGGAAATATGGCTGTTTACCGACGCACCCGGCTTCTTAATGACGCGCCTGCCTCCTTAACCGCCTGGCTTCTTACTTGAAAGCCAAAACCTCGCTTGTGCTCCTCTTTAAAAGCCAGACGGCACAGTTCCGGTATGTCATTTGGTGTATTTTGTATTGTGTCAATAGTACAGTATTGTAGCCAAATTTATTGCACAGTAATGGATGGTGAGGGCAAAAGGGAATGGCTGAACGGCTCGGAGTCGTCGTTGCTCTAGATGTTGATGACGTCGATGCAGATGTTGTCGTGTGCCTCGTTCGGGTTGACGGGTGGGGGCTTCGGCTTCTTCGACACCTTCGGATTCTCACCTGGAAGGAATTCGGTTGGGGAGCCAGACTTCCAGGTTCCTTGAAGATCCGAAATCATTCGATACTTGCCTTCACAGCCCCTTTAAACCCCCCAGGAAAGATTGCCTACTTCCGGTGTGGCTCGACTTGGACGACTTGGTGGATTTTTTGGCTGTCTTCTTGTCCGGCTTTTTCGACGAGGTCGACTTGTTCTTCTTCTTCTTCTGGCTTCGTTGCGTCATGCAGTAGATGACTAAATCGTTTCAGTTTCCTCGACAATAATCGCCCATACGTATGACAACGATGATCAGCACCAGACAGCCGACCAAGCCGCACACGACGATGATGATGATGAGGAGGATGTGGCCTTTGTCTTCAGTGGGGAGAGCTAAAGAGGGGAAGAGCTAAGAGGGAGCGAGAGAGAGAGAGAGAGAGAGAGAGAGAGAGAGAGAGACAGAGAGAGAGACAGAGAGGGAGAGAGATTCTGAAGATCCAACCTTTTTCCGTGGTTCCATTCTTCTTTTTCCCCTCTTGCTCCCAGGCCTGCTGCTCCGCCTTTGAATACAGTGTACACAGTCCGTCGTCTCGGATCGATTTGATCGTCGTGTACGGCGTGCAGATGTCCGATGGCTGGTGTTGATCGCTTTGCACGGGTGATGGTCGGGCTTGTCGTCTGCCGATCCTATGGCACGCCTGCCGATCCTATGGCACGCCTGCCGATCCTATGGCACGCCTGCCGATCCTACGGCACGCCTGCCGATCCTATGGCACGCCTGCCGGCTCTACGGCACGCCTGCCGATCTATGGCACGCCTGCCGGCTCTACGGCACGCCGGCCGATCTATGGCACGCCTGCCGATCCTATGGCACGGCTGCCGGCTCTACGGCACGCCTGCCGATCCTATGGCACGCCTGCCGATCCTATGGCACGCCTGCCGATCCTATGGCACGCCTGCCGATCCTATGGCACCCTGCCGGCTCTACGGCACGCCTGCCGATCCTATGGCACGCCTGCCGGCTCTACGGCACGCCTGCCGATCCTATGGCACGTCTGCCGGCTCTACGGCTCGCCTGCCGATCTATGGCACGCCTGCCGGCTCTACGGCAGCCTGCCGATCCTATGGCACGCCTGCCGGCTCTACGGCACGCCTGCCGATCCTTGGCACGCCTGCCGGCTCTACGGCACGCCTGCCGATCCTAGGCACCCCTCCGGCTCTACGGCACGCCTGCCGATCACGGCACGCCTGCCGATCCTATGGCACGTCTGCCGGCTCTACGGCTCGCCTGCCGATCCTATGGCACGCCTGCCGGCTCTACGGCACGCCTGCCGATCCTATGGCACGCCTGCCGGCTCTACGGCACGCCTGCCGATCCTATGGCACGCCTGCCGGCTCTCGGCACGCCTGCCGATCCTATGGCACCCTGCCGGCCTCTACGGCAGGCGTGCCGTGGGACCGGCAGGCGTGCCATGGGATGGGCAGGCGTCCCCGAGGGGCCGGCAGGCGTGCCATAGGATCGGCAGGCGTGCCAAAGGGACGGCCTGGGGCCCAGGCGTGCCATAGGATCGGCAGGCGTCCCCTAGGCCGGCAGGCGTGCCTAGGATCGGCAGGCGTGCCTAGGATCGGCAGGCGTGCCTGGGGATCGGCAGGCGTGCCATAGGATCGGCAGGCGTGCCGGGACCCAGGCGTGCCAAAAGGATCGGCAGGCGTGCCGTAGACCCGGGCAGGCGTGCCATAGGATCGGCAGGCGTGCCATAGGATCGGCGGGGGGTGCCGGGATCGGCAGGCGTGCCGGGGGAACCCCGGAGGCGTCCCCTTAGGATCGGCAGGCGTGCCGGGCCCAGGGATCGGCAGGCGTGCCTGGATCGGCAGGCGTGCC
>JBBGBA010000155.1:0-160461 GCA_038088335.1 Mesorhabditis sp. LJ9110 | reverse complement strand
TGCGGGTGGAACGCCCTCGAGGTGGACTTTTTGCGGCTGCCTGTAACTAACGGCGGAAGAAGAGGGCGCGAAATGCCCCCCGGCTATCTCTCTCTCTCTCTCTCTCTCGCCCTCTCTCTCGCCCAAAAAAGAGGGAAGATTACACGCTCGATTGAGTGAAAATTCAATCCCTCCCTGCCTGAAGCGCAGCGTGAAATCAATTCTGATTACTTCTTTCGCGGCCACTATTCTTCCCACGAAGCGGTCATTTTTCGCTACCGTAACCCGAGAATTGTTGCGTAATTTGGAGTCTTACGGAAAATCTTTCAAGATTTTGCTTTAATCCTCGATCTATTTAATCAGATTTTCTATTCCACAAATGTCCTTTAAGCTACAGTATCCATGCGTCATTATGCAGCCTCCCGTAGTCGGTGGGGAACTGGCAGAGATTCTTTGGGAAATCGGTTACGGTATTCAGGTCGTCCATGCCTTCATCTTCCCTTCAAATCCCTGGTGTCATTGTGTAGCATAACGTAGTCGAGTGCGGCTAGCTGGCAGCGTTTCTTTGGGAGTTCGGCATACTTGTTCGATTTGCGTCATTATGGAGCTTTTCGTAGTCGCAACTTGGCCAGTTAGCAGAAATTCTGAGGAATTTCGCAATTTTTTGGATTTTCTATGCCTTCCTCTGCCCTTTAACCCCTCAAGTAACCCTGCCTAACTACGGAGTCTTTCGTAGTTAATGATGAAGTACTGTATTCAGATCGTCTATCCCTCCAGTTGTCCTTCAAATACCTGGCGTCATTTTGTAGCGTAGCGTAGTCAACAAACGGTAGCCTGCAGAGATCCTCGTGGAAATTGACTTACTGTATTCAGATCGTCCTATTCTCCTTTTACAGTAACCCCGGATTTTCACATTTTTGCAAAAACTCGAATTTTGACTCTTTTTTCCAAGGTTTGCGTCTTTTATAGTTCCATTTCCAGGATGGGCCGCGAGTGGCGATCAGGATGGCTGTTGGCAGTATTGTTGGCGTTGGCCGGAGCACAACAACAGGCTGAAGACGTACAGGATGTCGTCATTATTGGAGCTGGACTGGCTGGGTTGTCGGCGGCGAATAGGATTCTTGATGTGAGTGCTTGGGGCTGGCTAGCAGAGATTCTTTAGGAAGGGGTAGGCTAGCAGAGATTCTTTAGCAATTCAAATAATTAATTTCCTTTTTCAGCAAGCCCCCTCCACAAAGCTGCTTGTGCTCGAAGCGAAAGAAGCGAGTGGAGGGCGTCTACTCTCCCATCAGATGAAGACAGCGCAGGGCCAGCAAGCCGTCGACATCGGTGAGTTCAGCTTGCGAATGGTCTCTAGAAAAAACCCGGGATTTTCCTCAATGATCGCTGCTAGCTTGCCCACGCTAATTCCCCTTTTTCCAGGCTCCCAATGGATCGGCCCCAAGCACACCGCCCTCCTCGCGTTGGTCCAGAAATTCGGCTTGACCGCTGAAGTTCAGGTATCCTATTTTTTTGCATTTTTTTGTATTTGTTAGCTTTATTTAAATTTGTGTATATTATTAATTTCGACATTTAGCTTTAACGCGTTATTTTAATTTCAGCCAATCTGCGGCGAGCGCATCATCCTCAGCAAGAACACCGCGGGTACCAACTTTTTGAGCCGGAGGAGGAAGAGGTTGGCAAATTTTATCGTCTCATTAAATTTTCAATTTTTATTCATATTGATTGATAGCATTTAAATCTGAAAAACTCAATCGAATTTCTATTTAAATTTTATTTTCTATTTTATTTTAATTAGGAAGTATTATTTTTGAAACTCTAGTTTTTAATTTGTTGTCATTTACTACTTTATCCTATTTTTGCTAACATTTTAAAGATTTAATTGAGCCATTTTAATTTTGTTAAATTCATTTACTTATTTTACTATTTTTTCGGTCTTACCAGTGGTCATCTCTCGGCACGAGCCCCTCAATCGCTGATGTTCTCTCCTCGTCTGACCTCGCCGAATTTGGTGGGGAATCCGCCGCCGGTTTCATCAAGAGCGGCAACCTCGATTCGGTCGATGGCGATGGGATTCGACGACTTCTGCAGGTTCGGTTTTTTTCTCTGTTCGTATTTCCCAAGGAATCGCTTCTTGATTGCCTGAGCAAGCTAGCAGAGATTTTTGGGGAATCGGATTTCGTCCGAAATTGTGGTATATTTTATTGTTCAGGTGTTCTACGATGCCCCCGACACCACTGTATCCGCCCTCCAGCTCCTCTTGACGGCCAGCAGCGAGAATTGTGCGTTTTTGCTAAGATTTGCTTTCTCAACGATTTCAAGCCGTTCAACCCGATTTCTATCTTTATCCGAATTTTTTTGTGTAAAGAAGGAAAATCGCACTTCTGAACGGCTTGAAGTCGTTGGGCGGCCTGAGCAAAGTTTTTGAAGGGTTTTATTGTCTATTTTCAGCAACGATCGACGATGTGCTCTCGGAAATGGGCCACGGTACTGGGCTTCGAGTCAAAGAGGGATTGGGACAGTTGGTTAGGTACGTCTTGATTTTTTTTGCAGGGATCAAGAACAAGCAGAGATCATTTGGGAAATAGGAATCTAGCCGAGGCGCTTGCGGAAAATCTTATTTCAATTTTGGCAAGGTGCAGAGGTCATTTCGGATAGTTTTCTATTTTAATTAATTTTTTGGGTTTAAAATTTTTAGCAATCTGGCACCGCGACGGCTTGACGATCACCTACAGCTCGCCAGTAACCGCGATTTCCAAGGTATTTTTTAATAAATTTTACCGGAATTTCTTCTTCTGTTTTTTATCTAATTTCTAATAGTATTCTGTATGAAATTAAATGGGCTTTTTTAGAAGACGACGGCACGCAAACGATCACGGCCGGAGGGAAGAAATATTCGGCAAAACAGGTCGGTTTTTCTGGATTATTTTGCTGTCATTTTGCTGAAAATTGGGCTTTTTCGCTTCAATGTTCCTTTAAAGTTTAGATTTTATTTCTAAGGTTTGATTTTATATTTTTTTAATAATTTAATATTTTTGCAATTATATGATAAATAATAATACTTTATATGATTTGAATTTTACTTTTGAAATTATTTTTAGGTGATCATCGCCGTGCCGCCAGCCATCGCCGCCGGCATCGACGTAAGCCCGGCGTTGCCCCAGTATTTGGCCGCTTTCCTTGGTAAGTGGTAGCTAGCAGAGATTTTTTAGGAAAGGGCAGGCTAGCAGTGATTCTTTGAGTCCCAAAATTGTGTTTTAATATCGATTTCCAGGTTCCTACAAACCCCGCGGATTCGCCACCTACTTTGCCCTGACCTACGCGACTCCATTCTGGCGTGAGAACGGCAATTCCGGACAGGTTAGGCATTTTAAATGGCTTCTAAAAGTTGTTTGAGTTTTCAAGAATTTTAAAGAAAAGAATTAGTTTTAAATTACATTATTGGTTTTCGGTATTATTTAATTGTTTGTAATTTCAGATAATCTACGCTGGCACTGGCGGTGATCTGCTGTGGTTGACGACATTCGACACGAGCGATAATAACGGATGCGGTACGTTTTTTACTCGCTAGTTCTTTCGGAAAATCGCTTTTATTTCGAATAGGAGTGGATTTTGAAGCAGGGCAAGCTAGCAAAAGATCTTTGAAGCTAGAAGATTCTTAAAAATTGCTACTTAGTAGGGGTGCTAGCAGTGGTTTTTGGGGGAATTTTTTTTCTGGGCAAGCTAGCGGAGAATATTTGGGAATTTAAGCTCACAAGCAGATATTTTTGAGGAAATTTGATTTCCAAGCAAGCGAGCAGAGATTATTTGGGAAAGCACAGCCTAGCAAAGATTCTTTAGGCATTTCTAAATTATGACGATTTTTCAGCGTTCGAAGGAACGCCCGGCGTGCTGTGGGGAATTGCCCATTTTGGCAGCGATTCGCTGAATGCTGATCAGAGGTACGTAAGGAGTACGGTAGCGGAATTTTTCCACTTTTTAGGTATGCCGCCTATGTGAAGGTGATGGAAGAAGCTTTCCCGAATTCTGGCGATCCGCTTGATCATTTGTGGGTTTTTAGCTTATTTCCTAAAGAATTTTTGCTAGTCTGCCCTTTCCTAAAAATCTCTGCTAGCATGCCATTCAGATTTCACTATTTTTCAGCGACTACCAATTCTACGACGATGAATACGCGCTCGGCTCCGTTGGCACGCTGCCAGTACTGCAGAATACTGATGACGTCGCCGCCTTCTTCGAGGCGTTCAACGCCGATGGGCCACAACTCAACCAGGTATGCTTTCTCTCGCAGTCTCTCGCGCTCTCTCTCTCTCTCTCTCTCTCTCTCTCTCTCTCTATTTCTCTCGCTCTCTGATAAGTATTTCTGGTTTTTATAGCATAAAAAGCATAAACGCCACCAAAAACGCCCGACGGTAAGGTGTAGCTTACTGTAAATCTGCCATTTTTTAGCTGCTTGCCTCAAATTTTTGCTTTTTGGCCAGCTTGCAGAGATTCTTGGGGAACCTCGATTTTTAGAGCCTCCACTTCGCCTCGGCCGAGTACTCCTCCACGTCGATGGGGATGATGAATGGAGCCGTCGTGCAGGGACAACATGTTGCTGACGTTGTCCTGAAGCAGCTCGGCGCTGGAGATGAACAACAGGCTGGAGGAGTTGCTGCTGGAGTGGATGCCGCGGAGAGTACGGTGAGTATTTTGAAGCTTTATCGGAGGAGGGTTAGAGGGAGAGAGAGAGAGAGAGAGAGAAGAGAGAAGAGAGAGAGAGAGAGAGAGAGACCTAACGATTTTTTAGACCCAAGAAGTTCCGGCGGGCTCATCGCTGCGCTATCCAGATGACCTGACGCCGTTCGCGTATGAGACGAGCACACAATATGCAGCTAGCAGAACCCAGGAGGTAACCTAGCAGAGATTTTAGGAAAGGGAGGCTGCAGAGATTCTTTAGGAAAGGGCAGGCTGCAGAATTCTTTAGAAAGGGTAGGCTAGCAGATATTCTTCAGGAAAATTCTCTCATTTATACAAATTTCAGGTCCCGCCCGATTCCACGACCTCTCAGCCGCAATACGATTTCCCGTACTCCACCTCGCCACAGTATCCGGATATTCTGACGACCGGTGAGAATTTTTCTGATTTTTAAATGCATTTTAGTGCTAATTAAATTCTTTCTAATTCGCTTCAGAATCCGCTTCGTCCTCAAGCACCGGCGAGCCGGGCAGCACGACCACGTTCGACTACACAGCCGAATTCCTCGGAAAAATGGTAGGTATTTTTCTTTCTGTCAGTCCCTCTCTCTTTCTCCCTCTATCTCTCACGTCAAGTTTTTACAGCACGACGCCTTCAACAAGCCCAACGACACGACCGACGAGCCGACGGCTTCGAGCAGTACGGTCATCTACCCGGATCTGTTGATGCAAAGTGAGTTGGCTTTTTGGGAGAGAGAGATTATGGATTTTGCCTTTTGAGTGTCTTTAAAAAATTTTTAGACGAATCGACGACGCCGTTCGTCTACGAAACGAGCAGCCAGTACGAGGCCACGACCCCGGATACGGTAGAAATTTTTGTTATTCGTTTAAATTCAGCTTTTTTAGACTGTCACTCCACCCGAGCAGAAGCAGTACGACTTCCCCTACAGTACGAGCACGCAGTATGCGCCGGAAGGTGAGGGAGACAGAGAGAGAGAGAGAGAGAAGAGAGAGTGAGTGAGGGAGAGAGAGAGAGAGGAAGAGAGAAAGCAAGGGAGAGAGGGGAGAGGAAGGGGAGAGAGGAGAGAGAGAGAGAGGGAGAGAGAAAGAGTGAAAGAGAGGAAAAGATATATCGAATCTTATCTATTTTTTGCCTTTTTACATTTTTTTCAGATCTCGGCTACGGTGAAGCTTCAACCACCGAATCACCCGAAAATTCCACGCTTCCCGACGGATTTGTGGTAATTGTTTGAGTTTTTTAGTTTTCAAATTTTTTACTAATTTTTCGACTACCGTAATACTTTTCCCACTATAGAATTAATTCCTATTTTTTTGCACTTTTTACTCTTCCTGTACGCCACTTTACCCGTTTCCAGCCCGATCTCGCACCCCCACCCTCGAATCTCACCTCAAATGGCACCGACACCGACTATCCGGATGATCTTGTGGGCATACTTTCACGTTTCTATACTTTTTAACCGACTTTCTAATTGTTGAAATTGTTTCATTAATTTAATTTAGCTAAATTGGCTTAAGTTTATGGTAAATAAGATTTAATTTCGTCAAAATTCGTCTATTTTCTATTTTCCAGATCAGCGCCGTCGGCCTGAACGCGACGCAACCGTCTAACGAAACTGAGGTGTGGTTTGGAATTTTTGGTGGTGGTTGAAAATTTGGCTTTTTGATTTCCGGAAAATTTAATTTTCGACTTTGTTGGTTAAATTGGAGGTTTTTAGCTTTTTACAAACGTTTAAAAAAACGTAAAAATCGGTAAAAATGATTTACACAATTTTTGCACTTTTTATTTTGCACTCGGAATACAGTAACCACCTCGAAACTGCACAAATTAATGGAAAATCTAAAATATCTGCTCCTACCGTAACTCAAAAATACCTAGAAAAATGCCGTTTTTTGGCATCCTCTATTTTGCACTGAAACTACCGTAACCTGGCCTCTGTAACGGGCACAAATTAATGGAAACTTGAGTAATCCGGATCGACCTACCGTAACATGCAAAAATGCACGAATTAATGGGATCTGGGAAAACCAACAAAACTACAGTTATGCGTATTTACTTACCGTAACCCATCGAATCCTCTCGATTTTGCACGTTTTACCCAATTTTCCAGTCGACCTCACCCACCGAAAATCCGCTCGTCGACGATGTGATCAATTTGGTAATTTGCACCCTAGGTACCGTAACCCCCTTCCCCTCTATAGCTAAACGGCGAAGGAAACGCGACGCAGCCGCACGCACCTGGCAATGAGACTACGGTGGAGGATGCCGTACTGGACATAGTCGGTACCTTTAATTGTACTAAACACTCCTCTGCACATTTTTAAAGGGACGGTGGCAGGAGGGGAAAATCCTTATCGGATCTCACATTTTTCCAAATGAACCTTGCTAGCTACCCTTTTAAGCTGAACCCCGAGGGATTGGATAACAGCACATCACCCTCTAATGGTACGGCAACCCGGGATGAGGTGTTGGGTTTGGTTGGTTTTCTCTGTTTTTCTGTCTATCTCTCTCTCTCTCGCTCTCTCTCTCTCTCTCTCTCTCATCTCTCTGTCCTCTTCCTTCTAACCTTACTTTTTCTAGCTTAACCCTGAGGGACTGGATAATAGCACATCACCAGCTAACGAAACGGCGCTACCGGATGAGGTTTTGAACTTGGTTGGGATTTTCTAGTCCTTTTCTATCGCTTCTTTTCCAGCTTAATCCTGATAACAGTACTTTACCTCTAATGAGACGTCGATCCCGGACGAGGTGTTAATGGTTGTTTTCTCTTTTTCGTCTCTTTCCCAAAGATTTTTCTCTGCTTCTCTGCGCCGTCTACCAATTTCTATCTATCGCTAATTTTTCCAGCTTAACCCAGAAACTGCGGGTAATAGCACGGTACCGGCTAACGAAACGGCACTACCGGACGAAGTTTTGAACTTGGTTCGTGGTTTCTCCTCTTTCCTATCGCTTTTTCTAGCTTAACCCTGAAGGTTTGGATAACAGTACCTCTCCTTCTAACGAAACCTCACTTCCGGATGAAGTTTTGAACTTGGTCCGTCTTTCATTATTTGCATCTATCGTTTCGTTTTTAGCTTAACTCGGAAGGTATCGATAATAGCACGTCACCAGCTAACGAAACAGCACTTCCTGATCAAGTTTTGAATTTGGTAAGCACTTATCTATCGCCTATATCTGTCTCTCTAACACGTTCTATCGCTTCCTATCTATCATTTAGTTTTTAGCTTAACCCGGAAGGTACCGACAATGGTATCTCTCCTTCTAACGAAACTTCACTTCCGGACGAGGTGTTGAATTTGGTCCGTTTTTGTTTATTTCCATCTATCGCTTTTTTTATAGCTTAACCCCGAAGGTATCGATAATAGCACCTCTCCCTCTAACGAAACGGTATTACCGGATGAAGTATTAAATTTGGTTGGTTTTTCCTTTTCCTTTCTATCTATCTTTTCGTTTTCCAGCTTAACCCAGATGGATTGGATAATAGCTCGTCACCGGGTAACGAAACGGCATTACCGATACGTTTTAATTTGGTAATATCTTCTCTACTTATTTGAACAGTTATATCTTACCTATCTCGTCTTATTTTTCCTAAAGAATCTCTGCTAACTACCCCGATTTTCAGCTAAACCCCGAGACACCCCTAAACGGCACGGAACCCTCAAATAATGGCACCGATGTGGAGGTAGCACTTTCAGCGTTTAGGAATTTTCGGTATAGGTCGCTTAACGGGCGGGGAGAAATAACGGAGGTGGAAACCATTTTTGTATTTATAAAGAATGTCCTGTTGAACGCGCCATCGCATAGATCATACCAAGAGATTTACATTCAGTGCGAAATACCACAATTTAAAATGATTACTTTGTTAAGCTAAAAATTTAATCAATTAAAAATCGCTAAAATGAGGGTTTTTGGACTGAAATGAAATCTCTTAGTAGAATTTTCGACGATAAGCCGATGGCGTTTTCAAAATAGGAGGGTATTCTTTATAAATACAACAATTGGTTCCACCCCCGTTATTCCCCGCTAAGCGACCTTTACCGGAATTTTCCGCAAGGATCTCTGCTAGCCTGCCCTGGCCTACAAATATAGTTTTATTAAATATAACCTCTTGTAATGCATGAATCTCACTTTTCTCCGACCCTTGTGCACTTTTCCAGAGCACCACCACCACCCCGCACCCCGAAGAACCCGGGCTGTTTGACCTCGTCATGCAGCTGGTAACATTAAAAACTAACGTTTTTTGGGTATTTAGCATATTTTAATAGTTTTTTTATTGTTTTAAATGGCTAGAAAATGTTGTAAAAGTTTTATTAACGCGAAAAACTAAGCTAAATTCGTAAAAATGTATTAAAAAACTACCTTAAACTGCTCAAAATGCTTTTATTAGTACAAATCCTTCCAAAATTCGCGAAAGTAATGCGTGTTATACTGTGTACATTTAATTTAATGCCGTAATCGGTTCCAGGAGTTGCATTAAAACACCTTAAAGTTGAAACTCGGTTATAAACCATTTTTTTTCAGCTCAATCCGACCGCCTCGCTGGACACAACGAACTCGACTACACCCGAAAACACGACCGACTTTGTGAGTTTTATTTTTCTAGAAATGAGGCAGCCTAGCAGAGATTATTTGGGAGGATTAAATTTTTAATTGTTTACGCTTTTTTCATCATTTCATTTTCGTAATTTTGGAAATTGAAAGCGTTTATTTGGGGAAAGCAACGCATTTGAGTTCTTGCCACTTAGGGCATGCTAGCAGGGCTCATTGGGGATTTTTGGATCTTTCGATTTTTCCACGTATATTATGACCTTGATTTTTAGGACGTCTCCAACGTGACGAGCCCCAACAATGCGACCGAATTGGTAAGAAATTTACTTTTTTCCAAATTATCAATTTTTCAGACGACTCCGCTTCAACGCGACACCCACTGACGAACAGCACCGATTCGGGCGAGGTTTTTCCAAATTATGGCTTTAAGAGTAATTTTCATGTTTCTGCCCCTTTCCTGTCATTTTTTACGTCCAGTTTTCGGCTTCTCGTTGGCTTGGCTTTGCTTACCCATTTGTTGTGGCTTTAGGAGCCCGAATTCGCCCGGCTGACCGTTCTCCGCGATGTCCAATCTGTCCCGCAGCGGGATGATGTAGGCTTTTACTGCTTTTTGTGTATTTTGTAGTTTAAAATGCATTAATTTTCGAATGCTCCGCGTTTTTGAACATGACTTTGTCATTTTCGCACCTTTTTTGCCATTTTTACAGCTGAAATTATGCCTTTATGTGGTTTTGTTCAGCGGTGCTTTCGCATTATCGGGGGGGGGATGGAGTCGGTTTTTCCTAGAAGTCTAGAAATGCCTTAGAAGTGTTTTAATAGCGTTTTTAGTAAAATCAGCTATATTTCAAGTAGAAAACAATCAAAAATATCAAAATTTCGTCAAAAATTGGCTATTTTTGCTCGAGAAATCGATCTTTTTCGTATTTTTTAATGTTGGAAAGTTTTACGTTATAGCAAAAAAAAGTTTGAAGCAGCTACTCTTCTAAAATTGGATCCCAATTTGGAATGAAATGGAAACCCCGATATCGCAAAAGCGCCTAGCTTTGAAAATGTTAGGCTTTTTTTGGCTTTATCGCTTGCCTTTTTTAGATGGAGAACAGCACCAGCCCCACCACAGAAGCCTTCGTCTATCAAACCTCTTCGCAATATCCCCCAGGAGCTTTTGACGACAACGAGGTCCTTTTTGCTTTTATCGTTATTTTTAAACATTTTTTGCTTTTTATTGCGCTTTTGAAACGCAGTTTTTGCTGATTTTCACGCGCTAAAAAAAAAACAATTTTTGGCTTTTTTAAAGCAATTTTTAAGACATTT
This sequence comes from Mesorhabditis sp. LJ9110, assembly GCA_038088335.1. Lineage (NCBI taxonomy): Eukaryota > Metazoa > Nematoda > Chromadorea > Rhabditida > Rhabditidae > Mesorhabditis > Mesorhabditis sp. LJ9110. The sequence continues at coordinate 149,931 of JBBGBA010000155.1, read as the reverse complement.
TTGCATGTAATTTTACGCCAGCTTTCAAAAATCTATTTTTTTACTCTCAAATGATCTCCGCTAGCTTGCCCCAGCTTACCATCGCTTTTTGTAGCCTGAAGCGAGCAGCCAGCCGCCAGCCAGCAGCACCAGCTACGCCTTCCTCTACCAAACGTCCAGCCAGTACCCGCTAGAAGCAACGGCTTTGCCCGAAGCCACGAGTGTACAGGTGTGTCGCGTAGCTCGCGTTTTTTGCGGCTATGGATTTGGCTTTAATGTGCCTTTAAACGCTTAAAAATTGGTTTATTGTTTGAAAACCGTGAAATAAAAGCAATAAGCTTATTTTGTTTCGTCAGGCTGCTCAAAATTACGCTACTTTCCGCTCCTAATAACGCGGTTTTTTGTGCGCGAGTTGCTAATCGTTGTTTTTGCACGTTCCGGTCCCTTTAAAGCTATGAAATGAATTTCTCGAGCTGAAAAAGCCGCGATTCGACCAGAATATTACTTTTTCTTCCTTTTTTTATGCTATTTTGACTTTCACAACCAAGGAAGCCTAGCAGCGATCCTTGGGGCAGCTAAATCCCTTTTTTAGCCCGATCTGAACACGCTGCTCCTCGCCGACGAGCCCCTGGTCCAACTTCTCAACGCGACAACACCAGAAGCCCCGGTGGCAGCAACGAGCAATTCGACGGAATCGGCCGAAGATCTCATCCAGGAGGCGGTGCAGACCGTCGAGCAGAACATCAAGAAGGTCAGCGTTTAGATTTGGGCTTTATCTCCATAAACTGGGAATTATGTGAAAACGCTTCTATTTTGATGATTTTAAGGGCTTAAAAACTCAAATCACGTTTTTTACTGGAAAAGCTTTAGACTAGTTATTCTGGCTTTTTAAACTCTAAAATAATAAATGTTGTACCGCTTTTTACAAGTTCTTTTTACAAGCTTGGTAGTGGTATAGTATAAAAACTTTAAAAGTTGGTATTTTTACCGAAAAACCTTTGTTTTAATTCTGTAGCTATTTTAAGACGTTAAAATTTTGGAATTTTATGACCGGGAATGCTTGAATTTTAGCTTTATCGATTTAAAAAAACCGCGTTTTATCTGGGAAGTTTTATCCTGGGTTTTAGAAAAACTAAAAACTTGCCGGAAGCGCTTTGCCTTTATTTTGTAAGGTTTTTAAGCGTTTTACAACATTTTAAAAGTTTAAAAAATCTAAAATCGTAATTTATTTGGACAGAAAACGCTTTAATAGTTATTTTGAAATTATCAAGAGCGCTGGGACCTGTAAAACCGTATTTGTTAACTAAATTGAGCTTTAGGTCCCTCCCACCGAGCGGAAACCGATCGCCGCCCGACTGTCGAACGCGCTGGCCGCCCTGCTGAACCTGGTGCGACGACGGTGATAGGCGCGTAGCGTAGCGCTTGGCCCCTCAGGATTGTTTATCTCATCGAGTATCCAAGGTTTTAAAGGTATTCTAAACGTTGCTAGAATTCTAAGAATTGGTTTTTATAGATCTAAAAATTTCTTAAAAGTTTAAAACAGAAGCTATAGCTAGCTAACTATCTAAAAGTTTAAATCCTTAAAAAAGCTTCACAACTTAATACAAAAACTTGCCAGCTTTTCTTCACCTTCACTTTTTGTGCTCGTGCTCTCGTGCTCCTCCTCAGTGGCCTTCCACCCCCCTGTTTGTACATGCATTTAGACGGTTATCCTCCCTCACTTTCCATGGTTTTTACGTTTTCTAACGGCGCGCGCTTTGCCCTCAAATTTTTCTCCTGCTTCCGGTTCGCAATATATGGGTCCCGCCCCGCGCGCGCTACTCAAATTGTGCTCGAATAAAATGTAAAATTGCAAAAAAAACTATAAAATTACATAGAAATCTTATACAAACGCGAAAAAACACCCGAGAAACATCGACAAATGAAAAAAATGACACGAACAACCCAGTTAAAGCTGTGGAGATAAGGGTTCTTTTGCATTATCGGGGGGGGGAGGGCATTTTCCTAGCGATCGGTGTTTTAATGGTATTTTAGCAAAATTTTACTATATTTGAATCGGTAAAACGATGAAAAAATTTAGAAAAATTTTTGAGTGAAATTTCGGTCGAAAAAAGGCAATTTTTGGCCCAAAAATCGATTTTTTTTCTTCATCAAAATTAGCAATCAAAGCCTTAGAAAAGCCCCCCCTGATAATGCCAAAGAACCGCAAATCCCTGAAGGATAAATATAACCCTTGATAGATTATGCCGCTAGATATGACAACGTGAATGGGATTATCACAGAAAACTGAGAAAACCGCAATATGGTACAAGTATTAATGCAAAAAGAATATAAATCAGGAATTCGGCTATAAATTGTGCACATAAAGCATCAATTAATTGGGCTCTTATCTTCTTGCTGGGGCTGCTCCACGTCGCCGAACACCATCAGCACGACGCCGGCCAGGATGAGCAGGCAGCTGACGATGCCGCGCGCGGAGAGCGTCTCGCCGAGCAGCGCTCCTAAAAGAATAAAAATACAGAGGCTAATAACTATAATATAATTACAATATAAAATTCTATTTATAAATAATAAGGTTATTACATAAACTTTATAAACTAATTTTATCGATCTCATAACTAATAAATCGTTTAATCACGATTTACTAAAAACTTTTAAAATTTAAACAATTTAATTTTATTAAAAACATTTAATTTGATAAATAGAAGTAAATCAAATCATCATCAAGCAAGTAATCGAGTTTATCTACTCATTTTACGAAATAGTTTAATAAACTATTTTGCCCCAAAATTGTTCAAATCGGAAGAAAAAGTGAATTACTACATTACAAGCTCATTAAATATACACTTTCTATAACAATTTACTCACTAATATCCGTTTAATAAATACTACTACTTAATTAATAAAATTTTTACCAAACAGATAAATCGCACCTGCTATGGCCGCAAAGACGAACTGCAACGAGTTGGTGGCCGGGACGACGACGGAGACGGGCAAGTGCACCACCAGGTACGTGAACAGCAGCTAAAAATAGATAATAACTATAATAAAAAATAGATTACAACAGTTTTTATTGTTATTTTCGAAAACCACAACTCACCCCGCCCGCCTGGTTCAACAAAAACGGCACGATGAAGCGCCAGTTGGAGAGGAAGTGCACCACCTTTCCGCAAACGCCTAAAAAGCCAATTTCAGGGATCTTTAGGAATTTCCTCACCTTTTCCCGGCTTCTTCTCCTGCTGATACTTGGTGCCGAGCCTCATCAGCGGGTTCGTCGCGCCCCAGATCGCCGAGACGAACACGATTTGGCCGAGGCAGCGCGCGTCACATTGCATCGCCTAGAATTTGACGTATTTTAGAGCATTAAAAAAGGTATAAATGGTTGAATTTTACAAAAAAAAGAAACATTTTTGTGAAATTTTCTATTTGATCAAGCTTGCTCATCGATTCCGTATCGCTACTTTAGATGCTTTCACCCCGTGCTCTCCTTTCAATAGTTTGGCTCCGCTAATTCCTTATCAACAATTTGTTTTCTATAACTTTCTAAACTTTGTTCTCGCTTTAAAATGATGTTTTATACTATATTCTACGTTTTCAGGTATGGACGAGGACGCGGAGCTGATCCCGGAGAATCTACGACGGCCGCCCGACGAGCCCGCCTCCACCTCGAAAAAGACGCCCACCTCGATCAAGGACTACAATGTCATAAAGGAGGTGAAGTAGTTTTTATATCTTTTTACACAAGTTTTAGATAGGTGAAGGCTCCATCAGCACCGTCTACTACGCCAAGGAGATGTTCGGCGACAGGCGGGAGGTGGCCGTGAAATCGTGCCAAAAGCGACGCATTTTACGAGATAAATTGGTAGGTTTTGGGCTTAGTTTGGCTTGGTTTGTGGGTCTAAAAGATGTATATTTTTAGGTAGACGCCGTGATGCGTGAGAAGAACATCCTGGCCCGCCTCTCCACCGCCGAAAACATGCACCCATTCGTCGTCGGGCTCTACTGCACGCTGCAAGACGCCGAGACGCTCTTCTTCGTCGTTTCCTACGCGCAGAGTGGGTTTTTCGCGACGCTAATAGGGGAGAAATAATAATTTTAAAAAAGCTTGAAAAGTTTGAAACCGTAGCTGGCTAGGCAAACCAATTTTGATTTGGCTGAGACGGCTGGTGAAGGGAAGTAAAACGTTTTTATTGTTAGTAGGATTTTAGCATTGCTTAAACTTATAAAACATGCGTAAAATTCGCAAAATTGGAAGGTTTTGACGTTATTGTAGATATTTTTACGCCAAAAAACCATCAATTTCAGCATTTTTATAGGTTTTAAATGGATTTTAGCGATTGCGAAAGTTTTAGCGCTTTTGAAGCCTGAAAGGGCTAAGCTTTTTAGGTTCTCCAAGGAGCTTTTCGTGTCTTTTTAAAAGTTACTGGACTAAAAACTAAGCTTACTGATACTAAAACTTCTAAATTCGAAAAATTCGATGAAAAAGTTAAGTTTCTTTCTGGAAAATCGAAATTTCCATTTTTTACGTTATAAAAATCGTTATATTGATCTTATTTTCGTTATAGGGTGATAGAAATTGTACAATAACAACTTTTATATTTAGAAGGCGACCTGGCGACGATCATCCAGAAGCTTCCCGGGAAGAGGATGACGTTCGAGCAGTCGCGGTTCTATTCGGCAGAACTTTTGGTGGCGTTAGGTAATAATTTCTACGATTTTTCATGATATTATTTCTTACAGGCCACATCCATTCGCTCGAAGTGATCCACCGCGACGTGAAGCCGGACAACATCCTCGTCAAGGCCGACGGCCACATTTTGCTGTCGGATTTCGGGTCGGCCAAGGATCGAACGCTGCCTGAGAAGGAGCCTCAGCCGGATCCGAGGTGAGAATCGTGTTATGGATCTTTCCGATTCTCGGGGGCTAACTTTTCAGGCAATAGGTAGCTAGCGATATGTTAGGAGGAAAACAACAAAAAAAATTCAAAAAATTTTTACGTGCCGTTTTTGTCGAAAATCAGCCATTTTTGGTTCAAAAATCGATCTTTGTTTGTCAAATTCAGGAATAGTAAAAAAATAGCTTTGAAACCTATCCTCTTTTTATATGAGAAAAAATTAGACCTTTGTACAAAAGTCCACCCCCGATAACGCGAAAGTACCCTGATATTTTTCAGAAACCCAGACGGCCCGCGAAAACGACGCGCTTCTTTTGTGGGCACCGCGCAGTACGTGACGCCTGAGGTGAATCTTTGCCCGGTTTCAAGCCGGAAAACCGAAGTGGGAACTTCGACAAGCGAAAATGCCGAAAACGGAAATGTCGAAAGCGAGAATGCCGACAAGCAATAATGCGGAAAGCGGAGATGTCGATAGCTAGAATCTCGACACCTAAAATCCAGGCTACATGCAAAACGCGTTTCGATTCCATGCGTTTTGTGCCCAAATTTCGATTGTCGGCATTTTGCACGTCGAACTTTCTTTTTTCGGCATGGTGGATGTCGAATTTCAGGTTCCGTTGTCGAAGCCAAAATACCGAAAGGTAGAATGCCGACAAATCTTCGCGCAAATGCTCAATTGACTGCAAAGGATTTTTGATTTCAAGTGTCTGTTTGTCACAATTCGATCGCGGGTTTGCTATGTCGGTATTTTGGCGTGTCGGGATACTTCCGGTCGGTGTTTTCGGTGTTCTCCGTTTACTTTTTTTAAAAACCTATTTTTCAGATGCTCCAAGGCAAAGAAGCCGACGAAACGTGCGATTTCTGGGCCCTCGGCGTCACCGTATTCCAGTTTTTGACAGGTTTAATTTGGTTCCCTCTTTTTTGAATTTTGTTAAGGAAAGCACTGCTTCCACGACGAGAGCGAGTACCTCATTTTCCGCAGAGTACAGGTAATTTTTTTTGTTTGACAAATTATTTTTGACTTTTAGGAGCTCCTCTACAAATTCCCGGACGATTTTCCAGCAACGGCAAAATCACTGGTCGAAGCGCTGCTTGTCGTTGAGGTATTTTTTTAAACAATATTTTCTTATTTAACGTATATTTAAACCCGGAAAACTATTTAAAACGTATAAGAAGGCTTAGAGTTTTGACGATTCGTTGAAAAATCGATATTTATTCCGTTTTTTTAGCAAAATTATAATTTTCTGAGTTAAAAGTAGTAAATCGAGTTGCAAAACATTTTTCTACTTATTCTAGTGCAAATTTAGTGTTTTAAATGAAAACGTCTTAGAAACCTAGAAAAGCCAGAAATTTGAATTTTTTTTGAACCAAAAAGGCTATTTATGTAATTTTGAGCCAAAAATTTGTATCTTTGTAATCTTTAAAAAACATTAAAAATGTCAAAAATCTATCTATATTCTGTTTTTAGCCCTCTGAACGTCTTGGCAGCGCGGCGCAGGGCGGCATCTCCTCGCTGAAGCAGCACGACTTCTTTGACGGCGTTCAATGGGATTCCCTCGAAAACACGAAGCCCCCGTTTTTAATTTAACGGTTTGTGATTTTTGTAATTAAATGCATGCTTCTTTCTTTTATTCCTGTAAATTTTTTATGCGCTGAATAATTGTGCCATTCCTGTGATTTTGCATTTTTTTAATTTGTATCTAGTCCTTTTTTTCTTGTGCAATGGAATTTGCTATGTAATAAATTTTTTCTTAGAATTTTGTAATTTTAAAGTTTAAATGGGTTTAAACCCTTTAAAAATTATATAAATTTTTTAAACTTTGGTTTTTTAATTTTCAAATTTTTTTTTTAAAGGAATATCGATTTAAATAAGCAAAAATTTTTTTTTCACGTACGATTCTTCTAAAGTTTTTTCATCAATTTTCACGTATTAAGCTATGAATCTCGATAAAACGACCTCCAAAGTAGCGTTTTAATTTGCTTCCGATTTTTCTAAAACTGTTTTTTATAATCGTAAATTACAAAATAAATACAGAAACTGCTGATATTGATCAGAAATTTCTAATTTATGTTCTCTATTTTTATAAGCTTTACCTTATTCTAAATATTATTTTTATTTACATTCCTAAATTCAGAGATGGCTGCTTCACGTGTGGCCATCATCACTGGCGCCTCGTCGGGCATCGGCAAGGCGGCCGCGCTGCTCTTCGCCTCCAAGCAGTTCAAGCTGTCGTTGACCGGAAGGTAAAGTCGTTTTATTTTTCCTGATTTAACTATTGCTTAGAAACGAATCTGCGCTGAAGGAGCTGGCCGCCGAGTGTATCAAGCGCGGCACCCCGGAAAATGCGGTAAGCTTTTTCATAAAAAATGGCTTCCGGAAACAGAAAAATTATTGTTTCGTTTTATTTATTAATTAATATTGATTACCATTAATTTTTAGGTGACCTTCTCGGTGACGGACCTGTCCGCCGACGGCGCCCCCTCCCAAATCGTCTCCCACACCCTCGACAAGTTCGGCCAAATCGACACGCTGGTGAGTTTTTTTTGGAATATCTGGGGAATATTTTTGAACGGTTTGAAAGCTTATTTGAATTCCTACGCTTTTTTAGCTTTCAAAAAGGGGTGATTTTGCAATTCGCGCAAAACTACTCTAATTTGAGTTTTTTGAGTATTAATAAAAAAAGAGAGTTGATAAAATGGCTTTAATAAAACGTAATATAGGTCTAAGTAGGAAAGTAAAATCCCCGATTTCGTACAAAATCCCAGTTACCGGTATAGAACCGAAAGTAATAATAGGTTTATTGAAATCAATAAAACCACCTAATAAAAATACATTAATAAATATTTTTTTATTATCAATTCAATAAAATCCATTCTTTTAGGTAAACTCGGCCGGGATCCTGACGAGTGGCCCGGTGCTCGAATCCGGCATCGACGTCTACGATCGTGTGATGGAGTGTAATGTCAGAAGGTATAGAGCTTTTTTGTGCTTTTACAATTCAATACCAATTTTTGAAAAATACAATTGATTCAAAAATATGGAATTTGGTCCAATTTTAATTCAATTTTTAGTAAAAACTAAATAAATTCTCTTTTTAGCCTGGTCCGGCTGACACGAGAAGCCCTGCCGCACATCATCAAGCAGAAGGGCACCATCGTCAACGTGAGCAGCATCAACGGGCCGTGCCCGGTGAGCTATTCCTCGATTTTGGCACGTTTTTTCGGGGAGATTGGTTAGTAGATTTCCATTTTCCGAAATTTCGACAGTTTTAAAGTCACCCCACCCCGATCGCGCTTGTATTCTAAATTTTCCAGGGGCTCAGAATCTAGATAAAATCCAATCAAAAGCCAGCTAAAAAATTTACCGGCTTGCGTCTTGAAAAAAACCACAATTTTTTTAGTTCCCGAACGTCACCTACTACTGCATGTCCAAATCGGCCGTCGATCAATTCACCAAGTGTCTCGCCCTGGAAATGGCCCCGCACGGCGTTCGCGTCAATGCTGTTTGGTGAGTTTTTATTAGTTGAAAATTACGATTTTTGCTAATTACTATTTGGTGTTTTATAAATGTAAAAAAAAACCAACTGACGTTTGTATTTTCAGCCCGGGCGTGACAGTCACTGAACTGCACCGTCGTGCCGGCCAGAATGACGAGACGTACAAGAAGGTGGAATTTGATTTCGAGAATGATTTATCGGGTTTTTTAGTTCCTCGAGCATTCAAAGACGACGCACGCCCTTGGCAGACCCGGGGGAAGCCGTTGAAGTCGCAAAGGTGAGCTTTTGGAGCTTTTGAAGCTTTCGAGGCTTTTTTTGAAGAAAATTGAAAGTCAATTTTAGCACGATATTTTTTAATTAGCACAATACAAGAATACAATTTGTTTTATTGTTTAGTCTGCCATGGATAATAGATGTTAAAAATTCTATTTTAAAAAGCGGCATGTCGATCTGAGGCGTGTTTCGTACTGTCAGCGAGCTTTTCGTATTAGTTTCCCCTACGGCGTGCGCTTCTGACTACGATATCCTGAATCCACGCACAAAACTACGTCAGAATACGCTTCAGAATAATTTTTGTAAAACTAGAATTCTTTTCTTAGAACGGTAACTTTGCTCGAAAGCCGTTTTGGATGCTTTGAGGGCACTTTTCGCGTTAATTTCCCCAGGGCGAGCGCTTCTGACTACGATATCCTGAATACAAGACTACGTCAGAATACGCTTCAGAATAATTTTTGTAAAATTAGAATAGCTGGAAATTGATTTTACTTTTTGTGTTAGTTCACCAGTCGAGCGCTTTTTTCTTACTACGATATTCTGAATTTAGGCGCAAAACTACGCGGAATCGCTTCAGAATGATTTTTATAAAATTTCAAAACTCCCGATTTTTTAATCTTATTTTTTAGGCCATCTACTTCCTCGCCTCCGACGACAGCTCGTTCACCACCGGCGACCTGCTCCGCGTCGATGGCGGCCGAGGCATCATGCATCCACGCTAATTTCGTTTTGTTTCTTTTTCTGTGCTTTGTATTTATTAGAACCGTTGCCATCCTGTGATACATTTAGCTACCTGTATTTTCGGTTCTTTAGCATTATCGGGGGGGGGGACTAAGTATCCAATTTTTCTAAGCCGTTTTTTGTTATTCTGAAGACTACAAACTTTATTAACTTTGGGGGAAAATACAAAAAATAGCAATTTTTCGCTTAAAAATGACTGATTTTTGACCAAAATTTCAGCCCAAAATTTTTTCTACGTTTTTTAGATGATTTTTCCTCTTGGAATACAGTTAATTTTTGATAAGAACACGATAAAAACGGAGTATTAATGAAAATCTCCTCCCCGCGATAATGCCAAAGAACCTCCTTGTACGATTAGTATTTTTTGGATGCTATTTTGCTCGAATAAACCCTACAAAACAAACTGCAACTTGTTGTGTCTATTGTTGTACTGGTCACGTGGCCAATTGCAATATCGTGTCGCCGGGGGAAAAGCCGCCCCGGAAAAGCGCAAACAAGTTCGTTGCCCCCACAGATGGAAATCGTGTAAACCCCGGCCGCACATCACGATGAGGTTCGCCGTCCAGGTTTCCAGCCCGCTCGTCGCCATCGGGGCTTCGCAGTTTGCGTTGAGCCTGTTACAGGTAAAAATTTTGCGTTTTTGCTGATACTACACGTAAAACTTACAAATTTTTGTGGAAAAATGCACAAAAAAATCAATTTTTCGACAATAAATGCCGTTTTTGTGACCGAAATTTCTTAATACATGTCAGGGTTGTTTTTAAATGGATTTTGACTATTCCTAAACGTAAAGTAGTTTTATCTAGGTATCTCGAGGAAAGTTTAGGTTAAATTTGTAAAGCTTTTATTTTTTTATTTGTAAAGCTACTCCTTATATGCATTAAGAAAAATTGCATTCCCAGAAAGTAGTTTACTTCCCCCGATATTGCCAAAGTGCTCCGAAATGGCGAAAAAGAAAAAATCGCGTTTCGAAGGCCTGTTTTAGAGTTTTTACGTTCGAAAGTTTAGGCACAAAGAAAACACCCCGATTTCCAGGTGGTTTCATGTTCTTCTACGTGAAGGTCTACCTGAACGTGTTCCACGTCTCCCAGTGGTGGTTCAACGTCGCCCAGGCGTTGTTCATGGTCTGGAATGCGGTGAATGACCCCTTATTCGGGTATCTGCAAGTAATTTAACGTTTAGAATTTTTATTCTATTTTAGGACAGCAACACTGGGTGGATGCGCTCGCGGACGGCCGTTTTGACGCGGTTTTCCCCGTTTTTATGTGGATCGTTCGTTCTTTTATGGTTAGTTTCTTAAAAACAAGTTAGTTTTTTGTTTTAGGTTTCCCTGGGATATCAGCGGCTCGTGGCTTGAAGGGCTTCACCTCATCTGTGCCCTATTCCTCTACGATGCGTTCTTTAGGTATAAATTTTTGAGCTTCTAAAAAATGGTAGCCGTTTCTCTTTTGCGTTTTTAAGCATAAAAACATTCTAAAATTTAGCATTTTATTTTGAAAATCGGGCTTTTCGTTTAAAATTTCATGAAAAATGACCGTAAACAAGTAAAAATTGTTAAGAAAACGTGTTCTAGAAAAGTTATAGCAAAGGTTTTTCGCAATTTCGGGGGACCAATTTTTTTCCGATGCACACAGAATACTTAAATAAGCGTAAATAGGATAAAACGTAAAAATAGTAAAAACTTACAACGTATAAATAGTAAATATTTAGGTAATTTTTTTAGTGAAATTTAAATATATTTGAATAGAATTTGGTCGAAAATCGACCATTTTTAAGCGGAGAAATCTATATTATTTTTTTTTTGGATTTTTTAGTCAAATTTTGTCAGGTTTGACATTCAGGAATGGTAAAAAAATAGTTTAGAAACATTTCCGCTATTTGCATTAGAACCAGGGCCGTAACAAACCCAGATTTCGGGGGGGGGGGGCGACCCCAAAAATTTTTCAGTAATGGGACTAAAACTACAGCGCCGCAGGCAAAATTTTTGAAAACATAGGGTTTATAACACTAAAACTAGTGTTAAAAATAGACAAAAACAGCGCCGCAGGCAAAAAATTTTTTGGAAAAATTAAATCATAAGGGTCCCCCCCTCTTACGGCCTGATTAGAACCATTAGATCCTAAGAGAAAAATTTGTTCCCCCCGATAATGCGAAAGAACCAAAAAATCCCCGCTAAATTAACTTGAATGTATTTTAGCGCGATGGGCGTCTCGTGGGCAGCGCTGTTCGCCGACAGCACAAAAGACGCAAGATCCCGGGCTGCAGCCATGAAATATTCACAGGTTTTTTAAGCTTTAAAAAAATTAGTTTTCTGGTTTAGATGGCCATTCTCGGCTCGGTGAATGGGATCGCGATCATGGAGAAGGCCAGTCACAGCCTGGAGGTGTTTTTCCATAAAATTATTGTATTTTTTTTGTTTAGAACTTTTCCGCCTTTCAAACGGGCGCGATTCTGATGGCGCTGCTCGCGCTTTTCTGCCTGCTCAGCGCCGGAAGTTATCGGCCGACGCTGCCGATGTCTAGGTGAGAAATGTTGTAAAAGTGTCCTCTGGTGCGACACTTTTACAAGATTACAAAGAGAATGGGTGCTTTTGCAATATCGGGGAGACCGAATTTTTTCCTTGGGGCCCAGAAATGCCTAGTAACTTACTAATACGTATTGTAATATTGTTTAGCTAGTTTATTTCAAAGCGAAAACAATAAAAAAGACTTGGTAGTTTTTTATGACATTTTAGTCGAAAAATCAACATTTTACATCCTTTTACTAAAAATTTTTATTTTTTTTTACATTTAGGAATAGTAAAAATTATATTTTAGAAAACTTCTTCTATTTCTATTCGAAAAACTGATTCCCCCCGATAATGCAAAAGAACCGACAAATGTATTTTGTTGATTTAGGGGTATGAAAAGCTTTAATTTCGGTTTTTAGAGAAAAAGATGACGAGGAACGGCTTCTAAATGGAGATGACGTCGCAAGTTCCGAGCACGAAACCGGCACGTGGAGTCACGCCTTCGAGTTGACACGCCAAACTGTTCGCCAGCACGACTTCCTCTTCATCATCGCCACCAATTTTATACATATTATGAGGTAATTCGCATTTTTAATAGATTGTAACCTGTGTTTTTGAAATTAAGCTTTTTTTTGCTTCGTGAATATAATTAAATGCGACACGGTTATTTTTACTATTATTTGAAGTAATTTAATAGAGCCAATTTTTATCAGTCGGGAGATGCATAGCAATGTAACGTATTTTAATAGGTTTTTCGTGAAACTGAACCAGATTTAAGGCATAAACCTAATTAGAAACTTAAAAGGGGTTGAATTGCGAAATTTTGGTCGAAAATCAGTCACAGTTACGCGAAAAATCTACATTTTTGGGTTTGGATCCTATTTTGTAAAGTTTTACAGTGTAAATTTATAAAATTTAATTATATTTAAGCTTGAAAAATCTAAAAAAAAATAGACATTTTTAGGCCGGATTTTAAAAATTGATGTCTTTGTGTTTTTTTGGCAAAAATTTGTAAATTTTTTGCGTTTACGAATCGAAAAACAGGTTTGGAACCCTTTTTTCGTTTGATGTTAGAAAAATTTGATGCTAAGAAAAACACCCTGGAAATATCACAGAGCTATTTCTAACCCAAATTTTTTAGAAGTGTCGCCCACCTGAATTTTGCCTCGATCACGACGGAAATCCTCGTCCCTCAAGACATCTTGCCGCGCGGCAGCCTGAAGCTCAGCATTTTCTACGGCTTTTGCACTCTTGGACCGCAGGTCAGTCTCCCGCAGGACCGCAGACCGCAAGTTAAAAGCTAAATTTATCGTCTGATTCTTCAGCTGATCATCATCGCGCTCGAAAAGGTGGTCGTCAGGGCCGGCGCGGGGAGGCTGCTGCTTTTTAGGTATTTTCGTTTTTTTTCAAACAATATCGTTTTCAGCTATCTCGTCTCCGCCATCACTGCCATCTGCTTCTCATTCTTCTCCGGCTGGCCCTACATTGTCATGCTTTTTATGCTCATTGATGCGTAAGTTACATGATTTTTCATTTGAATTCAAAATTTTTTGATTAATTTAGTTATTACTTTATTTTCTTACATTTTGTCTAATTTAATTTATTTCAATTAAAGCGACTTGGTATTTCTGTAAATATAAAACGATTTTATTGATTTTCAATCCGTTTTATAGAATCACCGTCCATTCGGCTGCCCCGTTGTTCAACATCATCATCTCGGACTACATTGACGAGGACACGAAGCGCTATTCTAGACGGTACCTGTTTTTTTTATTTCCCAAGAAATCTCTGCTAGCCTGCCCTTCCTAAAGAATCACTGCGAGAACGTCTTTTTTTAGTAAAAGTACATCTGTTTCAGCTCGCCGATCTCGTCGTTCGTCTTCTCGCTGAACGCCCTCTTCACCAAGCCCGCCCAATCCGTCGCTCCGGTGCTGATCGTGCAGCTGCTCAACGCGTACGGATATCAGGTCAGGATCTTTCTCTTGTTTCTCGCCCGCCCCTCTCTCTCTCTCTCTCGCTCTCTCTCACTCTCTCTCACTCTCTCTCTCTCTCTCTCTCCTCTCTCTCTCCTCTTCTCTAAACCATTTTTTTAGGCCTACCTCGTCGACAAACTTTCAACGAACCCTCCGTGCCGCCGTTCAATACGTTCTCTACGGCACGCCACTCGTCCTCGGTGCCCTCCAATATTGTGTCTTCTCCCGTTACTCTCTTATGCACAAACCCTCCAAAGAACTTGTGATATGACCCCCTCCCACTGCCTCTATTTCCCTTTTTGCGTATTTAATAATACTGTCTATGGATACTCCTTTTGTCTCTGTATGCATCGTTTTTTGCGTGTGACTAACCTCATTCCCAGCGGCTCACCCTCCTGGTTGTCGTTTTTTGCGGGTTTTACTAATAAAAGCTTTGAAGTTCAAGTTGGTTATCGTTTTCCTCGATGCGTTGAATAGAGCCAAAAAGATACATTTACACGATAATGGCTTTAATATGTTTCTAGCTTGGCTCGTTTTTGGATCTTCAACGCTTTTTTGGAAAATACGCTTTACTAAAATTCTAATAACTGTCAAAACTGATTTTCTGCAAGTTTTTGGCTTAAAACAAGCTTTTTGGCATAGCTTTTGGTGCTGGTTCGTTTCCATTTTTATACTACAAAACATTGACTTTAGACCATAAACTACAAAAATCACGCCCGGAATGTTTTTGTGCTATTGTAGTTTGTACTTTAAAGTTAAGTTTTATAAATAGTTTTTCAAACATTTTTTGGAAGAATCTTGTTTCAGGCTCCGAAATATGGTGTTCGCTATGAGTGACGCCCAAATACAGAATCTGCTCGAAAAACGATGCTAGAAAATATCGTTTTAGACAGAAACTATTAGTGTTTAGGGCTAAAGACAGATAGAATAATCCTTTCAAAAATCGGCCCCGAATTCGAACTAAGACTCTTTATTTATGGGTAATCAGAGGCTTTATAACTTTTTTTTTCAGGACAATGTTATCAACACTACACGCCGTGCACGAGATGAGGGCTTGGCTCCCGTGTTCGTTGTTGTCGGTGTCTATGGTAAGCTTTTAAACGCTCCGATTTTTATATTTAGGTCCCGTTCGCCACCCTATCCCTGGGCGTCGGCGCCATTTCGTGGGTGACGCCAAAAGACGTGTTTTTGGTAGTTTTTGATCTTATTCTTATCCCAGAATTTGTTTAGACGCTCGACCACCACCTCTACGAAGCCTACATGCGGCTGTGTCTCTTCGTTTTCGAGAATTGGTCAAGTGTCCAGGTATTTTAAGGTGTAGATTAGAAGTTCCAGTTCTGTTGTTAGATTTCTCTCTACGGCGATGTCGAACAATTGAAGGGCGCGCGAGAACGAGCGGTGATAATGTCGAATCATCAGTCTAATGGTAGACTATCTCTTTTTCGAGAGACCGAATTATTTTGTATCGAAATAGGCTCAACAATGTAGTAGAAAGCGTATTTATTAGGTCCAGAAAAAACTATTTTGAAAGGTAGGCAATTGTACTAACCGGAATTTTGCCGGAAACGGGTCATTTTCGGCAAAAAAGGTATTTCAGGGTATCCTAATGAGAAAGTGTGTTAAAAAGGTTTGATTAACCTTTTTGGCAAAATTTCAGGGCTTCTGGGAAAACTACCTACATTGGAATATTCTTGTTTTTAGATTTTTCCGGCAAATCGATAATTTTAAGACGAAAAATCTATATATTTTCTTTTTGGCTAAAAAACCAACGCTTTTTATGTGATTTTTTGCAAATACTAAGAAATGTTTAGGTTTTGGATGAAAACCCCAAAAAATTTTGGCCGAAAGGGTCGTTTTTGCGAGAATTCTATTTTTTTCGACTTTTTAATAAAGTTTTTATTTATCCAGATAATAAAATGTGTATAGAATATTTTTTACAATAATAAACTTGCTCGTTTTTAGTCGACTGGGCGGTGATCATGGGCCTGGCTGCACGGCAGAAGGACAACGAGCGCGGCTTCCGCGTCATGGTCAAGCACGCCATCCACTATGTGCCACTGTTTGGGTGGTACATCTTTCAAGTAACGTTTTTAAAAACAATCAATTTTTCGTGTTTTTTAGCACGGCTACATCTACGTGCGTCGATTCGGGGAGTTTGTCAGCACGCCCGTGCGCAGACAGCTGCATTTTTTGGATGGTCTACCGGAGCCCTATTGGCTGCTCATTTTCCCGGAAGGCACGAGGTGAGGGTTTAAAGGCATAAGTGCCAGAATTGACCCCTCGCGCTAACTAGATGTCGACAGCTACGCGATACTCTTAGGAACGCATTTTTATTTTTATCTGGTCCTTTTGTACCCATGGAATCCAGAGCAATTTGAACGTTTTTTGGAATGTCTCGTAGCTGGCGACACCTAGTAGATCGTAGAGGTCGATTTTAACGCTTCCTGGTTGCTTTAGAGGTACATCCAAGTCATAACTAGTTGGAATTAGCTTAGCCATGGATTCCCTATAGATTTTGTCGACTTTGGACCTTTAAAAACTTTCATTTTAAAAATTTGAATTTAATTTTGAATTTAATTTTTTGTTTTATTGTTAAAAACCTCCGTTTTCAGATTCACAGCCAAAAAGCCGAAGCTGATCGAGGCGAGCCAGCAATTCTGCGAGAAAGAGGTACAGAAGTAACATATTTGAAAAACCTATTCCTTTTTAGGGAATGTCAAAACTCTCCCACGTACTAACGCCTCGCGTCGGCGGACTGCACCTCGCCCGGGAGCACCTGAAAAGCCTGGACGCCGTCTACGATGTTACGATAGGATATGGGCAAACCAGGTGAATTTTATAGGGAATTTTTGTTTTTTGTTCTTTTAAAGTTTTGAATAACAGAATGAAATTTCCAGGCTTCCCGGTCGTGCCGGAATCGCTCCCGGTATGTTTGAGTACGTTTGCGGAGGCCAGGCGCGTCGTCTATGTGTTCATATTAAAAGGTATGTGGGCTAAGCTTTTGGTGTGTTTCCGTCAAAATGCCGACATTTCATAATGTCGAAAGTCAGGATGTTTGTATTTACATAAGATCATTTTCCCGGAAAAACCCCTGATTCCTATGCAAAAAGAATTTCGACATTCTGAATCTCGACATTATGAATATCGAAATTATGCAATTTAGTTATTATGAAATTTCGACATTCTGTTTATCGACATTATGAATTTTCAAAAGATGAGATTTCGACATTATGAAATTTCAACAAGATGAAATTTCGACGTTATAAAATTTCGTCATTCTGATTTTCGACATTATGATAGCAAATTCTTTATAGTAATTGACATTTTTCAGATTTCCGGTCTCCGAGTGCCCACCGACAAGCAGCGTTGAAGGCGTGGCTTTATCAGCGTACCAAGAGAAAGACAGGTCAGGCTTTTTTGCTGGCTACGATTTTCATGTGTTTTTTAGATTACTGACGCAATTCGAAGAAACGGGCGAATTCCCGGATGTCGTTTCTGCCGACGAGCCCACCCTTTCGATAGCCAAAACGTTGCCCTCGACGATATTCTTTGTGGCGGCGCTGGCGGCTCCGTTCTTTTCGACAAAGGTTGGTTTTGAAGAAAAATACCGACAAGTCGAAATGCCGTCAAACGAAAAGCGGCCATGCAAAATGCCGATAGCAAAAATACCGACAAATCAAGGCTGGCAACAGAAATGCCGACAAGCCATAGGGCTATTGATCAAAATGCCGCCTCGAAACTGCTTAGAATCAAATGTTCTTTTTCTGTAATGTGGCCTTTTTGGTGTCGGTATTTCGGCTGTCGGCATTTTGGTTGTCGGCATTTTAGCTGTCTTGATTTTGATAGGCAATTTCGAAAATCGACATTTCCGCGGTATGTAGTTGAATGTCGGCATTTTCGCCCCGTTTTTGTTTGTCGGCGTTTTAAAAGCCTGCTTATCGGGTTTCGATTTTTCGTTTGTCGACATTTTGCCGATTCATCAATTTTTAGTAAAATTTTAATTTTTTTAGGTGCGTACCACGTACCTGTGCACAATGGCCTCGTTCCCGTTGCTGATCGGATGGCTACACCTGCGGAAATGTGTCTAAAATGGTAGCTTTTATTTGTTTGATTAGTGTCTAGCCGATAGGAATTAAGTATCTCACTCTTTTTGTTGAATTTTTATTGGTTTATCGATCGATTGTGATATTGTGATCATATTGTTGATGCTCCATTTAACGTGCCTTTGCCATCATCAATTTGCTCAACGTTCATTACGGATAAATGGGTTTCTTGCTTTTTTACGATCTTTTTTGTCCCGGGCGGCTCCTTCAGGTTTTTCTACAGCTAAAGTTTCGGGTTCATCTATTTTTTAATTTTGAAGGAAATGGTTGAAACCGGCGGCGACGACTGCGACAAGGGCGACTTCATCTACTGCTTGCTGACAACCTCGAGACGTCGCGCCGGAAGTAGGAGAATTCTCAAAAGTCGGTCAGTTTTTGTTCATTTTTAAATAGTAGGGGGATTTTGGCTTTTTAAAGTCATAGATTCGTCAGAAATTGATCCTTTTTATGTTTTTAAAAAATGTAGGTTCAATTTGGGTTCATTTTTCAAAATTATTCAGCCGTTTTAGAGCATCGATTAGAATTTGTGTACTTGCTGAAGTCGTTGAATCGTAGTTTCGAAGCTGTTGTTGGAATAGAACCCGAAATTTATCGATTTTTTTGAGAATAAAAACGGAGGATTTTAGTTTAGAAATAGCTTATCAAAATGGTCACAAAATAGGCGAGGGGCAACGGGAAAAAGAAGGGCTTTTGGGCTGCGTTATCTTCATCGTGGGGTTTTCGTGTCGTGGAGGCGACGATCGGCTCGTCGGTGAGCACGGCGAACCGGGCGAGGAAGCCGGATTTTGTGTCGGCCGACGGGCGCCAGTACAGCTAAATAGTGACATAGATTTTTCTTTTATAGTTTGGTGTTGAAGCTGATTTTCTTGGTTTTCTGATTTTCTTTAGCTTTTATAACTTTAGCTTAAAACTAAAATACGATTTTTAACGAAAAAACGCATTTTTTTTTTGTTTGTAGTTTGGAGTCTTGAACCGATAAAATTTAGTTTAAGTTAGGCTAGTTTTCTAGTTTTTATACCTTACCTTTATCTGCTTGCCCAGCCCGCCGATATCCGTCCGGTTGGCCTGTTTGGTGATGCTGAAATTGGGGGTTTTCAGGCTCGATTCTATAGTTTAACTTGTGCGAACTATGTAAAACTGCAATTTAATTTTGTGCTTTGTAGTTTTGTGAAATTAGCGGTTATTAAGATAACTACCATTTTTTGCTTTTGAAAAACTTACTTCATCTCAATGCCCCGCGTATAACTCTAGCGATCCGCTGCTGCCCGGGTCAACCGATTCAAAATCAAACCGACGAACGCTTCTTCTAAATGGGGAAAATTACTTGGGAAATTGGGAAGTAGGCTTATTTTCGTCGGGAAGTGGTTTTTAAAGTTTCTCTCTCTCTCTCTCTCACCTTTCCAGCTAGACTCTATCGTCAGATTCCGGTGGCCAACATTTGCCGGTGTTGCCGCGAAATTTCCGGGATATTCGTGGCTCATCACCCAGCCCCAGGCTTGGGGCACCGGCTTTGGGGCGACGACGTCGGCTTCTAGATAGTGGAGTAATTAGTATTCGTGCGTACACTAAATACCGTTTCATTTTAATTATTAAAAGTAGTTTTTATTAACTTTTTACAGGGTATCGAAGCCTTCAATTTGACCCTATTTGTTTTTATCCATTTTTGTAAGGTTAATATGTAGAAATTCTGGTTTTTAGGGTATCCCAGATTTAAGTGAATGCTACTTTTGCCTCAAATTTCGTCTTTTAAAAACAGCTTGATTTCCTGCAAGTTTTATAACATTTAACTTATTCTCCTTTACGGGGAATCATTATATTTAAAGTTTACTGCTTTTTATTATTTACCTGAAATTGGTTTAATTTTGTAGAAGCTGGTGTTTTTATGATTTTACAGTTTCTGGTATCTGCCGCTTACCAGTGGTCGGCTTCACGATAAGCGTAGCATTACATCCGGCCGGCACCAAAAACGTAGCGGCAGGGCTTCGGACGTAGCTTGTAATGTAGCCAATCAGGGTAGTTGAGCTGGATTTTGATAGCGTAATCGAATTGGGAAAGCTTCTCACTTAAAGTGCATGAGCCTGTATTTCTCCTTGCCGTCGTCGCTGCCGGGGATTCCGGAGAGGTACAGCTCGACCGTGCAGTTTGAGGACTAAAATTGAGTGATTTTAGGACTTTTTGATCTTTTTAATCTTTGGTTTAGCTGAAGAATATAACTTATTAGAGTTTTTAGGTTCTGTACTGTTAGCGGGGGGGGGTCATTTCGGTCTATCGCCCGGTAAGGTCCAAAAATGAAAAACACTTTTTTGACAGCGTTTTAGGTAGTTTTGACATAAAAAAGGTAATCAACATTATTATTATTATCTTCGTCAATTTTTGATTTTTGCTAAAAATCGAAGAAAATTGTCGAAAAATTCGAATTTTTAGGAGTTTTTGATATCAAACAAAAACTAAGACCCCTAGAAAAATGCTTGCTGCATTAGTTTAGCCAGCTTCCCCGTGAACAGATTAGTGCTAGTTTTTGATACCCTAAAGGCTCAACTCACCACATCCTTGACGTCCACCGAAAATATTGGCTCTGCGTCGTCGCAGAAAAAGGTGTGCGCTTGGGGGTTGGGGCTTGCTAAAAAATAGGGTTTTTTATAAATTATAAAAATAATAAATATAATAATACATAAATTTTTGTCTGTTTTTTAAAGATGACGGTACCTTGCACGACGTTCGTCTCCCCTTTATCGTCAAGCCGGCTCAGCTGGTGTGTAAACTCGAATTTGGCCGTGTTTTCTAGAAAATTCAGGTGATAATTTTAGTGACAAAAACCGGTAGCGAAAATCTTTAAATTTAAGTCGAAAAATCTACTCGATTTCTCTGTGGTTCGTGTAAAGGAAAGGACGTAGTTGGAGTAGTAATTCTTTTGCAAATCCACCGTCACCTTGGGGCCAAAGAACCGGGGCGCCGTGAAGTTTTTCGAGCTAAAAATAGTCGATTTTACTACTACTTAGCTTTTTTAACAGAATTACAACGTATTTTTCGTACCGTAAATCGGCAAAAAAACGTACTCGACCGTATCGGTCCCGTCGCTGATCGTGAACGTCGTGGCGGTGATGGCGTCGACAAAGAGTTGAACGTAGATTAGGCAGTCCGCGCAATCACTATCCACTACTAACTGTAGAAATTGGTTTTAAAGGGATGGGGACACTTCAGGCTCACCACCGTCTTCCCCACCGTATCCCCAAACGCAATGTAGGAACCGTCAATAGCTGTCAGCGTAGCGTTTTGAGCGCGGTGGAGTGGAGTGCTGTAATTTAACATTGTTTAGTAGGTTAGAAGAATTCGCTTAGAAGATCCATATTCAACTTTTTTTGGAGCCCTATCCCTCATCCGAAACCGGATATTTTTTACTTTTTAGATATTTTTTAAATGACAAAATTGACGAGACAATTTATCTTACTCGATTTTTTTTCTTCGTTAGCGACATTAGCCTATTCTATCCATATTTTTACTTCTAAGTCCGCTTACCGTTTTGACTACGCGGAAATTAGCGAAATTACACGCCGAACCAGATTACAGATTTTTTGGCGCTCCTCGGGATTTTGCTACAAAATTGTCGAGCTGAATGTAATTGGAGCCTTTCAGTGCTTTTAGCTGGCTTAGAACTGAAAATCCGAAGAGTGAGCTGATTGAACCGAGCAGTGCCAATTCGAATTACCATATGACGGCGATTCCAAGACCCCGAAATTTTGCTTCATATTGCTAGGAGGTGTTTTGGGTGACCTTCAAAAACTAGGCCACGGCATTCCACAGAGGCACGGATAGGTCCCTCTGGGGGCGTAGCGCAACAGGGTAGCACCGATGCCACGGTACCACGCACACGACCCGAGTTCGAATCCCGCCGCCACAAATTTTTTTTTGCTTTTTCGTCCAAAACAGGGAAACGCTTTTGTATTTCATCGGATAAGGAAGATTTGGACAGAAACTTAGTAATGAAGCGATAAACTGAGATTGTTGCAAATCATTGAGCCGCGACATTGCCGAATTTTGTGCCAAATAGCCATTCCTAAGCGTTTTTGCACAAATTTCCCCGGTCTGGGGGTAAACAACCCTAATTCTTCCAAATCAAAGCTCAGATTTCCCAGAAAATACTTCTTTTCCGCGTTATCGAAAACCGCACAATATTCGTGAACGAAACTTCAAACGATGATCAAAAAAAAGTACCAGAATAGATTTTCGACCATCAGGTCTCAAAAGCTGCGTCTTTGCGTCCAGATTATTTAAATCTAATTCATTTTCAAAAACTTCTATGAAACTTTCGAGAAAAATACGATTTTGTCTAAAAGTTTGTAGATTTTGCTTTGGGGGCGCAAAAACACGTAATGAGCGCACTGTTCCATTGTGCAGGGGCGCCCTGCGTAGCCTAAAAGCTATCCGTGCCTGCCCGCTAAGGACTGGAATTGCGTGAGGCAGTTTAAAGTAGGCGTGGCACCAGTAGGTTTTTGCTCTGAAAAGCGAGCTCGGGCTAGATCGACTTGGACCCTGGTAAAACTTGCTTTAGCGTAGCTTAGTGACTTGTCTTGCTCACTGGAAAAGCAGGAACTAGCCCTTTAAAACTGAAAGATATGCGAATGGTAGTTTTGCTGCCGAAGTGGCTTCGGTTACGAGCTTGGTATGAAGCAGCTTATTGACTTCTCCGACTTACCAACTATAAAAAAGAAGAATTGAAGTATTCTGCTGAAAAATTGCATTTTTGCAGACGCGTTTTAGAATCAGAAACCAAATATCCTAAGCTTTCTAGTGCCTGAAAGCAGGCTTTATCGGCTTAGGTGACTTCGTTTTAAAGCTAGCCGACTCGACCTACCAATTATAAGCAAGAAGAATTGACGTATTCTGCCGAAAAACTCCATTTTTTGCAGCCAAGTAGAAAATCAGAAATCGAAATATCGGAGGACCTTGTTGAACCGGCTGAACTGGTTGAAGCCGGAGTGACAGATTTCGGCTTTTCCTCCGGCAGGGCCCTCCCCCCTTTTTGGGGAAATATTTGCGTGAATCTTTTGTATCCGATGCCCTCCTCCCGCTCCTTTCAATTCAACCCGATATTTTATGGGCTTTTCCGAGCGTTGTGGCTTACATGTTTGTTCGTACTGAGTCATCCAACGGACTCGCAAGGGGCCAGGGTTACGGTAGATTCACGATTTATTGACGTCCCCCCCGCGCTGCAGCCATAAGTTTTTCTACCAGATACCGGCCATGACGAATGCGTAGTTTGTCATCGGGGAATTTTGCGATTGGTTGCGAGAATGGCGGTACTTGTGCATTATCGGGGGAGACTAATTTTTTCTGTAAATCTAGAAATGCCTAGTAACTTAATAACAAGTAGTTCATAATTTTTTCAGTAAAATAAAAAAGTTATTACTAGCCAAATCATCTGAAAACTTTGAAATTTTTTTCAAAAGGTGGAAATTTTGGTCAAAAACGGTCCTTTTTGGCCGAAAAATCGATAATCAAAAGAAGTTAATCGATATCTTTTTATTTTTAGCAGTTAGGTGTAGCTAGGAGAACAAAAACTGGATTTCCCTATGCCAAGCCCCCCCCCCGCTAACAACCCAGTACCCGTTTTTCTTGGATGCAATCTGTTTGAAACAGAAATAGCGGGAGTGTTGCTAAACTCTTTTTGACTATTGCTGAACGTAGAAACCTTACAAATTCGACCAAGAATCGTCATTTTTTACCAAAATTTCGGCTTTTGGAGAATGTTTTAAAGTTTTTAGTTAGTTTTTCTAGTTGAAACGTTTTATTTCATTAAAACATTGCTAAAATACTTGCTATTAAGTTACTAGGAATTTCTATATCTAATGAAAAAAATGGGTTCCTAGACAAATTTGGTCCCCCCGATAATGCGAAAGAACACAAAAAAAAAACATTTTTGGCGTAAAAGTCCCGGAAATAAATTTTTTGGCTTCACTATCACTTTAAAGCTTCCGCTGACCCCATATCGTAAGTTCCAAGCACCGACATAGTTTGTGTCTACGCGCATGCAAAAACACGCTCAGCGCTCCTTATCACCCCGATTTTCGATGCGGGGTAGCTGTAGTTGACCAAGACACCCAGCTGTCTGCCTCGGGGGTCAAGCGCTATTTGAAGTATTTTTTCTATTAAATATATTTTCTATTAAACCCCCCACTACTCTACTTTTTCTATTAAATACATTCTCTATTAAACGCTATTAAATATGCTAATTTTCTATATTCTTTTAATATCCTTTCATCGAATTTTTGCACTAAATATTCTCGTCTATTCCCCGCGATATGCCCCGTCGCATACGAATTTTGTCGGCCGCGTGGCGGATATTTTAGCCGAGGCTGGCCATAAAGTGGTGAATTCGAATTCTTCGTAATTTATCTAATTTAGCTTTGAAGGCTTCTTATGAAATTATGATAAAAGTGTTATTTTACCTGTATTTCTGATCTGGTTTATGCTCGGAATCCTAGTTTTGGACTGAAAAGGCGCCGCGTCTAGAGCACTATAGTGGCGTAACTTTATTAGGTTTCGTTTGATTTATAGTTGTTTAAGGTTTATTATTCATTATCATTTATTGTTTACATTGCTTTATGATTCGAATCTTAAAAAGGATATCAAATCTAAAAAAATCTAAATCTAAATCTAAAAATGGTGCTATATAAAAGGTTTATACTAGGGGATTTTGACAATAAAGAGGGTTAATTGAAGGGCACGCTATAAATCACGACACCGAATTTTTTAATGCCTTTAATTCCAGGTCGTTCTTCAGCCCGTGTTGATTGCGCAGCAGACAGGCACCGGGACCGCGTTGGCCAAGGTCCGTTCGTTTTAATGGGGTTATGAACCCGAATGGAGTCGGATCTCGGGGAAAAAGATCTCTGCTAGCTTGCCCTGCTTCTCAAAGGGTCACAGCTTGCCTGCCCTAGATAGATCGAGCTCTTACTCACTTCAGTTCGCTCTCAAACAATAGCTCCGGTTTACCCCGTCCCTCGTTGACGACATTTTCTCGTGGCTGCTGTTTTGTCTTTTCTTAACCATTTCCGAAAAAATCTCTGCTAGCCTGCCCCATGTTAGGATTCGTAGTGTGGTAAAGTAACGAGTGCAAGGTGGTTTTTCTAGAATGGGTTTTTATCCTGGAGTTTTTGGTGCCGACAGCTTCTCGAGTTTTTCCTTCGTCTCGTGTAGCCTGTCGTTCAGTGACCGTACTAGGGGAATATAATCTTCGACATATTTCTCAAATTCCTTCGCTGCTGCTCGCATCTCTTCCCGTACTTTGTGGCCGTCTAAAAAGCGGATTTTTTGGTTTTTAGAAATTTAAAAATTTTTAGCATTTTTAAAAGCCAGGTTTTGGATTTTCCGGGTTAATTTGCGGCGCACGGCACACAGTGATGGGTTTTCTATGAATTTTGTCGCATACGGGACACGCAACGCGCTAAAAGTTTCTTTCGCGTTATCGGGGGGGGGGGGCAAATTTTTTCTAAAGGTCCATATTTTCTAGTAGTATATATAGAGTCAGTATTTTCTAAACCGTACAAATTTTGACCAAAAAAGGCAAAAGCATCGATTTTTTTTGACCAAAAATGTTCTCTGTATAAATGTTATAGTTTTATTCTTGTTTTTTACACTAAGATGTAGTTCTATTTTGCTAATAACGCTATTAAAAAACGTACGAAAACCTTACTAGAGATTTCGAGACTTATCGGACAAACAGTTGTCTCTAAAAACTATCATAACTCGTTTTCGCTGACCTATTAGAGTACGTTGCTGCTCAATCGCACCGTACGCCGCCTTCTTGGCCGCCAATAACGCATTAACGGCATCTCGCGTACAGTCGTGTAGCCCCGTGATATTCGCGCCACCTTCGTAGAGGTTTTTCTGCTCGAGCCAATCTCGGTGCGTAGCCCCTCCAATTCGACGATCGTCAACTTGACGGTCTTGTGTGTTTGGTGGTCCGATAGTCCGCACGCGCCGCAGATCGTTTTCTGGAATTTTATGGAAATACTGTGGGCTCTACCTGGGCAAATTTTGGAATTTTGAAGGCTTTCTCCACTTTCGTGATATAATTATTGGTTTAAACATACTTTTGGCAGCTTATTACGCGTTTTTAATCAAATTAAAAATATTTTTGAATTTTTCAAAGATTTTTCGATTTTTTTTTATTTTTTTGAAACCTTACAATTACAAATTTATTGGTTTCTTCATAATTTTGTTCTTTGAATCAAATTCGATATAATCCTACCTTTCCGCAGTCCGTGCAGCAGAAAAACTGTTTGATGTCGAATTCGAATTCGCATTCCTCGCATCTTCTCGTCAGGCTGATATGATTTTCTAAGCCATTTTGGCTTTTCCGGGCCTCAAACGAGCCGCTGGTCAATAGGCTTCCTTTCGCCAAATCGGAAATGCTGCCCCGTCTCGAATTTAGGCGTTTGACAAGCTCGAGATGTTCCAAGTTTCGTATGAATCCCTCGCCTGGCCCTCCTGAATCCTTGATTTTAGCGGGTTTGTTCGGTGCTTGTCTTTCCCTAAGCATCTCTGCTGGCCTGCTCTTTCCCAAAGAATCCCTGCTAGCCTGCCCCATCCCCGAAGGATCTCTGCTAGCCTGCCCCTTCCTAAAGAATATGCGCTAGCGAAATTTTCAGCCTGCCCTCTCTACAATAAAAAAACACAGCTTGCTCACGTTTAAAATGTTCATAACTTTTTTAATAGCATACCTTGCGTCCTTCCCAGCCCGACGAGAAATCGAGATATTTGACGTAAAAGCTAAGCACATCACTGCCAGCTCCAGCCGGACCATCCCCGCCTCGACATCTCTTCCCACATTTCGGCCGTTGCTCCGGGGGTTTGCACGTTTTACAGGCTCGATGGCCGCACGCGAAGATGTACTCGTAGTTTTGGGAATCGGTGCAGAAACTGCACCCAACCCCGCCAATATCTGGTGCGCCGTCACCCAGCCAAGCTCGGCGTCTTTGAAGAAGCCGCCTGGAAAATTTAGTTATGAAACGTTAGCCCATGCCGAAGGAACCTCTGCTAGCTTGCGCTTTCCAAAATAATCTCTGCTAGGCTCCCCATTTCCAAAGAATCGCTACCAGCTAATCCATTTCCTAAAAAATCTCTGCTAGCCTGCCACTTCCTAAAGAATCTCTGCTAGGTTGTCCTTTCCAAATGATCTCTGTTAGCCTCCTCTTTCCTAAAGAATCTCTGCTTTCCTGGCTATCCTTTCTAATATTGACCCACCTTTAGTGACAATCTCCATAACGAAGCTGCCGGGAATTCCATCCGTTTTTTCTTGACACTTCTTACATCCCAATTTGCTGTCGGCCGTCAGAATTGCCCCATTTTCAACGGTGAACGCCGTTCCGCATTGTGGGCAATTCAGAAACTCGACCTTCTTTATCTGGCTCCTCAGACTGGCAAATTTCGGCCGTAATAGGAATTCCTCAGCTGGAGCACGCTAACGGAATGCATGAAATGAATTTGCTTAGCATTTTTACCTCTGTCATCCGCAGTCGCAAAGGGCCCATCCTAACCTCTCTAGCTTTAAGGCTGCCGGAAGTTGGTTCCGCCATTTATTATTCGTTTGGGCTGGTTCTAAAGTGAAAAACGTCATACTTGCTTTGGGCTTAATTTAGTAAATTTTTGTGAAAACCTGAGGCGAGGGAAGCCATTTTTATTAAAGCCGTTGTTCTCGATTTTACTTATAAAAATGAAAAGAAAAAGAATAGCACTAAAAGAATGTGGTTCTTTCGCATTACCGTGGGGTGGGGACCGACATTTTTTGTATAAGTTTAAAAATGTCTCGTAGCCTAAGAATAAATATTTTAGTTTCATAGTTTTTTTTGTGATAAGATAACTATATTTCAGTTAGGAAGCTATCAAAAAACTTTAAAAAAGGGAAATTTGGTTCAAAAATCTCCACTTTTGGTCGAAAAAGTCGATATTTTTTATATTTCGAGCAAAAATTTGTAAAGTTTCACGTTTAGGAATGGTAAAAAACCTTTCACAAATGACTTAACTACTTATTTATGGAAAAATCAGATCGTAGGAAAAAGTTGCCCCCTAAAGCGAAAGAACCAAGAATTCAGCTTCTGGGCTTTTTTGGTGGTTAAAGATTCGACTCGATCAGTAAGAATCAAAGATTCCTTGCCAATAAAAACTATGCATAAAATTAACTGGCAATGAATAATATTGGCTGGAAAGTGATTTTCTCCGCGGCCATTTGACAGCCACAATTTTCTTGTGGCACAAAATGGCGCCGCGGTGATACGGGTCCCCTGAAATAATCGATTTCTGAAAGGGACAAACGTCTTGAAATAATCCTCATATCTAAAATCAATAAAACATAACATTAAAAATAGGCTAAAAATTAAATTATCGATTTTTTCAGGTAATCGAGCTGCCACCCAGCGAAAATGTTGGTCAGCTACTGCCCTCCGTCATGTCGGTGTCGGATAGTGAGAGGTGGACAAGCTCCGGGACTGACCCGCGGCCAACAATTCAGGTACGCGTTGAGCTACTAAAGAATCTCTGCTAGCTTGCCCTTCCTAGAGAATCTCTGCTGGCCTCCCCGTTTCCTAAAAAATCTTTGCTAGCCTGCCCTTTCCTAAAGCATCTCTGCTAGTCTGCCCTCTTCCTAAATTTTTAGAATTGTATTTTTTTCAGTTCCTCACCTTCATGCGGTGCGCCACGCTGGACTTTACGAAAAGTGGGTTATTTCTGTTTTTTTTTTAATATTTTATTTTAGGTATTTTCGAGGACGAGCGACTTCTAGAAGAGCTGCGCGGCTACAAATTCGACGTCGGGTTTTCGGAGTGCTTGGAGGGCAGTGGATTTGGTAAGCTTTTCTGGTTTTTTCGAGGGCAGGCTAGCAGAGATTCTTTAAAATTCAGAAAAAATTTCATTTTTTAGCGATCTTCCACCACATCGGCCTCAACAAGTACATCGGGATTTTGTCGTCTACATTCGGCGCGAGTTTCCCGTCAATTTTTGGGGCACCGATGGCGCCCGCATACGTGCCGTGTGGGTTTTTAACCTAATATTTTAATTTTTTTTACCAGTCTTATTACTTATATTTAAGTCTTGATGGAATTCTAGAATCCTGCCTTCTACGGTCCTTTAAAATCTACATTTTCAGCGATGGCGTCGAGTTCAACGGATCAAATGAGCTTCGTGGAGCGAGCGATGAATTTGGTCGGATCGGTGATGGAAAAGTAAGGAAATTTGCCTAATTTTCTCGGCTAGCCTCCCTTTTTCCTAAAGGATCTTTGCTCGACTGCCCTTTCCTAAAGAATCTCCGCTAGCACGCCTTTAAAAATCTGCTTTTTCAGGCACATGATCACCGGCGGCTTCGCAATGTTTGACGACTATTTACGAACTGTCGATCCTGAATTTCCGAAAATAGAGGTGAGCCCAGGAATTTTTGGTGTTTTTCCTCTAAGAATCTCTGCTAGCGACCCCATTTTCAGGATCTCCTCACCGGCGCCTCGTTCGTGCTGGCCAACGTCGAGCCGTACTACGATCATCCCCGCCCTCTAATCCTGAAGCTACAGTATTTCGGCGGGATTGCCGTGCCGGAACCCAGGCCATTAGAGCAGGTAACGCACTTTAAAATAGATTTTCTAACATTATTTTAGAAATGGAAAGATATTCTGAATCTCCGCCCGGCCACCGTGCTCATCTCCTTTGGCAGTATCGCGAAGAGCAAGGATATGCCGAGGGAATCGAAGATGGCGATTATAAAGGCTATTAAAAGGTCGGAAATGGGTAGCTAGCAGGGACTTTTTAGGAACGGGCAGGCTAGCAGAGATTCTCTAGGAAAGGGCAAGCTAGCAGAGATGCTCTAGGGCAGGGCAGGATAGCAGAGATTCGTTAGGAAAGGGCAGGCTAGAAGACATTCTTTTGGAAATCAGGCTAGCTGAGATTCTTTGGGAAAGGGACAGGCTACACTTTAATAAAGTATTTGGTTCTTTCGCATTATCGGTGGGATCAAAAATTTTCTTAGCGTCCAATTTTTTAAATATAAATAGCGGAACTGTTTCTAAACTGTTTTTTACTATTTCCTAACGTCAAAACTTTACAAATTGCCATTAAAAAATGCAAAAAATATAGGTTTTACGACCAAAAATGGCGCCGTTTTGACCAAAATTTGGACCTTTTGAAAATTTTTTCAAGGCTGTTAGGTAGTTGTCTAGTCAAAATGTAGTTGGATTGTACTAAAATCTGGTAAAATACTTCCTATTAATTTACTAGACATTTCGAGATTAAAGAAAATTTTGTTCCCCCGATAATGCAAAAGTACCAAATATTTTTCAGTTTGCCCGACGTCACCTTCATCTGGAAATATGAAGCCCCCGAAGAGCTTCCAGAAGCCCAAGAAGCTCCAAACTTAATTCTACATCCCTGGGTGCCACAAGCCGACCTACTTGGTAAGCTTTGTAAACTTTGCTTATTTTTATCATTTTTCAGTTGACAAGCGCCTGACGGCGTTCATCACCCACGGCGGCGCCGGCAGCGTCAACGAGTTTACCTGGCGAGGCAAAAAAGTAAGTTCTTCTGCATTCAGCTCAATGCTAAATTCAGGCCATCGTCGTGCCCCTCTTCGCCGATCAATTCGCCAACGCGAAGCTGGTCGGCGGTGTGGGCAGCACGCTGGAGTACAACAAGTTCGAGCTGGGCGATGCCGCCAAGTTGGAGGCGGCGATACGGGAGCTGCTGGATAATGAAACGTGAGTTTTAGCGGTATTTCGAGTAAATCTCAGTTTTAGGCTAACCAAAAATGCGGAGCGGATGGCCGCGATGTTGGCGAATCGCCCCTTTCCGCCTCGTGAAGTTCTCCTGAAAACCACCGAGTTTGCGGCGGCGTACGGTAGGGAAAAGCATGAAATAGGCCTCGAGCTGCCCAAGGAAAATTAGAAAAACTATTTAGAAACTTCTTACAAAGCAATTTAGGCCCGCTGACCGAGCTCGACCCGCATGGTCGCCAGCTCTCCTTCGTCGAGTACTTCTTGCTTGATAATTCTGGTCGTCCTCCTCGCCGTTGTGCTTGTCATCCTCGCATTTGTGTTTATTTTAAGAAGACTTTGTTCAAAACCCCAGAAAAGAAAGTATGAATAAAATTGCTCGAAAATGATGTCAAAACCGCATCCCATCGCTTGAAATTCGCATTCGAAGAACAGACAGACAGCTAGATTGATAGTTTTTTAGATGCAGAGGAAATGAAATAAATACATTTCATTTTGAGTTTTATTTTTAGTTTGGAAAATCGATTACGATATGAAATAGTACGAATGCACCGCCATTACGCGGAATACGGTATGGTAGCGTTCCGTTTCGTTTTTTTTTTTGAAATGGACGAAAAGAATACGGTCTAGAATTGTAAATTTAATCAATAAAAATACCTTTTTATATCTAGTTCGCGAATTTTATGTAAAAACTTGTAAACCGTTGCTTTTGTGAGGTATGGCGGGGTTTTTTGGTCTTCGCGGCCACGTTCTTGTGCTTTTTTGAACTTATCCGTTTGGAAACCCAGCAATTTGTTGCACTGCAGAGCTTTAAAATCAGTTACTAGCTTGGTGTTGCAATACTTCGATTGTTCACAAGTCTGTTTTACCTGACCTTACTTTTACTACCTGTTTTAGTTGTTTCGCGGCCTCGGTTCCGTTTTTGCACTCTTCTTACGCTTAATTCTTTTACCTTTTATTTCTTTCTGTTTTCCGTCTTTCTTTTGCGCTAGGCCGCGCTTGAAAACCGTCAAAAACACGTCTTGGCTCAGCTTTGCAATATTTCGAAGATTCACGCGTTCGAACAAGCTGATAGGCACTTTTTACACTTACTTCTTTCTTGGTAAATGCTCTATTGTCTATTCCTGTTGCTTTCCTAGTTGTGTTTTCACTAGCTTTCTTCCCAGGTACTCGTAGGCTTTGCGTTTTCGCAGTAGCAGTAGCTTACAGCGCTTTAAAACATCAAAACGGTTTTTAACACTATTTGCTTGGTAAAATGCTACTTTCCATTTCTTCTTGTGCTCATACTTTCCTGGCTTTATCTAGTTTTTCCAGGTACCCGTAACCTATGCGTGTCCGCCGCAATGGCGTCGAGACGGGCAGTCTCGTCCGCCGCTCAACCCTCGTTCGGCGCCGCAACAGCCAACGAACCGCCACCATCCTCAGCGCAGCCGCGGCGTCGAATACTGCCGGTGCTGCGTCGGCCAGCTGCACGTCAAGGTAACTATTTTTTGCCTTTATTAACCTGATTTTCTTTAGCATTTTCTACTCATCCTCCAGCTGCTCTTCATTCTCTTCGCCGGATGGGGCCTCGTCGCTTCTTCCACACCCTTCAATACGGTCCTATACGCCCATCTTATGCCGAAAGAGTTGGTTTTTTCCGGCTTTTCACCTAAATTTTTTTCAGTTTTTCACCGGACTTCTGCCGTGAGTTTCTCTACTGGTACTCCTTGTTCATCTGCTTCAGGTGCTTATTTTTCTGCGGAAAACTTTTAATTTTGATTTTCAGCGTGCTCTGCTGCGTGTGGGCGATGCGAAAAGTGCGCCGAATGTCACCGAACAGCCCGCACGGCGAGGGCAGCCGGCTCACCCCAGCGCTCGCGCTCCTTCCAATGCTGCTGGTGGAGGTAAAATATAATTATTCGAAATTTATGACTGGTTTTAGATAGTCTTGTTTCTCCCGTTGACGAGCTGGTCGGCGTCCACCTTCTCCTTCAGCCTGCTCGCGCTCAGGGCGGTCGAGACGGGCACACTGGCCGCGCGTCTATTTCAAGTCTTCCGCTTCTCCGTCGTGCCGGTAAGGATAAAATTCTGCTTTTTAAGAACAAGAAAAAACGTTTTTGAACGTTTTCGAAACTCTTTGGACAATTTTTGGCACTTTTGAAACGTATCTAATGTGGTTTGAGTACTGAAAAACAGCTAGGATGGTTATAATAGCAGCATAAAACGCATACTATAGAATGTTTTTATTAAAAACTATTTTGGCTCTGTTTAAAACTTTTTTTTGTAGGAATTCTTGTGCTTGGAAGCAATTTTTATCTCCCGATAACGATCAAAAATTTTTATTTTAGGTGTGCTTCGTGTGGTTCTGCCTCGGCTACGCCATCTACTGCACCTGTGTCGGCTTCACCTACATCCACCGCCAGACGTCGCGCTCCGTGCAATTTTCACCGCTGCGCGAGGAGATCCCCGACAATTTCAACAACTCCATCTCGCTGGACTGCTCCATTGGCGGTATCAAAATCTTCTAGGTTTTTCTTACTTGATTTTCTAGATTTCCCGCCCGGTCTTCCCAGCACGCTCGGGTCGCCGTCAAGAATTCCGGGCCGCAGCAACAGCCTGCAGACGAGCCGAGCCCGTCAGATGCGATGCAGAAATCCGGATGGTATAAATTTATCACTTTAGTGTGTAATGCTGCTCATTTTAATTTTCTATTTTAGGAAATACGTGGTTCTATCAAAAATTTATTTAGAGCTGACCATCTCAATCACGCCGGTTGACGAGACGTTCGTGGATGAAATGGAGTCGCCGAGCAGATCCGGGTACGCGACTTCATCTTCTAACGATAATAATGATTTTTAGTGGGCGCCTCAACTCGTCGTTCTCCTCGCTACGCATCCTGCCCACCCTCAACGAGGACGAGGAGGCCACCACTCCGCCTGGCAAGGTAAAAATTTACTCTTTTCTTAGGTGCTTTCGCATTATCCGGGGGATGCCAAATTTTTTCTTGGGTCCGATTTATCAAATTTGTATAGAAGAAGTTTTTCTAAGCGATTTTTTTTATTATTCCAAAACGTAAAACTGCAAATTTGCTGAAAAATGCCAGAAAATATAGATTTTCGACTAATAATTACCGATTTACGACCAAAAATTCAGTTTGAAACACTATTTCTAGGTTTTTGATAGTTTTTCCACGTTAGTCACAAATTGTTTGGAAACACTATTAAAATTCGTTATTACGTTACTAGGCAGTTTTGCACTAGAACCCCCCTCGATAATACACAAGGATCATATTTTTTATTTCCAGCTACGCCCCGAAGACATTGAGCTGAAAGTGAGCCCGGTGAACAGCATCTAATTCGACCGAAGCACCTTGCAAGCGCTCGACGGCAAGCAGTACAAGCCCCACGCACCGCTTTATTCATTGTTTGTTTTTCTGTTTTTCATGTTGTGCTCTCTACGGGATTATACATCGTTGATTGTTATTGAGAAGTTGATTGTGTTAAAATGAATAAATGTTTGACCATAAATAAGCATGCGATGGTGGAAAGAATGATAAAATTGATCACAGGTATTTATTAAAATAAAACTGAAGGTGATGTAGACAAAAATTTTGTGTTTTTACCTACATATTGAGTTTCTTTACAGGTTTATTTCTTGTCGTTCGAATTTAAACAGTTTTTGGGCTTTGTAAAATAGTTTATCTATGGTTTTTGAAACTTTAAAACTTCGACTTTTGATTTACTGGCCGTTTGAATTTTTATTAACCGTCTGTATTATTATAATCAAAAGGAGGGCATCTCAATAGGAAATTTTTATGTATGTCTCTTTATCCTGATTCCAATCAAGTTTTACTTTAGCTTTTGTATTTTGTAAGTTTTAGTTTTTAGTTGGTGAAAGGAGCCTTCTGCCTGCACTCAATTTTTGCGTTGATCATTTCTTTCCTCTCCGCTGTGCACATTTTTCTTGCGATTAGGTTCAGTTCCTATTCCAGAAAACTTGTCGAAGATGCGGTACGAAGACGGCGAGAAGAAAGTGCTCGCTTTTGAAGATGACGAAGAGGACAATGGATATTTCAACTGGTGGCCGCCGGCGCCAAAGGTATTATCACTTCCTAAAGGTGTAAATAATTAAAATAGTTAGGCTGGTGCTCTAAAAGTTTTATTGAGGCGAAATCGGGGTTCATAGTTAGCTTCGGGCGCATGTTGCTGATTTGAAAACTTTTCGAATAGAAGAAATTTCCTGATTATAGCGAAGGATGTCTTGTTTTTCCTGATATTAGATTCGCAATTAACCCTCGGCGGCTCTCTCAATCATCCTGTCGCCTTCAGCAAGCTTTTTTGTGCAAAACCGGCTGACTTTCTGCGCGGGTGCCCGGGATTTGTCCTGCTTCTCGTCGTCGGCGGATCGAACTCTTATTGCCAAAAAAAACTTTGCAACGCTCGGGTCAGATGAAGCTAGCTTAATTGGGTTTTTTTACGGTTTAGGCAAGGCGGTCGTTGTTTTCTAATCGTAGAAGTTTATTTCTTAGTTTTTTTTGTAGATATTCATTTTTTAAAAGCGCTGTTATCGGCAAAACTTGACATTCTTGGGTCGAATTAGGCTAGTTTAATTAGGTTTTACTGTTTAGGTAGGGTGATCGTTGTTTGATCCTGGTAATAGTTTATTTCTTATTTTCTTGTAGATGAGGGTTTTTTTACTTTCTTTTGAAGCGTTTTTATTGGCGTAAGTTTTACAATTCTGGATCTAATGACGCCATTTGAACTGATTTTGATAATTTAGGAAGATGGGCGTTGTTTCAATAGATTATAAGTGTCTTTATCAAATTTGTAGAACTTTTATGATTAGAAATACAAAAAATTTTTGAGCGACATGGCTATTTGCAAATGTTGGCTTATTTTTTTAAATCTTTAGAACACGAAGTATTCTAGTATTTTTCAGGGTTGAGAAAATTTTCGTTTTTCATTTAGCGTAGGTATAGATGCTACTTTTGAGATAGGAGACGATTTGTGGTATGAAACAACAAATCCATCCTTGAGCCGTCTTACTCTTTCCCCCCTAGTTATTACCTCGTGCACTTTGGATTTAACTAAGGATGCCGTGCTTATTTTTCCCATCACCGCGATGGGTGTTTACGCCAGAGCAGAGGACCCAGGCAGACGCGGTTCTCCGCCAAAACCAGGGAACGCCGACCTCGTGTAGACGCAGGCACATCGCCGTCAAGGGGTGTGGCCGGTTTTCGGGACAGGGGCGGGTGATGTTGTATGCTTCTCACCGGGGGTTTTACACACAAAACCCTGCTTTTTAAGCCTAGATCCAGCGGTACGGAAGATATTCGGTACTGGTCTGTTAGCGGGGGGGGGCTAGCTTTGACCTTTCTGAAATACCCACAATTTATATAGCTTTTTACGTCATTTTAGGTACAAAAGGCCGTAAAAAATTGCTAAACTTCTCAAGAGTTTTGGATTTTAATGGCAAGCTTGGTGAAAATGGGCAAATTTTTATTTTTTTTAAGGTTCTAAAAATGTTTTATGACTTTTGACAACTCAAAAATGGTAAAAATACCGGGAAAATTTGCTATCAGCGCTAAAACATTTTTTCTTGATAAGATTTACGAAAAGCACAGCAGCTTTTCGACCCCCAGCTATAGCCCAGTACCGGGTTTTTTTTGAGGGCGGCGCGTGTTTTTTAAAGGAACTGGACAATCAGCCCCCGCAAAAGGAGAAGTACCCCCGATAGAAAAAGCCTAACAAAGCTGTATTTTTTAATGAGTAGTAATTTCGGCTGTTTTTATTCCAGCTTGTCGGCATTTAGGCTGCCACGATTCCGAATTGTCGGCATTTAGGCTGTAGTGGTTCTGGCTTGTCGGCCTTTTAGTTTGTCGTGATTCTGAGTTGTCGGCATTTTCGATAATGCGAGAACGATAATTATTTATTCGAGAGTTCCAAGAGTTAGTTATTTTTCCCAGCGAGCTAGTGCACATTTCGAGAAAAACTGGCGAGACAGCGCGGGCGCGGTTCCACGATTTGACGGAGGTTGTCGAGAGTTTTTGCGGGCGGGTGGTGAGAGATCAGGACATAGTGGAGAGACAGAGAAGGCGAGAGAGAGGGGGGGGAGACGGTGAGAGAAAAAACTGGAATCCCTTGGTGGGGCGTGATCGGGTGGATAGAATGGGCGAGGCATGGAGGGGGGCAGACACAGCTGTTTGTCAGCCTCGTGCACAAAAGGGGGACGAGAGAGAGAGAGAGAGAGAGAGAGACGGGCACACGCCCCTGAGAGTCCCCCAGTGGGATCGGGGCGGTTCTCCCGGGGGGTTGGGGCGGTGCTGCAGAAATATAGAGCACATCCAGGAGCACCCAGACACACCCATGCGTCGCGTACGCGCGGCGACGCTTTGGGGGAAGGGCGCGGGCGGAGCATCAGTCGCCCCACCCCCACACTGAACCCCTCCTCCTCGCCCCCCTCCACCCAACAGCCAGCCAGGGCCCCTCCCTCATGGCCGAGCCATCCAACATGGTCCAGAAGGCGAACGGCGTCGCCCCGCAAAAGGTAGATTAGCAACTGGAATTCAGTCATGTTGATGCCGAAATGCTGCCCGGCACGCCGACGGCGCGATCCGATCGAATATCGATTTGTACGGCGCGGGTGAAGCCGCCGGCGATGCGCGGGAAATTTGGGGTTTTGCGTTATTTAGGTGTTTATAGATTAGAATCGGCTTCTAGAGCTTTGTTAGCGTGTTCCACTGTTTTTTTTTTTTTGCTCATTTTAACTATATTTAAATTGTAAGAAAAACAAATCAATAACATTTTTAGGGCGAGAAATTTGGGGTTTTACTTATTTTCGACTTTTATAGAATAGAATCGTGTTTTAAAGCTTTGCTAGCGTGTTCTATTCTTTTTAGTTAATTTAACTATATTTAAATTGTAAGCAAAACGAATTATTCAGAATTTTACAGGTATTTTACTCTTTTCGTGGTGTCCTGGATTTCGGGTTAGTTGGTTAGGAATCGGCTTTTAGAGCTTCGATCGCTTGCTAACCTCGATTTTACGTTTCTTTATCGTCAGCCAAAGTTATCGAAAAAACAACAAATTAAAATGCTTCTAGAAAGATCGAAATTGAATACCCCATTTCCAGGTGTTCCTCCTACAGCCGAACCAGAGCCAGCAACCCACGCAACAAGTCTACCTCCTCCAGCCCAGCACCACCTCAAATGGCGGACAACAGGTTTGTCATCCTAGTTTCATTGCGTAACAGGATTAGCAGATTTTTGAGAAATCATTAGTTGAGAATTTTGGCGTCTTTTTTCTTTTTTTTCGCTTAAAAATCCTGTAAAAACTGCCAGCTTTTTCAACCGCACTTTTTCAGTTGGAGTTCATCCCGATCAGCGCCCCGCCCACCCAAATAAATGTCGAAAAGAAGCCGACGGTGCTCGCTACGATGCAGCCCGTTGTGCAGATCTCCCAGAATACGACTGTCGAGACACTGGAGAGCGGAAAGGTAATATTTGGCTTTAGAACAGCTTCAAAATTCATATTTTTTTTATAAAATTCGATAGTTTTTCGTCAGCAAGCCTAAAAAAAGGTCCAAAAATAATGCCGACAGCTTCGAAAATACGGAAATCTCAATAGAAAAAGAAAAATATAAATGCCGAAAAGTATTTTTCTTTTTATTTAGGAAAATCAATGCTGTTCAAATGAACACTTGAAAATCGACTAAACGAAAATTTAGCTCTAGGAAAATCAATAAAACGAAGTAATGATTTATTACACTAAATTCGCATTTTCAGGTTGATGCTGCACCTCCAGCGCCAGAACCCGTCCCCGCACAACAACGGATAACACTGGGTTCGTCGAATTTCCAGACCAAATAATTTGTTTTAGGAAATCTCCAATTCCAACAAGATCCGAACGACCCGCAGAAGTGGATCATCACCAACGAGGCACCGGCCACCACATCCGCGCCTCAGCAAATAAAGTGCGGCTTTTCATATCGTTTGTGGCATTTTTGTTACCCCACTCATTACGCTGATTTTATCTTCTTCTTGCTGTATTTAGTCTTTCCTTTTCTAGGATAGGTGACTAACGATTTAGTCGTATCAGCGAAACGCAACGCACGACCCGCCTTTGCGTTGCGTAATGGGTTAACACAGCTGCACAGCGAAAAAATGTGCGTTGCGAATCGCGGGCGACCAAAATCCATAGGTTGCATCGTTTTCAACCGTTTTTTTCTTGCAGCTTTCAGTTTTTCTTCAACCCTTCAAATTCGAGCATAATTCGCTTGTTGCTGTCTTTCGCTTGGTATAGGCGTTGGTTTTGCTTAGCTTCCTATTAAGCGTAGTGAGCTTAGGGAGTTTGACGGCTCTTTAGGCTTGCCATTAGCGTAGGAGCCGTTTCTCGATCAGCCTTGATCCTGATATGTTTAGGCTTCGATTCGCTTATTTTGGAGCCTAGTTTTCGCGTTAGTATCTTTAGGCTTAGCTTTTTCGCCAGATGGCTTGAGCTTTGGGCTGAAGCCTTTCTTCTTAGCTTCTCTTTAGGTTGGTTTTCGTTACTCAAAACTCGGGTTTTCGTAAAATCGAGCCGTTGCTTGGAAAAAGTCGCGGTTCCCTATTTCAACAGTATTATCTTTCTTCTTGTCTCTCCTAAGCCTTTCTCTTTCTCTCTAGATCGCGGCACTTGGCTAGAAACTAGGTTCTTCATAGAAAACGTTATTTTTCAGTATTTTGCAAATCTCCTTCTTTTCAGCTACGACACGTCACAGCACAACGAGACGTCGGTGATCGAGTACGACCTGGATGCCGCCGACAAGGGCATGGGCGTCTTGAGTGATGGTAAGGAGAAAGTTTGTATTCATATAATTTTTGTAATTTTCAGGATACTCTGATGCCGAAGGCGGCTACGGATATGGCGGAAACAAGGCTCCGAAGCGCTCCGCGTGCACATGTCCGAACTGTCAAGTTGGAGTGAATCCAAAGGGGTACGCATTAGATTTTGAAATTCATTCGCTCTCTCTCTCTCTCTCGCTCTCTCTCTCCCCTCCTTTTTTGTTATTGTTTTTGTCTTTACAATTTTATCCTCCTGTTTTCAGTGTCCTTCCCGACGGCCGTCCCTCGCGCCTTCACATCTGCCACATATGCCAGAAGACGTACGGCAAAACTTCGCATTTACGCGCCCACTTGAGGTATAGATCCTGGAAGTGCTTTTTATCAAAAAAATAACGTTTTTCAGAGGCCACGCGGGCAACAAGCCGTTCGCCTGTGACTGGCAGCACTGCACGAAGAGGTTTACGCGCAGCGACGAATTGCAAAGGCACCGCAGGTTGGTTTTGGCATTAGCTTCCTCTCTCTCTCTCTCTCTCTCTCTCTCTCTCTCTCTCGGGCTCTCTTTCTCTCTCTGCCTCGCTCCATCTCTCTCGCTCTGATTCGCTCTCTAAAATATTTTTAAACTAGCTTTCGCTTTCTCAGTCTGACATGTCTATATAGATATCTCTCGCGTTCTATCTCTCTCGTTCTCTAGCTCTCTCTCTGTCTCGCGCTGTCTCGCTCTCTCTGACCCTCTAACTCTCTATTTATTTTTAAACTCGTATCTTTCACTTCGTCAGACTAAAATGTAGATATATAGTGTTTTGTCTCTCACGCTCTCTCTCTCTATCTCTCTATCTATCTCTCTCGCGCTCATTCTCTCTCTATCTAGAAGAAATTTCCATTAAGGCCGGTCAAAAATTTGATCGAAAAACCTCGAGATAATTTTTAATCCTTCTATTGCAGGACACACACCGGCGAGAAACGGTTCGCCTGCGGTCATTGTGGCAAGAAATTCATGCGATCCGACCATCTGACGAAACACGAACGGACACACAACCCCGCCGGCAGGCCACCGATGATGGGCTCGTGATGAAGCCGACTTCAAAAGAATCTCTCCCCATGCTCGCCCTTCCCACTCCTCAACTCACGCTCACTTCTTCTTCTTCTCCTCCTTTCCGCTCCTCCGCCCGTGTGCATTTACCCTTGTCAATTGGTGCTGTCTGTACATTTTGACTTTGCCTCCCGATTTTTGCTATGTTGTATTTTCTATTTTTTTGTGAACCTCAACCCACCCCCGTTACTTTGTCATTAGCGGTCGATTTGCGGAGTTCGAGCTCCCGAGCTTGCCGCTGGAGTCCGAGCATCCGGGCGACTTGCCGGGCCCGGGCGCCCCCGCGCGTTCTGAACAACTCTGGGAGCTTCGAGCGGCCATACGAAGCCTCGGCTTTAAGACTTGGCTATGTAGAGCGCTAGCGTGGTTTGTAGTTTAGCGTATTTCAATGTTCTTTATCACGTGAATTTTTGTGATTTACCAGAGTTTGTGATGGCTAGGCATTTTGGCGTTGTTCTCCGCGCTTCCGCTTGGCAGTTTCAGGTGGCGACCGCGGTTTTGGAGGACGAGGTACGTTGTTTCGCTTCGTTTTACGCGTTTCCGCCCAAATGTAAAGCTTGTTGATGTCTAGCGGTAGCTGGAAGGCGTCGGTGATAACTGTCGCTTTTTGCCGTGCTTTATTAGACTCGAGTGTTAGGCGTCGTTAGCGTTTTTTATAGGTTTGCTCTCTTCAATCGGGTAGAGCCTAGCGGGCGGGCTTTTCTTTTACTAGCTTCATCTGGGCGTGCTTTGGCTTTGATGACTTGCTTTTTGAAGCTCGTTTTCTGAAATCGGCTTATCCTTGGTATTTGGCGATAGTTTACCTTTTTACTTGGAATTTTCGGAAGTTCAACCTAAAACCATACTTTTAAACTTGTCCATACTCTGAAAATTAGTCTCTGTTCTAAAGCCCTGTTCTTCAAGTTTAACTTTTTCTTGAGCTTTCCAGGATTTTCCCAGCAACCTTAGAGTCGAACTCAGGTCTCCACTAGCGTCTCGCGCGTTTTAACACAATATCCAAGCTCTTGCGGTAAATTTGCAGACAATAGAGTCTCTTGCGCGGAATTTGAGACCTCTCACCATTTCTGCAGTATGTAAGCGCGTTATTTATCTGTCCGTATGTCTGATTTACATTAATTCAGGTGAAATTTACAAAACGAAACGTTAGATACTTTCGGGGTTGAAGCTAGGCCGCTTGTTTGTTTGTCGGTGCGTCTTCCAAGCAGCTTTCGTTGTAACCTTTGTTCCTGACAATATTACTTTTAGTGACTTGGCCGCTTTAGTCTAGGCTTTAAAAGTTTTATTCTTTTTGAACCAGCTTCACATTGCGTTGTTTCTGTTCTAGGTTTCTAAAACGCTCGCAATTCCTTGCGTTTTTGCTACTGCTAGCATTAACATTACAAACTTCTAAAAGTTAATAAGGTCTAGCCTTTTTAACCTAACTGGATTGTGTGATAAACGCGCCTAGTTTATTTCAGGCCTTTCGTAATCTTGAAAACATTGAACAATAATAAACTTCAGTCGCCGGTCGTCAAAACCCGCGTGGCGGCTTTTGATCGCAGGCCTAGGAGGAGGCAGAAGATTTACCCATCTCACGTTTGATAAGCCAGATAACTTGCGCGCTTCGCGAGAAGCAGCTTTGCCTCGAGGCACCGATTCAGAGTTTGGCTCTACAAAGGCTGCTATTAACGCGATGGTGTTAAGCTTCTGCTT
This sequence comes from Mesorhabditis sp. LJ9110, assembly GCA_038088335.1. NCBI lineage: Eukaryota > Metazoa > Nematoda > Chromadorea > Rhabditida > Rhabditidae > Mesorhabditis > Mesorhabditis sp. LJ9110. Next base: position 107,628 of record JBBGBA010000155.1, on the reverse strand, counting down.
TCTAAACCTTCTTTCTAGCTTCCCGGGTTTTCTGAATCTTTCTACGAGCTTTACAAGTTGTAAGATACACTTCCTTTAAACTGAGCTTCGTTTTTACAAGCCAGTTTTTCTAAGCTTTTTTGATTAAACCTACTTCACGCTAAAATCCCTTTCGAATAGCAAGTTATACCTTGTCCGTAGATTCTAAGTTGAGCTTGACAAATTCCATTAATCTTAAGCCAATACCAGGGATAGTCCGAAGCTCGAAGTAGTTAGGCATTCCAAGGCTAAAGCCACCCCAGATGAAGCTAGTTTTAGACAATCCCGTCAAGTTGGGCTTTATCCTTTTGAAGAGAGCTAACCTATACGTTAACCGCATTTTTATACTCGAGCCTAACTAGTATGGCAAGGGCTTGATGGATTTCGCCGGCAGCCGTCCGGTTTCGTACGGCTAGGCACCAGGTTATACGTTTGGGCGGAGACACGTACTACGAGGGGGAATGACGCGTCTTGTTCTCCGGAATCGACATTGCTGCTTGTAACTTTCAAGTTAAACGCGGGAGACAATGTCAAGATGCTTAGCCGTCACTGCTCTGAGGAATCACACGCATTGAGGTGGTAGAGAAGATTGGAGTACGCGAGACCACAAGCCGCGCTAGCGCTCTACATAGCCAAGTCTTGAAGCCGAGGCTTCGGATGGCCGCTCAGACGGGGCGGGCGGCGCGACCCGGTGCTGGACTTCAGCGGCTTGCTCGGGGGCTCGGACTCCGCAAAACGACCCCCCCCAAACTGCCGGATCCCCAACCCCTCGTTGAACTGGTTCTGATGCAACGTCGCATACTTTGTGATATTTGAATATTTATAAAAAATTTTGCGCCTCCCCCACCTTATCGGCTACGGAGAACACAGCGAACGTATCAAGCACCCTCTAAAGCAGCCACTGGACGGCGAGACGGTATGTCCGGGACAGCACAACTTACGCAAGGGACATTCGAAAACGGACGATGGCCTACCGGTCTTTCCCAACGGCCAGAAGCATAAGTTAACGCGGGTGAGGAAGAGAAGACTCTAACTCTCTACTAGGCCACGTTAGAAGTATCAAACGTTTGTCGCGATAGAGGATGTCATTAAGTATGGCTTCTTGCTAAAGCCAAAGAGTGGTTAGAGCTTCTGAGTTGCGAGCAACGCGTAACCAAGTGGCCCACGAAGCCCAAAGATGTTACAAAGCAACTTAAAAGCTAACCACACTTCGAAGTTTAGCAAGAAACCGACTCAATGATCATCCTAAGGACTGAAATGTAAAAATGAAATGTCGCGACAAACTTTTGATACTTCTAACTTGTAACTCCGCGGCTTAGTGACCAAAAGCCTATTAGAGAGATAGAATCTTGTCTTCCTCACCCGCGTTAACTTATGCTTCTAGTCGTTGGGAAAGACCGGTAAGCCATCACCCGCTTTCGAATGTGCTGGTACTTGAGTATTATCAGGGGAGGGACAGTTATGATTAGGGGAACTAATTTAAACTAGTAATAACAAAGTTTACACTAAACTCACTAGGACAAAATTCATTTAGAAGCCGCAACACTTCATAAGACTAAAGCATGAAGAAACCAGTGTGTCTAAAGACTTCAAATAAAAAGCAAATATGTTGCTCTAGAGTTATGTTATGTTGTGTTAAAGAAGAGACGATGCGGGAAACTTTAGATGCTACACTAAAAAACGTAAATAATAAACAACGCACTTCAGAATTGTGAACAAATCCTAGAGTCCAAAACAAGTCAGTGTTTCGTAGTTTCACTATTGGAGAAAACGTACCGACTTCAAAACGAAACCCGGTTAAAAAGCTCAAAACTTGCGAGGTTTTGCAACTAAAGAAAAGAGAACCGGGAAACCATTGAATCAAAAGCAAGCGCAAAAGAAAAGTGAAAATTAAACATTAGAAAGCCTGGCTAAAGGCAAAAGCATCCTTTCGTAACTACCAAAAACCAAAAATAAAACGTCAAAAGGCAAAATTTACTAAAAACCCCAAAAGGTTAAAAAGGGAAGGCTAATACTCTACCAACACCAGAAATTATGTCTACTTCTAAACAATGGAAATCGGGATCAATAATCTTTCTAAACTAAAAAAACGTGAAAACAGGATAGCAAATTCCAGGTTACTTCAAAAAGAAATGAAAAACGCAGATGGATCGCTACGCTACATAATAAAATTGAAGAGGGGACGCCCTAATAATACTCAAGCACCGGCAACCCTCACGTAAATTCTACTACCCCGAAAATACCGTCTCGCCGGCCAGCGACTGCTTCAGACGATGCTTGAAGCGCACGCTATGTTTCTCCATAGCCGGCACTACACGGGGGGGACACGATATCACAATACAACAATCGGGGAGCTTGGTCTTCTACGCGGGCGGCAGTACTCGTTGTCGGGCAATCGTGATCAGCTCCTGGCCAAACTTCTCGTAGAGCTCGCCGCCTTCCTGAAAAAAGCAAATAAAAGTAAAAAGAAAAGTAAATAAAAGAAACATAAAAGTAAAACCGCCTGGGGAAAACTCAAAAGATCGTGCTAATTCAGAACACAAAACTACATGACGCTCCAAACTACGGCAATCTTAAGCCTCTGATAAACCATGGTAAGCTTAGCTTTAAATCCCGTCTTTTTAACCCCGCAAGGTAAGCTTGACGGTAAGCTAGGCCCTAGATAACCCGTTTTCAGGCGTAAGAGGTAACGTTAGGCTAAGATAAGCTAAGTTTCGACCTAGGCTTAAGTCTAGCTTAGCTTTAGATAGCTAAGGGTAAGCTAAGCCTAGACAAAGCCGAAAAAGTAACCTAAGCGCAGGGCGAGGCAGCCTTGTAACGCTAAGCAAAGACCGACAAAAATTACAAAAGCATAGCAACCAACGTTTCGAAGAGCAAACTAAATTCTGAATCCATCAAAACATCTAGAAAAACGTACCGTAAACTTGAGATCGGCCTCGCGCATCGTGAGCGCTATCCGGCGACTTGTAATGTGTTGGTAGAGGACGGCGTGCTTCCACTCGTAGCGCACCTAAATTCAGGAACTATAAAATACAGAACTATAAAGTGATACCTCGTCGGCCATGCAGAGCAATGATAGATGGGGCATCGGGACGAAGCAGAGCAGGCGCTTCTCCTTGTTTGCCAGCGACATCACCGAGCCGGAGAGCAGGTTTATGCTGAAAAAAATAATAAATTAGATAATCCAAATCTAGATTAATCTTTACATAAGCTACAATAACTAAAATATCAAATGAAACCAAGTTTTATTTAAAAATCAAAGAAAATCTACCTTATCAACCGATTCCCCCATATCCACATGTCGTCCTGGTGAAACTCGATGGCGCTGTGCTTCTCCGGCTCGTACTAAAAGTCAGGATTTTAAAAGAACTATGAAAATTTATACCTCGAGATTGCACATCTCAAAAGGGAGATAGTGGCCGAGTCGCTGCTCGGAATACGCGCTCATCTTGTTCAGCAGGAAGTCGGCGTATTCGGGCATGCCTGGAAAAACTGTTATAGTTCCAAATAACAGACAAAGGTCTTCTAACTCTTAAAAATAAACGAAGTCTGAAGCCACAAAAGCACAAAAAAAGAAAACTCTTTTAGATCTATCTAGCCACGAAAAACTGAATTGGAAAAATTATAGAAACAAAAAAAGATAAGGTTAATAATTATTAAAAAGATCTTTTAAACGAAGTCGTGCAAACTGATCGTTTTCGAGCCTTAAGAATGAGCTTCAATTTGGAAAAGCGCAGAAAAAAAGACACGACAAATAGACGCAAATTTAAACGAGTAGATCCACTTTTCTAACTCCAATAAGCGAAGAGAATTTGTAAAAGTGAAGAAAAGAAGGCACGACAGTAAGAGAAATAAAAAAGAAACATAGAAAGCTTTTTAACCTTTTAACACTAACAAATGAAACCAAAATTCGGCAGCGTACAAGAAAAGAAGATAGAGAAGCTTCAGATCCGAGGAGGCAATATTTCAACTTCTCACCGGTGAAGCCGGCCCCTGCTTGCGGCGCCCACTTTGCGACGGGGCCCAGTCGACCTTGTTGATTGTTTCCATCAGCCGTGCTTCCTCTTCCTGAAAAAAGGATATAACCAAAATCTCCAAAAATCGATACCTTAGAAATGAAGTTATGTATCAAGAGAAGACCGCCGATGCTCAGTTGATCGCCCGTCGGCTCGGCACATCCGGCTTCCTGAAAATTCCATTGAAATGAATACTAGGATCTTTCGCAATATCCGGGGGGGACCGGTTTAAAAATAAATAGGGACAGGGTTGTTCTAAATGCCTTTTTACTATTCCCAAAGGTGAAAACTCTACAAAATTTTGTTTCAAAAGAAAAAAAATACCAATTTTTCGACCAAAAATGGCCGATTTTTAAAAACTTTTTAGCTAGTTTTCCAGTTTCTTTTTAGCTAGTTAGTTTTATCTTTGTGGCCGATCTTTAAACCAAATTTCGACGTTTTCAAAACAGCAGATAGTTCCAAAAATGAATAAATTATTTACCTGAATTTCGGCACACGAAGAAGAAGCAGTCAGCCCGGGGCATCGAGATGCGGTCTGGGTGGCGGCGTGGAAAACGTAGACGTCGTAATCGGTATATCTAAAAGCTCATTTTCAAGGAATAAAGTTGAAAACTTACTCTTCCTCCGCGCGGGCTTTCCTTGCTAGATTCCTCACGCGCTCCGTGTCCTCGCACAGCGCACAGAAACGGACGCCCTTGCAACCGCAAGATGGGACGGCATCCATCCTGTAAAAAGTGAGAATTAACAAAAGCAGCTGCAATGACCCAGCCAAAAGAAAAAGAACAGTAAGAATCAAAAAAATAAGGTACTTTCGTCTCATCGTGGAACCAACTTTATTAAGGATTAGAAATTTTAGAAGTCCTAAGAAAAAAGTTGGTCGCCCTGATAATGCGAAAGAACCGGAAAGTTCAGGTTTTCTCATCTAGAGTTAAATAGGTAAATAGAAAAATAAACGCCAATAAAAATAGGAACGGCTATGCAAGCTGGAATGCCTCCACGCAAAGGGCAACTTCGCGTTCGCCAACATTTTGGGTAGCAACGCGCTGCGAAAGCTGAAGTTATCGATCGTCGTTAGATAATTTTTTGTTCAATACTCGATGATATTTTCAGAAAGGGACTTGTTTTAATAAAATTTTACAGCATAGAAAGGCAAAAACGACGCGATTTCGCACATGCGCCTTACAAAACGACCTAACAGTTTTGCAAAAAGCATAAATAAAAGCAAAATAAGTCGACAGAAAGTTTTATAATATGATTGAATCATATTTTCTGAATGGGTCTTGTTTCAGTAAAATTTACAGCTCATCGAGACAAAAACTACCCGATTTCGCACATAAGCCTTACAAAATCCATCCTTCTTTTTAAAAAAAAAGCATAAACAAAAGCAAAATAAGTAAACAGAAAGTTTTATTCTATGAACGAGAAAATTTTATAGTGCGATGAGATGCACAATCAGATAATGCGGATAACATGTTCGTTTCAATGTCTGAACGTCAATAGATGTATTTCAATAGGACCCAGGATCCTCCAGAAACCCTCTGTCGCTTGATAAAAACTATTTATCACACTAGTGCACGTATCAAAACCGGTAAAATCGTACGGTTCGCAGAGAGTGAGAGCGTGAGGGTGGACAGCGCGGAAGCGCCGCCACACACATCTCCGTGAAAACGCGCGCGCAACCAGCATATGTGAAAGGCATCGTTTAAGTGGAAGTGTGGAAGTGGGGGGAAGGCCGTCAAATGCTAGGGAGTAATGCAATAAAACGGGACGACCGGGTGTGTAGTTTTACGTGAATAATTGGGGGGCAAAACGAGACGATAGAAAGAGAGAGAGGAAGAAAGGGAACCCGGATTTCGAACTATTTTCATATAGTTTTAGGGTAGGAAAAATGGGGGAGCAGGGGTAATTTGGGACCGATTACGCTGTGTAAAAAGGAGTGGAGGGTACTAAAGCTGGAAAAAGAGTGGGAGGAGGGAAGGGGGAGCGGGATCGAGGCAGAGGCGTACAAAAGATGGTGGAAGGCGTCGTTTCTTGAGAATACGATTTCGGGATATGCTATGAGAGGGGCGGGGTGATGGGGCTTGGGTTTTGCGTGTCTTTTGAAGCGGCTTCATCTTGAAGCCGTTCCTAGGATCCGGCTAAAAATTGAAAAATAAAGTCGAGCTTGCTGATCAATTTTTTGCTTTTAAAATTTGCTACAGGTGTTTAAAAGTCGAGATATGTACGCGAAAAGTTGAGAAATTTGAGATTTTGATGTTTTTGTCTCTTTTTCAGCTCAAAAATGACGAAATTTCAACGCTTATAGCCATTTTAAAAACAGATAAAACATCAGCGTCGGCTGCTCTATATTTCGGCCAATTTTGAGCGTCTCCTAGTTAGCTACAGGCAAAAACAAGCCCCACCAGCCCGGCCCCACACAACGCGACGAGGACGGAATGGTCACCTGAGAGCTAATCAAATGTACAACAACACGGGCAATGGCAATCACACAAAGCATTCGAGGGGGATAGGGGCTGTACTTTGGCTAATGGTTGGCGCTGCCCTGGCGCGAGTGGCTCGTCGGCAGCGTGCGATTCCGGGCGACCCCGCGGCGATGTGTGTTCTGAAAAAGCAATTTAATTTTAGAACGCGATATAATTTAAAATCATTTAAATTCGAAATTACCCTGTCAATGGTCTCTCGCAGGGCCTTCACCCATCCAATGGCCTCCTGCTTGTCGACGGCCATCAGCAACAGCTCGCACATCACACCGTTCTTTGCTGAAAATGGATAGTTAATTCAAAAAAATAAATTAATTAAACCAAATCGAAAAAACGTACACTTGCACAAGGGGAAGTCGGCGTTGTGGAGGTGCTCCTTGTGGATCTTGTAGCGACAATCTAAGCAGGGTTTTTAGAAACAGGAAAGCTTACTCTTGCACTCCAGCGCCGGTGGGGGGCGGATGAGGTCGGAGAGCTTCTTGTTGCAGAAGTCGCAGTAGGCCGTCATGTGGAAGGAGAGCTCCTGGAAAAGGTATGTTAATAACGACAGAACGAGATATATAAATATAGAGGGACAGACAGAGAGCTAGAGAGAGATCGAGAGAGAGAGAGAGCGAGAAAGCGATAGATAGCCACGGAGAGAGAGAGAGAGAATATCCCTTTCTTACCTGGAAGTCGTGCCTGTGTGCCGAGCTTGACGAGCGCATCGAGACGTTGCCCTCGGAATCCTGAAAAAAGCAGAAAATTAATAAGAAAACCTCAACTTTTGTAAAACAAGCTATTCCACCGTTAAAAAAGCACCCACCGCCTGACTAATCAACGTAGCATTCAGATCCGACATCGATGAGTGACGAGAGTTGGCGAGGCTGTTCCCATCCGCTCCGTCGTACATAATCTAAAATATAAGGTTTAGATGTGCAGAAACACGTGTACGTACGTGGAAAATTTTTGGCAACGACTCGGGCTGCGCGAATCGAACGTCGGCCGCGGTGACGAGACGAGCGTAGCAGAGACGGCTGAAAAAAAATAGAATACAAATGCTTAAGCAAAAAAGGCCAATTAAGACCTGTAAAAACTTACAAAAAATCAAATACTAATTACGGCGAAACAGCGCTTAAAAGTAGAGCAATACAAAAAGCTTTTCTACTAAAAAAATCACTAAAAAGTAGGTTTTGAAGAAAAAATAAGATTTTGATGAATTAAACGAGTCAAAAAATACTTACGTGACTTCAATGTACGTCTGCGGGGCCTCCAATCCGCCCATCTTCGACTCGGCGAACAGGATGAAGGCGGTCGGCGTCAGCTGGCAGTACATCGATTCCCACGGAATCTTGGCGGCCTAAAAAGAGAAATATAGCTGTCTACTAAAGCTGCCCTACCTTTCTAGAGCCCTTCTTGCCCTTCAGCCGGACGTGCACGAAGCCCTCGACGTTCTCGCCCTTCATCAGTGATGGGGGGATGCCCTCGCGAGAGTCGATCGATCTGAGCTTCGGTATTAGAAGCGGTAGCTCCGAATTTACCTGTTATCAACATCACGGCGATGTTCGCGCTCTTCGAGCAGGTCCTTGATCTTGCTCTCGAGATGATTGGCCTAAAAATAAAAATTTAGCTTCTAGAACCCTTTTATCGTATAAAAATGGAAAAATAAATAAATTTTTACCCTAGATTCCTCCGTCTGGATCTGCTCGTTGAACGTGGCGACCAGTCGGTCCTTCTCGTCGTGCGCGTCCTTCAGCTTTGACTTGAGCTCGCTGATTTGTTGTTGTGCGTTCATCTGCAAGTAAAAAAAATTGATCAACGGGAAAAAGCTCTTAAGTTTTGTAAAAAATAAAGTTTTGCGGCATTTCTACAAAATTTTTAACTAAAAACAAAAGAAACGTCAAAAACACGAACCATCTCCTTCTCCTTTATCCGCAGCTTCCTGGCGGTGTCGTTGCCGGCCTTCTGCGGCTTCTCCGGCACGCGCAGACTCATCACCTGCTCGAGCTTGGCGATTGCCTAAAAATTCGGTTTTAAAGCTGATTTTATCAACGAGTTATACCGATTTCTTCATCGAGTCGGCCAGCTGTCGCTCCTTCATCACCTTTTGCAGTCGGCCTCGAGCTCGTGAATCTAAATTAAATTTTTTACTGATATATCTCGAACTCCTTTACCTTATTGATCTTCGAATCGGTCTGGCCGTTCCGCTCGCGGATGTCGTCAATGTCGATGAGCGAGCGTTTGGCCTGATTGAGCTCTTCGGTGAGATGGGCGATCGCATTCTCCTTGGCGATCAGATCCTTGTCGTTTCGATGGACCAACTGCCGCACCTCCTCCTTCAGCATCGTCCGTTCCTTGTCCACCTCGGAGAGGTTAGCCTCGGCGATGCGGCGGGCGAGGCGTTCGCTGTCCAGCTCGCGCCGAACTTCGTCGTTTTCGGTGGCGTACGCGGATGCGTTTTGGAGGCGGCCACGCGTCTCGTCGAGCTCCTTGTGGATGGTGGCAATTTCTTTGCTGTAGCAGTCCTGAAAAAAGGGGATGAGGCGGATACGCAGGCATAGAAAATTACAGAGATAGCGAGAGAAAGATACAGAACGCGAAAAGAGAGAGAGGGAGAGAGAGAGGGAGAGAGAGAGAGAGAGAGAGAGAGAGAGAGAGAGAGAAAGAGAGAGAAAGTCTCAAAAACTCACAATCATTTGTTGATCAGCTCGAGCTTGGACGGACAATTCGTCGACCTCCTTCTGGTAGACGGTCTTCTCGCTGATGGTGTTCTGCAGGGCATGCACCGTCCGCGCGTGTTCTTCGTTCAGCCGGGCGAGCTCCTTAAAATTGAAATAAAATAAATCTGGTAAATCCGTACCTCCTTCAAAAACTCCTCATTCAACCGCAACCCGGCCAGCGACTTGGCCTTGTTGTCGAGCTCGCTCTGGGTGGCCGAGTGCAGTCGTTGCTCCTTGTCGAGATCGTGGCGGGCGTCTTCGAGCTGTTTGCGCGCCGTCTCGAGCTTCATGTGCAGCTCGGCCTCGCGGGCCATGGTCGTGTCGTGGAAGAGGTGCCGTTCTCTTTGCACTCGTCGAGAGCCTTGGCCAGCCGTCGGGTCAGCTCCTCCTCTTTGCCGGCCTGCTCGCTGATGCGGGCGGCCAGAGTGTGCGTCTTCTCCTCGAGCTCCTAAAAAGTGTTGAGTTTTAAAAACATTTTTATGGAGATTTTTGCTAAAATAAATTGTTCTTACATAGTTTTTGACTATTTCTAAACGTTGACAAATCGATCAATTAGTTAAAAAATCTACAAAATCCAATTTTTAGACCAATTTCAAATTTCAAATAATTTTTTATAATTTTTGGTAAAGGTTTTTCAATGTAAATATTTTGTAAAATTTCCAAAAAAATTCAAAGCTTAATATCGCATTATTACTAGGCTTGTCACTAGGAAAAAATTACGCCCGTGCTTTCCGAAAACACCAATTTACAGTTTTACATACCTTTATCCTCCCAGCCTTCCTCACCGCCGATTCCTTCTCCAAGTCGAGCTCTTGGGCGATCTGCCGCTCCCGCATCTTGGCCGCGTTCTCCTCTTCTTTGGCCTGCAAAAAAATTCATGTAAATTGTCGTCACATGTTAACTTCGCATAAAACCCTTATTAACTCTAGAACGCTTTCAACCCGGGGCTTTTGGCGCTCAACATCACTCGATTAACAAGCGTTACCGGGTATATAAAGAGCCCCCTGGAAGACAGAAGTACCCAAAAACTTCAACCACAAGAAGATGGCCCAGTCGATCGCTCCCGGCGACATCACCACGCAGCCCGGCACGAAGATCGTGTTCAACGCCCCGTACGATGACAAGCACACCTACCACATCAAGGTGATCAACTCTGGAGGACGTCGCATCGGATGGGCCTTCAAGACCACCAACATGAAGCGTCTTGGTGTTGACCCGGCCTGCGGAGTCCTCGACCCCAAGGAGCAGGTTCTGGTGGGTGATTTGAACGGCTTGAGCTTGTCGTATCTTCTTTGGCGAGCGTGAACTGCTCGACCTATCGCTCCTTTTCCAGGTGGCCGTCTCGTGCGACTCGTTCCAGTTCGGTGCCGAGGACACGAACAACGACCGTGTGACGATTGAGTGGACGAACACCCCCGACGGTGCCGCCAAGCAGTTCCGCCGCGAGTGGTTCCAGGGAGACGGCATGGTCCGCCGCAAGAACCTCCCCATCGAGTACAACCCATGATTTGTTGTTGATCGTTTTGGCCGAATAAATGCTTTTTTCGCATTTTCTTTCCCCACACGCGATTTCTCACCAATTTTTGCACGAGTTGATTTTGCCAAGTACCGTTGACGGTTGGACTTCTCCAACTTGAGGGATTCTTGATTTTGTTGGACACGTCGAAAGAATGCCAGACTTTTTGTCCGCATTGGTGAAGTGCAGTTAATGGGTTGAACTGCTTCGATTTGACGGCTTCTTGATGAACTACAGCTCTCAAAACGGGAATCCCCCCTCATAAATTTCCCTTGTCGAACCTAGCAGCTGATCAACAAAATCGACCCGTATGGGTTTGCACAGATAGGCTACAAAAATTTTTGCGCGATTTTTTCACCTGGCGTATTCTTACACCTATCGTAGAATATCCTTAGATGGCTTGCTAACCCTTGCTCAGCTTGACGGCTTGAGCAGCAACTGCTTGAGGACGGAATTCCCTCGATCAAATTCTCTTAGCAAATCTAGTAGCTGACCAACAAAATCGAGAAGAATACGCCAAAATCCATCCCGACGATGAAACAAAAGAATAAACAAAAAAGCTATATTTTCCTCAGCACCCCATTAAAAATAAAATATTACCTTGGCCAACTTGGCCTCCAGTGCGCCAGCCATGAGACGATGCTCATTCAGCTCGGTGTCGAGACGTCGTACCCGCTCCTCGAGATCCCCTTGGCCGCGCTGTCGAATCTTGAGATCGTCGCACTCACGCTCCAGCTCGTGCACCCGCTCAGTCAGCCTAAAAATTGATAAAAACCCAAAAAAAAGGTTTACTTGTTGCATGCGATCGATCTCGTTGCCGCGTGCTTGGCCCGTTCGAGCACGAGTTGCTGGTGCTCAAGGTCGGCGCTGCGCTCGAGAATCTGAAAACGCGGTCATTCATTTGTGAAAATCGATATTAAAAAATGTGTAAAAAAGTATAAACAGGTAGCAAATGGTCAGAAGAAAAGCCTTACCTCACGCCTCGTCCGCTCCAGCTCGTCCTTTGTCCTCCGCAACTCATCAGTGAGCGCCGGGTCAGGCTGAAATAAGATTTTATAACAAAAAAACAATTTAAAACAACGCTAAAAATTACATAATATCAATCAAAAAGAGCCACTATAATCATGCCACTTTTTGCAAGGCTTACCCGAATTTGTGCGGTCTGCTGTTGAACCTGCACCGGGTTGGCGTTCTTGTCCTTCAGGGCGTCGGCAAATTGGCGAAGGGGGCTAAAAAGAAATTTTCAAAAATTGTATAAATAATGAAAAATCACCCCAATTCACTGGTGTAGGTGAAGCCGACGAAGGGCAGCTGGTTCCCGGTGAAGGCACGCGGAATCTAAAACTACTATAAAATAAGCGTTTTTCGATAAACCTGGAAGTCATTGCCCTGATCGTTGTCGGCCTCGACCTCTTGGAAATTTGTGGTGTCGTCGTCGCCGCGAAGTTCGGGGACGATTGGAGGCTGGGCTGAACAAAAGTAGGACTGCATTAGGATTAAATAAAATGTTCAATTTCCTGAGATAAATATTTATTTATTTTCAACAGCGTAATAATAAATTAATATAAGTAACAATCATCATTAAAATTAAAATAATTAAACGCACCATCACGTAGAGTTTCAAACGTCCATTCGGCATTCTGGAAGAAGGGATGCTTCCGAATCGAGCCGGCCCCATCACGCCCCAAACGCTGGTCCGCTCGGGAGAGGAATGCTCGGATCAGGTTCTAAAATACAAAAATTAATTAGAAAACCAAATAAGTCCAATATAAATAAAAGAATTTGTTTAATTAATCAATTTGCACAGCAAAACCTCAGATTTATCGCCAAAAATAAGAAAAGGTAATTATTTTTTTAGTGAATATCGGCCAAACTGATGGGCTAAAATTATCTATTTATAGAATTTTTAAAATTTAAAATAAAAGAAAATTTTTAAATTTACCTTTGCCGTCGAGCTGATGGGTGTATCGTCCGGAAACGAGAGCGTCGTCGAAAAGTTCATGATGTTTGAGTAGGTGTTGCCGATGGAGTCTGCGTAGAAGGGCGTCTCGCCGACGAACAGTTCGTAGAGGAACACGCCGACAGACCTAGAAACACGTCAAAACAGCTAAAGGATCGAAACGTACCACCAATCTACTTCGACACCAAATTCGGCTTCGCGGCCCTGATTGCAGAGAACTTCGGGGGCAATGTAGTCGGGCGTTCCGACTGCTGTACTGCACTGTACACGCCCGTTAGCGTTCATCTTCACGCACGTGCCGAAGTCGGCGAGCTGCAAGAAAGGGTATTAATTTCTACTTTGAAGTGGTGAAAAACCATTTTTTTAGCGATCTTCGACAAAATTAAAGCGTATCACTAATTGACGGATTTTCGAAAAAAATAGCAAATTAGACTTTTTCTTTAGTGAAATAACTAAAAAATAAAGCTGCTTTTGAGCTAAACTAATCAATTAGAACTTTTTCTGAATGATTTAGCGTGAATTACACAAAATTACAATAATTTTTGAGAGCGTTTTTCAACAAAATTAGCAACTCTCAATCATATATTTGACGCTTTTTGCAAAAATAATAAACTAGAATTTTTATTAAATGCTTTTTAAGACAATATCGTAGCCAACAAACCTTGATATGACCATTCCGGGCGATAGCATGTTGTCCGGCTTCACGTCCCGATGAATGTATCCCATCGAGTGGAGGGCGGCCAGCGCTTCGACGAGCTCGGCAATGTAGAAGCGAGCCCATTTCTCGGAGACCTCGTAGCTAAAACAAAATTTAGTTCCGCATCAAAAAATTTGTTACGTTGTGATGAGGTTGACGAGATCGCCGCCAGGCATGTATTCCATCACCATGTAGAGGTAGCGGGCGTCCTAAAGTTTTGATATTTGAGCGGAAAGCTAACAAAAATTACTTGGAAAGCATAGTGAAGCCGAACTATCCAGTCGGACTCAGCGTGAGCCATGATGTCACGCTCTTCCCAGAAAAAGGCCGAATCCGAGCGTTTTATCTGGAATTTGGGATTTAGCAGCCGCTTCTCTCGTTTTTTTCTTCTTTGCTTTTCAATAGTCCTTTTTTTCTCGGTTATAGGTTTAAATGATAGCTAAAGACAAAATTCTAGGCACAAATTATCGTGAGAAAGTTTTCCAAGGCTGATTGCCGAGTTTTTTACTAATTTTAAGATAGAGACAAAAACAGCATATTTTATAGCTTGAGCTAAACGTTACCATATCGTCCTTGTTGAGCAGCTTCATCGCGTAGACTTGGCGTGTTGACGTCTGCCGGACGAGCTGCACCTCTCCGAACGCGCCGCGGCCAATCACCTAAAAATCATGTTTACAAAAACACAGCGTCAAAACCTTGATCAGCTCGAAATCCGTGCCCTTGAGGCGCATCTCGGAGATTCGGCGGACGTGGCCCTCATCTGAAAATCACAAATATGAAAAATTCCAGTCCAAAGCCGATCATGCACACATTCTATGGCTTTACAACTAAAGAAGACGACATAAACTCACGCGAAAAAGATCAAATTCACTGGAAATTAATTTATCGTATTTTATCGTATCTAGTTTTCTAAGATGAAAACGTCGCACATCTTCTATTTTCTCCTTAGCTGTTTTCAAAATAAGAAAAATTGCAAAAAGCAAACATTTTAAGCCCAGAAAACGCACATTTCTTCACAAATTGGTCGATTGTCTTGATTTTGCGCAGCACCGGGTAATTGCAGTCGTTGACGAGAGCCGTGACAGCATCCTAAAAACGTTGAAGCCTCAAAAATTGACTGAAAAAGCCCACTAATAGTCCCTCGATGTTGAGGGGGGAGCGCGGGTCGAGCAGCTGCTGCACAAGGGCACCGCCACCCGGGTCCATCGCCCCAATTAGAAAAGCGTCTCAGTTCGAGCGAGACTGCCTGGAAATTGATGCGTAAGTGAAGATTAGAAAATCAACGAGAAATTGAACAAGAGGACATGAAACAAAGTGGTTTTCAAAGCAAAATAATTCAGCTCGTAAGAGCACGAAATCGTCTCTACTCTATTTTATTACGCTTTAAAATGCTCTAATGAGTATGAGCGGAGCAAGAAGGAGAGAGAAAGAGGAAGAAGAATAAGAAAAGAAAAGATTCACAGGAAAAAGAACTGTTCGTAAAAACCCTAAATATCATCTTGTTTATTTTTCGTTTTTTTTTGTTACGTTCACACTTGTATACCGTAAAAACGTTTGTCATAACGTAAAACTCGCTAGATTGTACAAGCAAAAGCAAAGCTAGCTGCTTGCAAGCTTGAGAAAACTAATTTAGTTGCTTTTTCTAGCGCAGTTTCTTAGAAAAGCGCCCGAAAACGAGCTTCACGCGGCGCTGATCGGCGTTACAAAAAGCCTAAAAACAGAATGCAATCTCGCAGAGCAAATTTCGGTACGAAATCCCAGCCGATAAAAGAGGTTTAAGAAAGCGGAAAGAGGCCCATATTCCCCTAGGAAAAACCCAACCCTCACGAAAAACCTAGCGGTTAAAACTCTGAGCATGTGAGCCAATGCTATAATTGAGGTGCACCATTTCGGGATCCTCTTTAGATGTCTCCGCTCGGGGCGCGCCGAAAGTGGGTCTGCAGTGCGCGGGCGCCGGGCGAGGGGAAAGTGCACATGGTGGGCGAGCCAAGGCCTCGGGGCGAGCGCTTGGTGGGTGTCTTCTCGACCGCGAGCCGCAGGTAGCGTGACCGTAAATCGCTTCCGAATTCCGGCGGCCGCTGAACCCGTGGTCGGGAGGTGATTTTCCCTGCCTCGGCCGAATCGATGCGACTCTGATAGGGGCTGACGCGAATTATTCCGGCATCAGCGAGCGGGGTGATGAGAAGAAGTTTGGGCATGGAAGAGCACCCATTATTTCTATACTTTTGACTCTGATAGTCGACTTCGCTTCCTCGGTCAAAAAAACTGCGTCAGCTGGAGTCAACTACAGGTCAAACGGAAAGATAATAGGCGATCGTCAATGGTGCCTAAATCCAGCTTAAAAATAAGATCGTAGAGTTAGCTTCGTCAGAAAATATACAGTTTCAAAGCTTAGCTAGATTACTCGACGGAAAACTAGCTAAACAACCAAGTGATTCTCCCACCTAAACAAACATTAAACAATTATATAATGCATCGAATTAGAAGTTAGGTTAAAAATAAAAAGAAGAAGCCATAATTTATCAAGACATTTCCGCTTTCTAAAACTGCTTCAAAATAGCTAGTTGCAGCCTTGAATTTGGGAAATAGTGGCCATAAAG
Organism: Mesorhabditis sp. LJ9110; assembly: GCA_038088335.1. Lineage (NCBI taxonomy): Eukaryota > Metazoa > Nematoda > Chromadorea > Rhabditida > Rhabditidae > Mesorhabditis > Mesorhabditis sp. LJ9110. The sequence goes on along the minus strand of JBBGBA010000155.1, from coordinate 91,642 downwards.
TTGAAACACAAGAACCATATGGCTTGATTTGAAGCAAATGACGATTCCAAAACCCTAAAAACAAAATTAGAGCTTCGATTCAGAGCCAAGGAGCCATTTAAAAGTAGCTGAACCATAAATCGCCCCGGAATTCGCTGCGCTGCTTCCCACGGGGACAATCGATGAGATCAGCGAATCCGTATTTGCACATCGAAGAAGGCGCGGGCGGGCGGCCCCGATAAGGAGGAGAAGAAGGTATGGAAGCGTGCCCGGGCCAGCCAGCCTGACGCACCGCCGAAAAATGGCTGCAGCATTTTAGTGCGGGGTTCGGGCTCCTCGCAATTGATGATGAGCTAATCTAAAGTTTGGACAACTTGACGCTCTTATAGAAGGCTATAAAGAAGGTCATCTTATCGTCATCTACTGTCAAAAGGGGTTATGCCTTGAGTGATGAGTTTGTTGAAAAAATGGCAGCAAACTACTGAAAGGGATTATCTTCACGAAATCGCCGAGGGAGAGTTGCCAAAATTAATAGTTTATTGTGGTGGTTTTCGCGAATGATCAAGCAGCATGTGCGCGAAAAATAAATGAAATTCTCGTGAGAAAGTGCCTAAAGCTTCTTACTACAAAGCAATTAAAAAGAAAACTTCAAAGACACGGCTGTCAGAAAGACGATTTTTACACGGCGTCGAGCTAAACTAAAGAAATTGACAAGCTTAAGCGCAAAAATCTGCGCAAAATTGGGCAAACCGCAAGTGGTAAAACATTATAGATACCTGGAAGATTCACTAAAACGATACAGTCCTAATTTCCGACATAAAAACCTAATTAGAACCGCTTCTTTGACCGGAATGCCAGGAATCCTAAGCCTGCCTGAAAACGAATCTTATCAGCGTTTCACTAATCCTAAGACAACTCACGTCTAGCCAAAAATCTGTGCAAAAATGGGCCAAACCGCAGCTGGTAAAACGGCGATGATCCCAGCAATTCAGAAACGGGTTCTCCCAGCAAAATGTGTGAAACAGTCGAAAATCGGTTATTGAAATAAAGCCCAGAGCCCTCCGTGGAGCCGATCGATCATTTTAAAGAAGGTGGTCCGAGGAGGGCGCCCCGCGGCCGGGCGTAGACATCACAAAGAGTGAATAATTACGACCGAAATCGCCGCGTCCGCGGCCGCCGAATCGACCATCGTCGACAATATGGTGGAGGGAGGGGAAAAGCAGCTTCTTAGCAGGGGGTTAATTTGAGGTATTCATAGTGAGGCAATTAGAAAAAGCGCCGTTCGCACGGTTCGTGCATATAACAAAAAATAGCTATCACAGCGTCTAATTACTAGCAAAGAATAAAAAAAGCGCGTGAACAGTAGCGTTTACAAGGTATTCTAGAATCTTACATCTTAAACAATAATTTAGGGCATCAGAACATAGCTTACAGGGATAGTGAGCTATTTTAGAGTATTTTCTAGAGCATTCGAACATTATTAAAATCGTAAAACCATATGAAATTATGCTAACCACCCCAAAAACCCTACGAGGAAATGCTTTATGAGGACAAGGCAAACTAGTGAAAAGAATAGTCGCCAATTCTCCGAATTCCCTCTCAAAAAGCATAAGCACGCTAACAGAAAGTTAGTGCCAAGCCAATTACACCCGGGGTGCATGGGAATGCGGAGATTGGGGGCAGGAAGTTGCCCCCATAAAGCCATCACAAAAGCAGTAAGGGTTAATGGAGGACACGGGATCCTCTCGGTCAAGTCAACCGACGGGTCAGATAGCGTATCTACGCCCTGTTACTTGCAAAGGGCAACGCAGGGAGTTACTCAGCAAAGTTTTGCGTTCGGATAAGTAGCTGCAAAAATTCAGTTCCGAAAAGAGCAGGAAATCGACGGAATGAAGGGCCTGACGAGGAAAATCAACCCGGAAACGAGGAATCCAGCTAGATAAGTATAATTTTAGCATTTCGATATACTACAACAGTATTATGAATTACATAAAAATACTAAAAATATTATTAAAACTAAAAAAAGCTAATTTTTAGGACGAATCGACGAAAAAAAATTAAATAGAACCTAGTACGTTCGACAACATATTACGACCACGCATCAATAGGTGTTCCGCGGAACCACAAAAAATTATTTTCCATCGTCATTTTCCTGGGTTTTTTTGTAATAAAATAAAATAAAAGAAAGATCACAATTTTTCGGTTTGGAAATTGCCGCGAAAAATTTTTAGATACCCACGAAATTGGGGGAATGATTTTTCGGCAAGGCCGAAACGTTGAAGCTTCAAAATGGTCTTAAAAAGTATCCGATTCGCGAAAAGTCCGCAAGTTGTATTGTTTCAAAGTTAGGCCACGAAATTCCCTGAAGCCACGAAATATTATTGTGACGCCAAAATTTCGGAAGCGGCGCCACGAAAATTTAGGGGTAAACAGGAGAGAGGCCAAAACAGGCAAAAGGAAACGGGCGGCGGACAACATGGAAAAGGCCATCAAAAAGGCCTCGACACTTTGGAATAGGTGGTTTAAAAAAATTAAAATTAGGCGCAATGGGCAATAAAATTCTGTAATTACTTAATTGGCTTAATCCCGTTAAATATAGGGTTGCAAGGCGCGAAAGGGGACTCGAGAAGCGCGAAAAGTCACGGAAACGTCCTCAAGGCTTTAGAATAGACGTTAAAAACCTGAAAAAAATAGAGAAAGAGAGGACAGGTTCGCGTTAGAGTTTAGAAAAAAAAGATGGATTTGCCCAGTTACGTACAAAGTACAGCTACGCGTAGATGCGCTAAAATCCAGGCAGCGCGGAAACCTGCGAAATTCAGCTTTCAAGACTTGAAATTAAGGGTTAAAAAATGAAAATTAGAGAAAACAAGGACAGATTCGCGAATTTCCGGTGTAATCCCGTAAAATCAAGGCGTTCAAGCTTAGAAATCGAGCAATCCCGAGGGTGATTTCCGGGGATCAAGGATCGGGCGCCGGGGCTTGCAAGTGTTTGGGGCGCTTTCGCGCTCGCGCCGATGGATCAATGTTTGGTGTGCGGGTAGAGAGAGCGAGAGACAAAGAGAGAGAGGGAGAGAGAGAGAAAGAGAGAGAGAGAGAGAGAGCGAGAGAGACATAGTTGGTGTATGGGATCGTGTGGTTTGGGTGGGGTGGGATGGGTGGATGGGATGGGTGGCTGGCCCCGGGCCATGGCGCGAAGTGGCGGGAGGGGAGGGTGGGGGGCGATAGAGCGAGAGAAATGGAGAGAGGGCGAGAGATAGGTGGTGCGCGTCGGTCCGTTCGTTCGACAGTCCTCCTCACCTGCTGCATGGGGGGGATCGAGCACAAAAGAACCCACACACACGCGCGCGCGAGTCGGCTCGGCTCTACCCGCCGCTCCTCCCCGGCCTCTAGCCCTAAAAAAGGCGGGCAACCAGCTTCTTGGAAGGTTCTCCGCGCGGGCGGAAAGCTCCTCCAAATCCCGCCGGGCTATTTTTCGTGTTTTTAAGGCGTTTTCTGGCTACGAAAACCTTAGAAGTCTGCTTTTCTAGCTTTTCGGTAATTCAAACCGCTGAAAGATTAGATTTCTCAAGCCTATTCGGTTCTTTCCCATTATCGGGGGGACCAACTTTTTCTTTAGCATCCAACTTTTCTAACATTACAATGTCTAAATCGCTATGTCGAAATTTACGGTGCTTTTGCAGTATCGGGGGGGAGGTTATCAAGTGGGCTTTTTTAATTTTGTTTCCAATTTTTCTAATATAAATAGAGACAGCGTTTCTAAACTGTTTTTTTTTTACTAGTCCTAGACGCAACAAATTTACAAATTTTTATGAAAAGTAATGTTTTTCGACCAAATTTCGTATTATTGAAAGTTTAAAATTCTAGATATTTTAGAATCACGAAAAAACGGAGAAATCCAGCTTTAGATCTTTATAGAATCTAGGAAACGAATTTTTCAAGTCCTAGATCTACCTAAAACATCTTAGCAATTTTTCTAAAGCTTAATTACGGCGCAAAACATTTTGAAGACACTAGAAACTTGATAAAAACATGAAATAGACCAGTAAAAATGGCAAAAACGATTTTTGGCAACTTTTTCGGGATCGGTACAACCACTGGAACATGCCATGAAAGTTGTCTGCTACCAGCCAGTGGAGATAATCGCCCGGGTCGATGAGTCACAAAAGCACCACACCGGGGCTGACCACTTTGACTCACAATCGAAACGGGGCAAAGTGCCGGATTGGCCCCAAAAAAAGTGGAAACAGGAAGGGAATGGAATGCTAAAAATCGGGGGTTTCATCGCGTAATTGAATATGGGATGGGTTTCCCAAAAAAAGTTCATAAAAAACTTTAAACGAATTTGACGAATAAAGCTTATTCGAAGTGATGGAGAACTTGCAGAGATTCTTTAGGACTTGGGGAGGCTGGCAGAGACTCTTTAGGAAAAGGCTAGCATTGATTTTTTAAGAAATAGCAGGCTAGCAGAGGTTCTTTAGGAAATGGGGAGGCTGGCAGAGATTTTTAGGAAATGGCAGGCTAGCAGAGATTCTTTAGGAAATCATTTTTAATCCTAGCCCAATATTGTACACATGGCTGCTAATTGACGCCTGGGATAAGAGAAGGAGGGGTTCTGTGAATTGAGATGAATAGCGCGAGCGGCGGGCACAGAACCCGATGCGGGGGACAAGACCGAACCCCCCAAATAGGTCAAGACTCGACGCGGACGACGCGTCGAACGCCGCAAACAACGTGTCAGCTGAAGTCGGTGTTCTCTCTCTCTCTCACTCTCTCTCTCTCTCTCTCTCTCGCTCTCTCCCTCTCTTTCTGGAAATGCATAGCAAAGCGATAGAGCCCAATCCGGGGGGAATGTAGTGACATCCTGGGGGATTTTAAGGGGGTAGCTAGCAGGGGTAATTTTCGAATTTACCAGGTGAGTAAAAAAGTTTTCATAAGTAAAAACGATTATTTATGGGCTGTATTAGTCGTTCCTAAAGAATCTCTGCTAGCCTGCCCTTTCCTAAAGAATCTCTGCTAGCCTGCCCTTTCCTAAAGAATCTCTGCTAGCCTGCCCTTTCCTAAAGAATCTCTGCTAGCCTGCCCTTTCCTAAAGAATCTCTGCTAGCCTGCCCTTTCCTAAAGAATCTCTGCTAGCCTGCCCTTTCCTAAAGAATCTCTGCTAGCCTGCCCTTTCCTAAAGAATCTCTGCTAGCCTGCCCTTTCCTAAAGAATCTCTGCTAGCCTGCCCTTTCCTAAAGAATCTCTGCTAGCCTGCCCTTTCCTAAAGAATCTCTGCTAGTCTGCCCTTTCCTAAAGAATCTCTGCTAGTCTGCCCTTTCCTAAAGAATCTCTGCTAGCCTGCCTTTTTCTAAAGAATCCAGAAAAGGAAAGTTACAAAAAAAAACTTATTTTAAACCCAAAAAACAAACTTTATGCGCCGATAGCTAGAACCTAAAAAACCGGGGCCCAGCTCGACGTCGTCAAGCTGCCGGGGCTGGCCAGCGCGGCAGCGTGTTGAACCAGTCGACGCGCGGGGCGCGCTGGGGCCGGCTGACCGGGCCCTTCTTTCGCGCTGGGGGACCGTCCGTTCCTTCTTTCTCTTTCTCTGTATATGGGAGAGACAAGAAGCCGCAAACCGGGGTGCCGCGGATAAACAATGCTCTACCCTCACACCGCCTATACCACACTCACATACACACACACAACACTACGACCAACACCCCAGAATACGGATTACATGCACGTACGCACTATGTTTCGCGGGAGGACGGGTATCTAGCAGAGATTCCTTCGGAAAAGCCAGGCTAGCAGAAATTCTTTAGGACGGGGCAGGCTAGCAGAGATTCCTTAGAAAAAGGGCCGGCTAGCCGAGATTTCATAGGAACGGGTAGGCTAGCGGAGATTTTTTAGGCAATCGTGTAAACAACGCATACAGGCTCGAGTACTCGTCTATTATCGGGGGGGGGGGGGACAAATTTTAATTGCCCCTACGCATCTCTTAAGGATATATAACGTACGTATTTATGGTGCTTTTAGTAGTTTTTGATTGCTAGAAAACCATAAAAAATATTTTAAGAATTAGCGAAAATTTAAAATGTTGATTTTAGAGTCATTTTTTATACATTGTTGACGATTTTTTATATCTTATTTATTTTATATCTTTTATTTATTTTATATAAAACTGTGTAAAATGATATAAAATTGTTTATATACGGTTATAGGGCTTTAAGGAATTACTGTGAAAAGTTTGCCCCCGCTAGCAGCCCAGTACCAAAAGAGCATGTAATTATAGAAAAACCAAGAAATAACAGGTTGAAAAACTACGGTCTCATCCTCGGGGCCTACGACGGTGCCAGCCCCCGAAAATTGTTGTTGGATGAGGTGGCCGCGTCGTCACGAAGCCACAACACCTGCCACCACGCCGAAAAGCCGAGGCGTTGCATCACAGGGGCAACTATTTTTAGAAACGGCTTGATTCGTGAATTAAAACGAGAAAACTAGCGTAAAAAGCGTAGAGGCAATTTCTAGGGTTCTTTTCTGAATTTAAATGAACGATAAACACGGTAAATTGAATGATTTAAATTATTTAAAACATCTTTATTTCTTCTTTTTTGTCGGTTTTTGGCTTTTATCTTTTAAGTTAACGCGAAGCGCCAGAATTTTTTCCAATTGTTTTAAATTAAACTAAACCGGATTTAAGTGAGTTAATAGCGAATTAAAAATTTTTGTTTAGCTTTCATTTTTAGATTTTTAGGAGGTTTTTTAGGGTTGTGGGACGCAAAAATCTAAATGACTCGGCGTAGCCGCTGGATCTTTTGCATTATCGGGGGACCAAGTTTTTCGTTCGCATCCAATTTTTCTAATATTTTCTAATCTAACGAAAATAAAGAAAGAGCTTCTAAATTGTTTATGACTATTCTTAAACGTAAAAACGTAAAAACGTAAATGTAAAACGTAGTTTTTCGACGAAGATATAGCTAAATGTTACTAAAAAGTTTAAAAATACCCTACAATTACGTTAAAAATGATTAATTGGTTAAAAATTCGGTTTCCCTGATCCCCTCCCCCCGATAATGCAAAAGCACCTAGCCGCGTCTGCGCGTAAAGCGCGCCCGCATTGCATCGCGTAATCGGTTGCGATCATGGCTTCGAAGCGGGCGCGTTGCGCGTCGCGGCAGCGGAAAAATCAACGCGAATGTAGTGTTTACATACATACAATTCATTTTTAATTTAATTAATATTATTATTTGATTCAATTTATTTTACATACAATTTCGTTTTTGCTGTTTCTTTAGAATTTAACGGTTTAAAGTCCTTTAGTTTAGTTTACAGGTTTTTAAAGCTTAAAGGCTTTTAAAGGGGCACTTTCAGCAGCGCCGGTTTTCCATGAAACGTGGAAAAATTTGCATGTATTTCCGGTTAGAGAGCGCGCCCTGGTGAGAGGGCAGACTTTTCATGCAACTTTTTCCACGATTCGTGGAAAAACGGAGCTGCAGAACCGGTTCTCTATGATATTGATGATTATTTCATGTCGCGGCGGCGAATAAAGCGTTTGTACTGATTATCTGGTGAAATACAGCACAAAACACAGCAAATTACACGTTATAAAAGCAAAATATGCAATTTAATAGCCTACCGAAAGCCGCCCAGCAGCGGCGCGTCTCGTGCGCGACTCGCGACCATGTCGCGCGCGTCCCGTGGTCTGTCGCGTTCATGTCGCGGTCTTGTCGCGACCATGTCGCGGCGCGTCTGTGCGCGTCTCGGTACCGTCTCGTGCACGAGCGCGCGCGAAATGGCCGCGACTCGCGCGCGACATTGGCGCGATTTGTTTATCCCGTTTGCTGAAAGTGCCCCTTTAAAGTGTTTCCCCCCGCATGGTACGTCATTTCCATACCCCATACCAAAATCGCATATATTTATCTGAAGCGCATCTTTTTCCTCTTCTTTTGAGAAAAAGGCTTCTTCTTCGGGGGGGCACGCAAATTGAGAGATCAACGGGATACACGTATTAAGCCTGGGAATGAGGAGACAGGGGGAGAGGGTACATATATCAAAAATACACAGAGAGCAAAAGCTAGTCGCTTATCGCTTATCAGGGGTACTGTATCAAAAACCCAAAAAATCCCTGTTCGGCCCCGGGGGTGGTTTGCGGATTTTTGAGCGGCCAGAAGGACTATTTACTGATTTGATTTAAATATTCTTTTCGATTTTTCAATTTTAAATTTTTCTTAAAAACTGTGTAAATACTTTTTAAACATTCCTTTATAAATTTTCCGGTGATTTAGCGAAATTTGAAAATCAAGTATTATTATTATTATTATCATGATTATCATCATTATTTCAAGCTCTAGGTATCAAATCGAAAATCCGCCAAATTAACGTTTATTTTAAACGTTGGTTCGGAGGAGTTTCGATTTGCAAAATTCCAAATGAACGTTTATTTTAAAACGTTTTAATGCTGCGGTTACGATGAAATTTAATTAGTGTAACTTTCAGAATTTTATAGCTTTTTACTAATTTTCGATACTTTTTTAGCTTTCCTTAATTTAATTTAACATAATTTAATTTAATTTTAAATAATCTTATTTTAGATCTCATCTTTAATACTCGAAATCGGTAAAAAACCTCAAAAAAAATCCTAGATTAATAGCTAAATTTTGCTAGGATTGGCCACCTTTAAAAAATCCGGGAGCCCCCGAAATGGGCGAAACAAGGCAAACCCGATTTGCCTCTCGATACAGTAGCCGAGCGGAAGTGGCGGGGAGGAGGAGAAGCCGATCCTTGGACTATCGGTAGACGGAGTGTCGCATCAGACCGTTTCCGTCCATGAATTGATCGTTGAGGCTGACCAGGCCCGCGCCGTAGTACATGCACTGAAAACAGGGTGTTTTTATAACCAAAATACTTTAGCAGCATCAAGCCATCGAGAAACGCCAAAAAAAGTTACAATCTAGCGAAATTTTAATGTTTTTTATGATTTTAATGAATTCTTACAACAAGCGAGCCCATTTAATAGGATTTTAATGAATTCTTCATGTTTCATACATTTAAAAAACTCAAAAATTCAACAAAAATTTTTATTATTTCGAAAGTTCAGAATGGCGAAATTTATATAGACAAATCTCCCGGTAAAAACACCCAATTCTACGAGAAAAATTCACATTATAAAACGGCTTATGAAATTCCAGTTTGCACCAATTTTGGGAACACGAAAAGGCATAAAAGCCTACCGTATTCCCGGCAGAATCGAGGTGGTAGGACTTTTGGATGGCACGCCGTCGGCGATGGATCTGAAACGTAATTGATTATCAACGCAATTAATTCGAAAACCGAGAAAATATATTTTACACCCCCCTAACGAACCAGAACCTTTGGTTTTGCGCAAGTGCGTGTTTTAGAGAAATTTTTTGAGAAGCCTGACTTTTCTCAAAAGTCTATTTTTTCAAAGTTTAACCGTTTAAAAGCACAAAACTTTGAAAAAGATGTTTTAAAAGGCATCAGAAGGCGTTTTTGAAGAGGTGAAGTTTTCCTTACTGACAAATTCGCCATTTTCTGGGCTTTCGAATGGGCCAAGAAAATGGCAAAAATTATTTTTTTTTTCTACGTCCAATTGGAGAGAGTTTTTTTAGGAAAACCACGACTCCACCAACCTTGAGCAGCGTCCTAATGTCCTCCTCGTTGAATTGGAAGTGGTCGGCCTCGTACTCGGAATCCGAGTCATCCACGAGCAACTCGTGAAGCCATTCCCGCGATCTCGGCTGACTAAAAAAACGTTATTAACAAAATGGCGCAAAGTGCTCTTCTCAAAATTCAGCAAGAATTAAGCAAAAAGCATGCTTTCTTCGAAAATAAAAATCCTTGAAACCCTTAAAAAGTAGAATTAAAAAATTGCCTAAAATTGTAGAGGCGGGAGGCGTGGTGGAGACGTTCTTGCAGACTCGGCCACACGTTTTTGATCGAGAAGAGCGACAGGGGGCGGCCGAAACGATTCTTCACCGACGAGTAGAGGCCCGGAATCCTGGAATCAAGCGCGTTGAAGCGAGCAAATTTGCAAAAAAACTGGTTGAAGTAGCTCGTTAAAAAGAATGGTTCTTTTGCAATATCGGGGCTTTTAGAATACAATTCTTCCAATAAACGTAGTGCCAGCGTTTTTAAACAGTTTTTACAATTTCTAAACCCAAAAATATACCATTTTCATGGAAAATGACAAAATTATCGGTTTTTCGACCAAAAATGGCCGATTTTCGACCAAAAACTTTTTCAAAGTTTGCTCAAAACACAAAGAAAACTCTAAAATAAATGGTTCAGTTTCTAAACTATTTTTTAAACTATTTCTAAACCCAAAACAATTTTTAACGAAAATTACAAAAATATCCTTTTTGATACCATAATCGTTCAGATTTTTGAACGTTTTTTAGTTTTCCTCCTTGAACGTCGTTAAATTTCGCTAAAACAAAAAACCCCCCGATAATGCGAAAGCACCAAAATTAGCAATAATAATAAAGATTTAAAAACCGCAATTTAAGAATAATAGCAGGTAAAAAACGCGTTTTTCTGGATTACCGTTCGCTTTTAAAAAAGGGAGCCGAAGCGGTAAATCCCCTAAATTTCATAAGCTATTTTTGCCAAATGATAAAAAATCCCAATTTCACAATGACACCCCATTTACGCCCCAAAAAAACGCACTTGATCGGCTTGGCGAGCAGCTTCTCCATCTGGGCGACGAAGCGCGAAATGTCGAGGGCTCGCTTCAGGCGCTGGACGCGCAGGGGAAGTGCGGCACGGTAGGAGCGTTGCGAGGCGTCGCGGGCAGCCTGGAAAAGGGTAGATATTAAAAAGATTATGATGACATTTAAAAAGAAATAAATATGTGTAAATATCTAAAAAAAGCGAATACCTTCTCAATTGCTGCTTTTCTTTTCTATAAAATACCGGATTATCCTGAAAAAAACGAAGTGAGGAAGAGCTTTAAAATTTTTAAGCAGAATTTAACTAGCTTTGAAGCCAAAAACCGTTAATCGATGAAAAGTACGAAAAAAGGGCTAAGGCTTCGTCTCCGCTTCACACATTTGGTGCTTTTGCATTATCGGGGGGGGCATCAAATTTTTTCCTAAAATGTCAGAAATGCCTTGTAACTCATATAGCAGCTATTTAAGTATTATTTTAGTATTAAACAACACTAAATTTTGATGTGGAAAACAACAAAAAAAACTTAGAAGACTAGTTTTCGCTGATTTTGGTCGGAAACAGGCCATTTTTGGTGGAAAAATCCATATTTTTGTATGTTTTATCCAAATTTGCAAAATTGTACGTTTAAGAATGGTAAAAAACAGTTTAGAAACACTACGCTATTAAAAAAATTAGGTTTAGATTAGAATTAGAGAGAATTAGATCCTAATAGACAGCTTTGCCCCCCACCCCCGATAACGCGAAAGCACCAGAAATTTAATAAAAAACCTATTTTAAATTTTCTCTGACCTGTTTATGCAATCGCATCAGCTGGAAGCGATGATGTAGCTGATTATGTAGATATGTGACAGCCGGGGGGACGGGTATTCGCTCCTTTTCCAGTTTTTGCTTCAGCCGGGCCAGCCGTCGAAAGCGCAGCAGCTGCTTCCGGTTTATCTGATGCATCTGGATGACACGCTTCGCCTTCGGCCCAAGCCGGGCCATCGCTTTGGCTCGGAGGCGTTTGAGTTGGGCTGGGGTGAGTCGTGCTTTCAACCGCTTCAACTGTTCTGGCGTCAGCGTGCGCATCTGGAAAAAATGGGATAAATTGTCTTTTTTTCTCAGTTTCTAGCTATAACAGATTTTTAGGTTCTAGAGCGTTATCGGGGGTAATTACTAATACACCGCCTCATCGCGGCCCAATATTGAAATATAATTTTTTCGGTGCTTTTGCATTATCGGAGGAGGCCCAAAAATGCCGAAAATGTAATAGTAGGTATTTTAATACCACTTTTAGTGAAATTTAGCTATATTTCGAATCGAAAACCATCAGCAAAAAATTAAACATATTTTAATGGATTTTTTGTCGAAAAAGCCATTTTTCGTCGAAAAATGTATGTATTTTTTGTATTCTTTCATAAGAACTTATAAAGTTTTTCGTTTCAGATAGTAAAAAACAGCTTAAAATCACTATATTTAAACTGGAAAAAATGCCAAAACTAAAAATGTTGAAAAGCGCATTTTGGTAAAATCGCCATTTTTGGTGAAAATCGAAATTTTTGAATTTTTCATACTTTTCATAGTTTTCACGTTTAGGAATAGTAAAAAACCATTTAGAAATACTTTCACTATGCATTTATCTAAAGAATTAGGTCCTAAGAAAAGAAAGAGTAAGAAACGACAACTGACATGATCCCAGCTAAAATTTTGAACCCCCGATAACGATCCAGTACCAAAATTTTACAGAATTTTACAAAAAGCTTTAAAACCCACTTTTAGCCACTTTCTGCGGAGCTCTTCCCTCAGTTTCTCGGGTGTCCGTTCGTCGGGTCGCAGTCTTGGGAGTGAATTTGTAGCCGTTCCATTTATGCGAATCCTCGTCCCGTTCTCCGGTCGTCCCGGACCATTCGGAAGTGGGCATTTTTGAGCGGGGCCACTTGCGGGGCCTTCGAGCTGCCGGGTTGGGGCTCATCCTCGTCAGGCTCGACGCTTGCCTCAGACTCGGAACCGTCGGAGTCGGAGTTGAACTGCCGACGCTTCCGGTGCTCCTCTTCTTCTTCTGAAAAAGGGTGAATTATCGCGTTTGCTCTACGGCGCATTTTTTTGCGTTTTATGCCCTTTTTTGGGGATTATTTTAGCGGAAACACCGTTTTTCAACACGATTTTTCATAGAAAGCCCAGAAATGGCACTGTTTTTTAAAGTAGGGTACTTTTGCAATATCGGGGGGCGACCAAATTTTTCGAATATACATAGAGTCATTATATTAGCGGAAATACGGTAACACAAGACGATGTTTCATAGTAAAACGCGGAAATTGCATTTTTGCTAAGTTTGGTACTTATGTAATCTCGGGGGGGTTACTAACATAAATAGAATAGGGATTTCCCCATTAGTCCTACTATTCTTAAACGTAATAACCCAGAATTTTTTACTATAAAAATAAATTTCTTGAGGGTTTCTAAAATAATTTACTAAACCTGTTTTTATTCTGTGTTGCGAAATTTCATTAAAACAATAAAATACGCGCTATTGCATTTCTGGGCATATCTGGGCTTCTAGGAAAAAAATTCAGTTTGCGAAAACAAAAACGAAAACCAACCTTCTTCCCCGTCTTCCGCTTCCGGCACGTCGGCTTCCTCTTCCTCGTCATCCTCAACGAGTTCAGGCTCATCCTCCTCATCGACGTCTTCTTCCTCCTCCTCCTCCTCATCATCATCTTCGGCCTCTTCCTCCAGCCCGGCCGACGCGGCAATCGACGGCTTCTGATGGTTGGCCGATCGTAACGATCTGCCCGGCCTCCATCCATTCCCATTCTCCTTGCGCTCCTCCTTGATGTCGTGCTTCACCTCGGGCTGCATCTCCTCATCATCGTATCTTCAGCCGTCGAATCTCCGCCCAGATCGCTGTCGGCCTCCGAGCCCTGCTCGTATCCATCTGAGCCGACCGCCGACGAGGGCTCTGGCTCCGAGTCGACAAAGTCCTGAAATGTAATGAATCAATTTGTATAAAATTTGCATTATACTACTACCACAAAGGTTTTTATTTATAAAAAAACCATTAAAAAAAGAGAAAAACGTTGATTTTCGAGGAAAAATGGCCAATTTTCGACCAAATTTTGAGTTTTTGAACATGTTTCGAAAAAGCCTTTAAGCTTCTTTACGGTGTTTTTAAAGTCATTTTACAAGCTTTAAAGCCCCACACTTACAATAGACGAGTCCTCAAAGTCGGCCTGGCGAAATTTTTTCAGCTTGAACGGCTGGTCGTCGGCGTCGTCGTCGCCGCCGCTCGACTCCCCGGATTCGCCGTCATCGTCGGGAGGGGATATCCGCCGTATCGGCTCCGGCTCTTTTACCATAAGCCTGAAAATGTTATATTACACATATTATACCCTATTTTTTAATAAAATTACAAAGAAAATGGAGGTGGAAGGGTGGAATTCGAAATCAAAGATTAGAGCACTTTCCAAAGCATGTTTTCAAAGCGCGTAGAGAAAGTTCAGGATTTTTAGCTCCGGCCGTTTAATGATAAGCCTGAAAAGTTATATTATGCCATAATTTTAATAAAAATACATAGAAAATAGGAAAAGAAGATCATAACTTAAAATTACAATTTAGAGCTTTTTTCAAAGGAAGTTTAGAAGCGCGTAAAGAAACTTCCGCTTCTTTCGCTCGGGCAGTTAAATGATAAAACTGGAAAATAAATATTATAACATATTCTTAATAAAATTACATAGAAAATAGGAAAAGAACATAGAAACTTTAAACTACGATTTAAAGCACTTTCCAAAAGAAGCTAATCTAGCCCGTTAAAATGTAGGTTTATCCCTTCAAAGCCTCACTTATTTTCCAAGCGCAGCCATAACTTTCTATAAAAGCTAAATTTTTTCCAGGAAGTAATTTCCAGCCGTGTATCGGGTAATAGCCGGCATTCCCTCTGTGTGTCTGGCCTTTTGGGTGTGGGCTACGCGGCGAGGGAGCGACTATGGTGTAATGCAGCCGAGGCAAGCTATGGGAGGAATCTGCCAGATGGCCGTAAGAATCTGTAGAAAATGGGTCAGTTAGCAGCAAGAATTTGCGGAAAACGAGCCATCTAGCAGCAAGAACTTGCGGAAACCGGGTCAGCTAGCAGCAAGCATTTGCGGAAAAGCCTGTAGTTTGTAGTTAATCTTGAGAACGTCTGCAAAAATCGATTTATCCGTGAAAATGGGGGGATGGACCCGAAACAGAGCAACGGTAAAAAATATGCACAACATTTCAAAAAAAGTCATTATTTTAGATGACCTTAAATTAATCCCGATTCGCGATGGCCGTCAGATGGGCCTCGATTTCGTGGGATTGCAGCTGGTTGAAGCCGGGCTTGTCCTAAACGAAAAGTTGTTCGAATAAAGGGGCAAAAACCAACCTTGGTCACGTAGATCACTTCGATATCGGTGGAGCGTAGGTCGTTGCCGAGGCTTTCCTAAAGAAAAAATAAATAAAATAAAATGTACAATAAATATTTTTGAATAATAAATACCTGCAGCGTCTCGAGGCGCATTGAATGGCTCCATCGTGGTCGTATTCGGATTGCTTTTTCATCCTAAAAAGATGCATAACCTATTTCTTTTCATACACCCCCCTCCCCCCAAAAATTATATTTAGACGACAACAATCAGAAGGGTAAACATTGAATGAATAAATTTAAGAATAAATTTAAGCTATTTAATAGCAAAGAATCTGTATAAAGATTCAAAAGAAAATCTGATATATAAAAAATCTTGAAAATTCAAGCTTTTACAAATTTGGAAGGATTCGAAAAACCTTCAAAAACAACGACAAAATTTAAAATTCAAAAAATACGAATCATAGATATTTTTATTTCTACTTCTACCATAGTAGCATGAGCGCTATAATATAACTCAAGATCTACCCATTTTAACGTCAAATTTTAGGAATTTTAGCGATCAAAAAACAAGGATCCAGACGTTTTATAACACAAAAAGAGCAAGTAAAGTATAAAGTAAAGCGTATGTAAAAATAACGAAAATTTACCTCTTTTCGAGCGCCAGTTTGATCGCATTGCCCTTGACGCCCAGCCCGGCGCCCTTCATGTTCCGGTAGTACCCAGCCGGGTCGACACGATATACCTAGAAAAACTCCTCGATGATCAATCCATATCTCAAAATCTCACCTGCGGCCCATCCTCGTCATCAAATGAGATCATCAACATCGCGCAGCCCAGCGAGCGCATCTAAAATCACAAATTATTCTCTGTAACTATCTGAAAGATACCTCAGCGTTTTGCGTGTAGAATTGGTTGAGGTCCGCGATGCGGCGGGCGAGCTGCTCGAGCGGCATGTTGTAGCCGTTCTTGTACTTCCACTGGGCGGCTTCCATTTGGACGCGGCGCACCTGGAAAAAAGAATTATCTAAAAACTTCACAAGTTTTGAAAAAGTCGCATTTTTGGGCAAAAATCGGTCATTTTTGCTCGAAAAATCAATCTTTTTGTCGAAAAGTTTGCCCCCGATAATGTAAAAGAACCAGAATTTAAATAAAGTCTAGCGCACCTGGAATTTGCAGTCCGGGATGATGCCGAGCATGCAGCAGCTGACGGTCGGCGAGATCTGGTAGACGGATGAGACCGACTCGGGCACGATCAGCTTGTCCGGGACGCGCTTTTGCACGGCGATGCACGCCGTTTCTTTGCCCTAATTTTAGAGGATTAATAAAATCAAAAATGCAAACCTTGACGGCGACCGCCGACAAGTTGGTGCTGTTGATGGCCTTGAACGCGTATTCCACCTGGTAGACGCGCCCTTCCGGCGAGAAGATGGTGATGTGGCGATCGAAACCAGAGGAGGAGCCGCGAGACATTTCTAAAAAAAGAGCTTATAAAAATTAAAAATTAAGAATGAAAAAGCCAGAAAAATAAAGATTTAAAGTTACGGACAAGGCAGCAGTATCCGTTTTCACGGTTCTTCTAATATAAATAGAGAAAACGTAAGAAAAAAGCCAAAAATTTTGATCAAACAAAAAAATCTCGCTTCTTCAGTCTTCGAAGCTCATTGAATTACGATAAAAAAACAATCTAAAGTAGCAAAAAGCATTTATTGCACACCTTAAACTATCCTACTTTCTCATAATCAAGCTTTATCGGAAGCGGTAGCTAATCACAAGTCCAAAGATATATCGAATCTCCTTACGACAGCGAAAATACCACAAACAAAAAGCTGCTTTAATTGTTTTAATCTATCCTATTTTATAACAGGCAAAATCTAGGGGATGCCTAGTAAACAAAACCCAAAAAAATCAGAATAATCAAGCCAAATCTCGGATCAATAACGAACTCCCATTCTAAAGTAGCAAAAAGTCGGTAGTTTTTAATGTATCTTACTTTGTAGTATGCAAAATCAAGATTACAAAGACCTTAGAAAACCTCAAGGTTACATAGCCAACAAAAGCTCAAAACCAACTTTTAAAAACCAGAAATATCGAATCTCGCATCCACAACCGAAATACAGCCGAAAAAGCACAAAAAAATTATAAATATTTTATTGCGCATCGTTTCTGATAGGACAAATCATGGTATTCCTGCACCGTGTAATGTGGAAGCGAGGGGGGAGGGTTAGAAGTTTTTTCGGGGGATAATAAATCTCATAAAAATCAAATGAACGCGGTGTTCGTTTGATCATTATACCTAAAAATCACAGTCAATCGATCAGGGCGGGGGCAGGAGAATTTGGTTTTCATTGGTACCGAGCAATCACACACGCACAAACGCACGACAAATAAGTTAATTGGAGGCATCAAAAAACGGTAAAAGTAAGCGAATTGGATACATTTTGTACAAAGAAGTGATAAAGGTAATATATAAAAATCAGCTTGGTGGGTACTGGTCTGTTAGCGGGGGGAACATTTTTTGTTTTTTTTCCGCTATCCTATCTGCTAACAAAAATAGCCGATTTTTTAGTGTTTTTAGTTGTTTTTGAATGCTAGAAACCTATAAAAAATGTCGAAAATGTTCAAAATTCAAAAATTTTGACAGTTTGCCATTTTCATACATTTTTCCAGAAAATTACAAATTTTCGAAAGATTTTACAATTTTTAACAAATAACGGAACCCCCGCTAACAGTCCAGCACCGCTTAATGTAGAATTCGGAGAACTAGGGGAACCCTGGGATTAGTGGATGAGCAAGCAGCGGGCCAGAAGCAAAAAAAATTTTTGGTTGAAATTGCGGAAATTATTAGGCAGAGTGCCCGGCGAACAATTTGACACCTAGAAATACACGGCGAGTCGTGAAAGTCCAAAAACATTTCCTAGACGTGGCTTCAAATGTTGGACGCGTTGAGGTCGTCGCGGCCGCTGGCCTCCAGACTTTCCAGGGCGATCCGCAGCGAGTCGCGCAGGTTGTTCATGCATCGTTGCAGTTTTCTAAACAACAGTGGTTATTCCGGAAAAAGAGTTTTAATCTAAAATTTCGCAATATTTGGGGGAACACACTTTTTTCGGGACTGGTTCGTTAGCGGGGGGGAGGTAGCCACGCCCCGCTCCCCCCGCTAATGAACCAGAAACTTTTTTCCCCGTTAGCATCCAATTTTTCTAATATTTTGATAAAGAAAATGTTTCTATACAGTTTTTTTTACTATTTCTAGACGCAAAAATCACCAAAAAATGTCGTTAAAAGTAGCGAATTTCGACCAAATTTCGAATTTTTCTACATCGTTTTTTGCATTCCAAACGTCAAAACTTAAAGTGAAACGCAAAAAATTTTTTTTTTCACGAAATATAGCTAAATTTTGCACAAAAACACTATGAAAATGACTAGACCACCCCCCCGTTATTGAAAAGTACCAAAAATTCTACCCCTGATCCAATGTTCGACGAGCTGGGCGCGGTGGGCGTTGAGGATGGTGCGCGTGTCGAGGCTGAGAAACGGCCCGAGCGCCTGCTCCAGCCCGGACATGTCGATGACGCACTGCGTCGTCGAGTCGACGTCGCGAGGCGGGTGGTCTTTCTATAAAAACAGATATCATAAAAAATAAAAGGAAATAAAATGTTAGAAAATCAGGATCCGTTCCCTATTTAAATATGATTGAACTGGTTATTATCGTTTAATCGTTAAGTTAAATTTATTTCTAACAAAAAAGCGGAGAAACCAAATTTGCAACGACCAACCAGATGCATGATCAGCTGCTGGAAGGCGTACTGCACGGCGTGCTGCAGGCATTCTTGCGTTAGTTGCGGCGCGTTCACCTCGAGCTCGGCCTGCTCCAACACGCAGCACATGATGATCTCCTTCGCGAAATCGGAGATGTCTACAAATGTAGGATTAACAAAAAAAAACAAGTCATTTCAAATTGGTGCTTTCGCATTATCGAGGGGCGGGGGGCAGAATTTTTTCTTATAGGTTCAGAAACGCCTAGTAACTTAATAGTAATTATTTTAATAGTGTTTTTGGTCACATTAAATCATATTTTCGAGCAAAAATCTATTTAATCGGAATTTTAGTAAAAAATCCATTTTTTATCTTTATGAAAATTTGCAGAATTGTACGATAGAAAAACAGTTTCAAAAACGTATTCCCTATTTCTACTAAAAAATTCGAAAAAGTGGTCCCCCCGATAACGCGAAAGTACTTATTAATTTCTAAAACCCTGGAGCGTGAAATAAAATTACCTTCATCCGGCAGATAGTCGTAGTTGGCGGATCGGATGAGGGTCTGGAAGTTGGCGCATTTGATTTGGTTGTAGATGGAGACGAGGCGCTGTCGGTATTCCATCAGCCGAGATCGCGCGTTCTGAAGAATAAATAGGGTAAAAAATTAAATATCATTGTAAAGAATAAGGAACCTTTTAAAAACTTCACCTCGAGTATAACATCGGCGTATTTGACGCCGTTCTCCTCCATCCGGCGCCCGATGTTCTTCAGCGACGTGTCGGCAATGTATTCGACGTTGCAGATCGAGATCAGTAGCTTCTTGATCGTCATCTGAAAGGAGGTTGATGGCATAAAAAAACAACATTTTTTCAAGTGACAAAAACAAATAATTACCCAGGTTACGATAATAAGTTTAAATAAATAAGCCTAAACAGGTTTTTAATATAATTTAATTATATTTAAAGTTAAAAAAACAATAAAAACTCAAAAAATTTTTGGCTGAAATTTTGGTCGAAAAACAATTTTTTTTGTCGAAAAACTATAGTTAAAATTTTTTAATGGAAACTCGTTATGCGTTAGGCGATTAGACGTTTAGCGATAATAAATTTAAAAAAAAACAGAAAAACGCTTATATTAGAAAAATCGGGCCTCTAGAAAAAAAGTTGGTTTTCCCATAAATCCCCCCTATAATGGGAAAGCACCCAATTGCCAAAAAACCTATCAATCTCACCTGACCCCTTCTTTCGCCCTCTTGCTGCCGGTTCTCCTTGCCGTCGAGGTCGAGCTGGTTGGGCCGTCGGTCGCCCTTCAGGTCGAGCAACGTGTTGAAGCAGCCGCGCACCGACACGATCAACCCGGCGAACACGTCGATGATGCTGCGGCGGAAGCTAAAAACGTACGAAATACTGAATACAAAACACCCATATAAAATAATGATAAAAACCATTGGAAAAGTCGAAAAACTCACGCCTCACGCCCAAAAAGATCCGTTTCGCCGGGGTATCCATTTGATGAGAGTACGTCGCGAGCCGCCGATATACACTCGCAGATCTACGAGCGAATAAAGTACGATCTGACAAAGTACCTCATTTTCGAACAAATCCGGCAGCCCCGTCTTGCAGACGCCCTTGGAGATGAACTCGCGCTGCTGCCAGTTCTCTTTCTTCGACAGGTCGGCGATGGCTGAACGGGAAAAAATTTATAAACAAAAAAAGTAGTAAAACGCAGTTAAAAATTCAAAATTTTCCATAGCATAGTTATTACTCATTATTACACAATTTGAGAATTTCAGAATTTCGAATTTCAAGAATTTTGCCAATCAAAAGAAACATTCTAAACTACATTTTTTACGATAGAGAGAGAGGAGAGAGAGAGAGAGAGAGAGAGAGAGAGAGAGAGAGAAGGGATACCGTTAACGCCCTTGTCGACAATGTTGGAGACGGCCTTCAGCCGGACCGTCATGCACAACTCCGTCAAGGGCTGCACGTGTTGCGAGGTGAACTGGCACTCCAGCAGGAATGAGACGAGGCCCCTAAAACACGAAAAAAAATTTGAAAAATATGAAGTAAACTTTTCCACTCTTTTATTTATTTGTATAGCGTTTGTATGTCGTTTTTTAATGTACAAACATCTTAAAAAAATAAAAAAGTTTGCCGTTTGTGATAGAAAATGCACGAAAATGAGCAAAAAAAAGTAAAACGTCAAATAATTCAATTAAATTCAAATTGAATTCAATGAAAATTAAATAAATTAAAACTTACATCCAACTCAAATTAAGTAAATTAAAAAATCTTTAAAACTCAGCTTACCGTAGCGCCTTCAACGATTGAAACAGCGTGTTCCGCTCGATTTCCTTGGTGGCCTTGGGCCAGACGACGAACTGGTCGCCGTACTTCTTCATCACCTCGTCCGGCAACGAGTCGGGCACGAGTGCGTTCAGGAGAAGCCACGAGGAGACGTTGATCGTCCCGATCAGCATTTGCTAAAGAAGGATAACTTGATAAAAATTAGTATATTTTTACATTGACATCCTCGTGGGTCTGGGCCGAGCGATCGTCGCTGCTCGTGTAGTTTGTCACGAGTTTCCAGAAGCGCTGAAATTTTAAAGTTTTCAATTCAGTTAAAAATTCAATTATTCTAAACGTAAAAACTTTACAAAATTTCCGATTTTTCGACAAAATGTCGACCTTCAAATTTTTAAAGAGATTTTACATAGTTTTCCAAAAAAAGTTATATTTTACTAAAAACACACTAAATCTTATATTAAGTATTAAAATACAGTATTAAAATAGATTATAAAATCCTACATTTTAAACATTATTCTAAGCATTGTAAATACAGTTTTAGCAGTTTTTGCCTCTATTTAGGTAGTTCTAAATAGCAATAGTTTAGAAAACTAGTACAAAGTTTTTTAAAGAGTTTGAATCAAATTTTAAAGTTTTACAGTCTGAAAAAAATACCTGCAGCTTGGCCATCAAGTTCGAGACGGTCTCCGTGATGAATACTTGCCGTGGTTCGTCTCGACAACTAAAAACATAGAAAACGCAAAAAACCAAGACTCACTCAAAAAACGGCCGTTATTTCGCTGCTTCTCGTCGGCCATAGCTAAAATGAATCTCAGTGGATATTTTAACAAATTATACCTTTTTCGTGGTGATTTTTCTGCAGATTCCAGAGAATCGTGTCAAGGTGTTGGTGGAGGAGGTGATGCAGTGCCATAAGGGATCCGAGTCCGGGTCGAGGATCTGATAAATTGAGTATCCTACAACATTTTTTAGCTATTTTTCGTACACGAGACAGCTGTAACAATTTGCAGACAATTTTATAAACCAAATTTTTCAATAATTTTTGAAATCTAAAAACCTAAAGAACAATTTTTTAAATCGCTAAAAAATCTAAAGCCCATTTTTCGACAAAGAGGCAATATTTTTCCGTTTTGTTTACATATACAAATTTCGAAAAATGGAGCAAAAACACGCACAATTATGCTTCTTCCTTAGGTAACACGAAAGTCCGCGAAATTTCTTAGAAACTTTCCCACCTTCAAGTACTTGATCATCTTGCTCTGCTCCTCGTAGTTGAGCTGAGAGTCGATGAGGCGGGTCGTCAGATCTTTCTTGAAGTGAGCCATCTTCTTGTCCACACCGGCCATCACTAAAAAAAAGTTAAATTTAACACCAGCCGGTCAAGTTACCTTCTTTAAACAACGGCACGTCCGTCTCGGCCACCAAAGATCGAGCTCTCATGTAGTCGTTGAGAATTGTCGAATATTCACCCTAAAACGGTTTTACAAAAAAGTTCGTTTTAGTCTTAATAAAACCACAATTAAATCTATAGAAAAATAAAAAATACCTTGGCCATATTCTCATCGATGGACTTGTTGAGGAAGAAGATGAACTTGAAGCGGGTGAGCACGGAGAGGGCATTCCGCGTCGAATCGGCCTTGTCCTTGCGGGCGAGCACGTCCTTGAACACCGTCTCGGCTTCCGAGCGAGCGTCCTTGATCTGAAAAAAGTTATAAAAGTAACAATAGAGAAAAGAGAAAACTACTAACCCTGAAGCTTATCTAAAATAGTAAAAAAGGCACGACTTCCTAGACTTAAAAAATAGCTTGCTGATCGGTCTAACATCTAAAATCTATCTAAATTCACAAATTCGTCAAATTTTTTAATTGGAAAAATCGATTACGCTAGGAAAATACAGGGGCGTCAAGAGTCCGAAAACACCTATTTACGCATCCAATTTGGCACCAAAAATCACGGATTTTCGCGTAACTTTCAGAGCCCAATAATCATCTTGAAGTCCAAAGGGACTAAAAGGCACCAAAATCGACCCCTTTCAGCTACTAGACCTCGACAGCTACGCCACACGCCAAATGACGCCTTGATCCTGATTTTACAGCATTTAAAACCGTAATTTTGCGTAAAAACGCAAAATCGTTGAATCCGTCATTTGGAGCGTAACGCAACTGTCGAGACCTAGACGACACAGGCGGTCGTTTCTATCACTGCATAATCCCTTTACCAAACGGCGCTGCTCACCTGGGTGGCAATCTGCTTGATGACGGCGAACTCGCCCGTCTCCTTCGCCTTGGCCAATTCGACGTGGAGGGCGGCAAGGGAGTCGACGCACGAGATCAGGGAGTACAGGTTGGCCTTGTGCATTTCTTCCGTCTTCTTCACCTCGCTCAGCTTCTCGCGGTCGAGGTTGACGAGCCCGGCGCGCAGTTGATCGAGGCTAAAATTGGAGTATCCTTTGAACACAAAAAATGTAGATTTATGTTTTAAAAAAACAGAAAATTATAGAAAATTCAGTTTTTAAACGCAAAGTTTTTCAACGGAAATGTAGGAATTCAGTTTTTCAAAAAAAATGTAGAGATTTGCGTCAAAAAGCACAAATTAGCAAGAAACAAACCTCGAGTCGAGATGTATTCGAGCATGTAGAGCTGCGGGCTGAAGCTCTCCATCGAAGGTTACCTAAAGACGATGATGGGATAGGCATATTAATAAGATTTATGGTACTTTCGCATTATCGGGGGGGGGGGATGAAATTTTTCCTAGGCGTCTAGAAATGCCGATTAACCTCATTAATCGCTTCAATACTGTTCTTTGTAAAAATTAACTATATTGAAAGCGACAAAAAAAAACAAATAAAAAACGTCGAAAAATTTTTGATGAAATTTCGGCCAGAAATCGGCCATTTTGTTCTAAAATCGTTATTTTTTGTAAAATTGATAATTTTATGAAAATTGTAACATTTTTACGTTTAGAGAAAGACATAAAAAAGCTTAGAGGCGGCTGCTATGATAGAAAAATTCGGACCTTGAAAAAAGCTCCCCCCGATATTGCGAAAGCACCGATATAATAGTTACAATCAATTTAGCGTAATTTTTTGTAAAAACCCACTGGAAGCATCCGGGTACTCCATCGACAAGTGGCCGATGTCCGCCTTCTTCGCGTTGCTGAGGCCCAGGGCATCGCGGTCGTCGAGGCTCGGCGCGACGTTCCGGATCGCCTAAAGTAAAAAAATAATAAAGACCAGGGTTGAAAAGCCGCTTCGCGACTTTTCAACCCTGGCCCCGTCTAACCCTATGATGTTCTTCGTTTTGCATAATTGCGCCCCAATTCCGATGACAAAAAATGAAAAACGCTCCCTTTGAGCCTTCATATAGGCTACTGCAACTTCCGGCGTATGCTAATTTTATCCTAACAAAGCGGGTGTCGGAATTTTTAAGAAAAACTTAATTTTAATGTCGAAAACACCATATTTTACAAAATCTGATATGTGTGCAGTCATCTCCAGTCCATTACGCATCTAATGACGTATCAAACACTTCCTCAAACCCATCTCCTCTCGAGATATCCTCTGGACACCCTGACGGAAGTTGCATGCAAATGCACACACACACACACACAAACACTATTTTTTTATATATATAGTAGGATATATAGTAGGATAATCGTATTTGTGCATTTTCAAAGCTCAAGAAAAGAAATTAAACGATAATTGTTTCAAACTGCAAAAATAAACTTTGAAGTTTTTAAAACTGAAAAAGACATGAATTTGGCTGCAAGAAGTTCCAAAATCATCCGATCACCTGCTCAACAAACTGGAAATCCGCCTAGCGATACAAAAAAGATGTGAATTTCTATTTTAACTTGTTAAAACTCACTTCACGCCCGGGAACCGTCTTCGTCTCGTCCACCCAAACGGCCGACTCTTCCAACGGCCCGACTTGCGTGATGAAGACGCTGGAAAGATTTATTATGCCATTTTCCAGCGTTAAATTATAAAATTATCTTTGGTTCAAGTTTTCTAGACAATTCCCTTTTTGTGATTGCCTCAACGCATAAACCATGCAAATTATTATTAAAAAAAAGACAAAAATCTCGTTTTTTCGGCCAAAAATGACCGGTTTTTGACGAAAATTTTTCCTTAAAAAATGTTTTCTAAGTTTTTCGATTGTTTGTCTAGTTGAAATATAGCTATTGTACCAAAAAATACGAATAAAAACTTTCCAATCAGTTACTCGGAATTACTAGAATTATACAAAAATACGCCCCCCCCGATAATACAAAAGTACCGCAAAAACGTCATTTGCCGACGATTAGGTAAATTTTCTCACCGAAATTTGACGTTTGCCGAGCCGCGCCCGCCGGATCGGGTGGCGATCCGGATCTCGCCGAGTCCACGGCTCGCCTGGCCGACCCGTGCCACGATCTTCGACGGGGATTTCCACCTAAAGCCAGAAATAACCGCGGAATATATACTGCTCACTTTACAGAATGCAGACAATCGGTGCCGCAGATGAACAGCATGACGACGTCGTTCGCATCGTGGCCGAGGAACTCGCCGCGCAGCGTGATTTGCGTCCCTGAAAAAAGCGGGTTGAGCAGGAAAAGCGGTTTTTCAGGATTCTGAACCCATTTTGAAAAGCTGCATGTTGTAATAATAAGTTTTCTTTTCAAAATCACATTTTTTGAACAATTTTCTGCGCTGATATCGAATATCTATTTTTGTTGCTCATACTAAAAAAAATCCTCAGAAAATCACATTTTCTAGCGTAGTTTTCCGCGCCGAATCGGAATAACGCAAAAGCGGGTTTCAAACCATCAAATCCTCAGTTTTCTACTTTAGTTCCTTTAGGGATTTATCTTTTAGCCAATTTTAACAAAACGTCGTTTATTTGAGTTAAAATGGGCTTTTTACACTATGTTTCCTTGGAAAATCAAATTTTTATCGCAGTTTTTTGTGGTAATTCCGAAAAGCGTTTTTCTTCGTCTTTAAAAGTTATATTCAACGTTTTTGCTACTTTTCTGGTTCTAGGAAGTTCTCATTTAGCCGCGATTCGCTCAAATTTGGTTTAATAGCGACCAAAATAGGAGTGCTCGGCCAAAAATGGGCCCAGAATGTCGCGCAAAACCAGCAGTTTAAGAGAATAATGTTTTACCTGGAATCCCCTCGGTCGGCGACAGGCCCGTGACCACCGGGGGGCCCCAAGTCGGGGCGCTCTCCGCCATCGAAATCTGAAAAAGGGCGGATGTAGCGCGGAAAAGTCGGCCGGTGGCCCCAAGCAAGAAACGGAGCAAAAAATCGGGTAGAAAAGTGCAGAAAACTGAAGAACAGGCCGAAAAATGAAATGTGGTGAGAGGGAGAGGCGCGCGAATGTGCAGAGTGCAGATATATATAGAAAAATACGCGCCGAGGTGTTGAAATCTTTTACAAAAAGTTCTTTTGCCTTTTATGGGGGAAAATAAAATTTTTGTATACCCCTAGAAATGGGTGTCAATTTCATAGAAAGTTTTTTAATAGTCTTTTTTAGTAATACAAAACTATATTTCACCTAGAAAACTATCTAAAAAATTCAACAATTTGTCCAAACCTCGTAAATTGGGTGAAAAAAGGGAATTTTGGTCGAAAACTATATTTTATCTATTTTTAAAACAAATTTCTATCGTTTTTACGTTTAGGAATAGTAAAAAAGTTTAGAAAGCTTTCGCCATTTATACTTAAAAAAATTGGATTCTAAGAAAGACATTTTTGTCCTTGGTTAAAACCAAAAAAAGTTCTAAACTGAAAAAAACGAAAAAGTGCCCGATCCATGCAAAAGAGGCAGTTTTTCGCTTTACGGCTCGAAATACGGATCCGAGGGCCGTGTGGACGGAGGTGCCGGGCGGCGGCAAACGGCTTGGGATCGACGAGTACGGCCGGATCATGATGGTTCTCACGCTAAAAATGCTAAACCCTAAAATTGGTTTATCTAAAACGAAACAACATTAGTACGGTGCTGGCACACACGTTCACAAAACGGCACACAACGAGTTAATGCGAAAAAAAGCAATTTTGTGAGTGTTTTTGGCCGGAGAACGATTTAAAGGGATGCCGACGGCATAGTCAATCGGTTACGCGCGGAAAAGAAAATGTCTGCGCTCTCCCCGGCGCGTCTTCCCTGTTGGCTACTTGCCAATTTGTTGATGGGGGGGATCGACACATGCCGTCGGCAGCCCTTTAAAAGGACTTTTGAAGCAGATATTTCTAGGAAATCAAAGGTAAAAGTGTCTAAACAATAAATAGTGCATTTCGCCTAGTTTTAGACCTAAAAAAGAGAAGGTTCGGAGTTCGAAGAGATATATTTTCAGGAAATAGCAGGCAAAAGAATCTACAAAATATTACAAAACGTTCCTATTCGTATTCGACGCTCAAAATGGGCTAAAAACCCGCCCGCCTAATTCTAAGCTCCAGTAAGCAAATGGCGCTCTAAAATTCTTTCTAGAAACTCGTTGTTGCTAAGAAAACACTGCAAAAGCAATGTAAAAACTTAGAAACTTCTTAGAAATGGCAGCTTTCCAGCGTTTTTTGATCGTCTCAAGGTAGAAAGGTCAGCTTAATAAAAAAAAAACATTAAATTGGCTTTTCTACGAATTCTGAGCTTTAGAAACCGGTTAAATATAGTCCTGTTTGACGCCGAATCGTCATTGGTAGAAATACGATGCTACTTTTAGTCTCTAGATCTTAAAAATGTCATTTTTACACTTCTGAAAAACTACTGAAAGCCAATCAGCCGATTCTAATCGTTCAGACAAATTAAAGTCTGTTTTTAACAATTCTAAGCTTTAGTAAAGAGTTTACATAAGCTGTTATGAAGCCGAGTTTGCCCCCAAAATCATCGCCGCTGTATATTTGAGTTTTTAGAGCTTGAAAAAGTCATGTTTACTCTTCTCAAAAAACCGCCTAAAGCTAATCAGCCGGTTTTAATCATCCTGACAAATTAAAATCAGTTTTAAGCAATTCTAAGCTTTAGTAAACAGTTTACATATCCTTCTCTGAAGCCGGGGTTTGCCCCTGAAATCATCGTCGTAGTGTGTGTTCCCTCGGGGTGTGTGGTGCTTTGGAGGCATGTGCGCCCTATAGCAAACGCCTTTATTCCCATCCTCAAAGCACCGAACGACAAATGTGCTCGAGCTCGACGAGCGATTGGGCCGCGAAAAACGTTTTTCGCACCTCGTCGGCGTTTATTGCTGAATTATACGAAATTTCGGTTTAAATTGCAAATCCCCAGAGGAAATCTCTATCTAAATCTTCCTATAAATCCAGAAAAGCCTAGTAATGTTTTAGTAAGTGTTTTAATTGTATTTTTAGCGAAACAAAACTCCATTTTAACTACAAAAACTATCTACAAACGTTAAATTTTTTCCAAACGGTTAATTTTGGTCAAAAACGGCCGGTTTTGTTCGAAAATCGATATTTTTGACATTTTTTTAATCAAACTTTGTAAAATTTTTACCAAAGGATCCTGAGAAAAGTGCCCCCCGATAATGCACAAGAACCCAACATCTTTAAGCTAAACTTAAACTCCCACGATTTTGAGAGCCAATTTTCAAACCTGTAATATTCGTCAGTAGCGCCACAATTTGCGCCTGTCGACTTGGGTCTTGTTTTGTCGTCTCGAGGAACAGGGCGGTCGCCTGGAAAAGGGAAAAATAATAAAAAAAATAGAAAAACCTGATGCTGTATGTTTTTGATGATGTGCGGCTCTTCGAAGCGTCCATCTTCTGAAAGGGGTGAGCGTTTGGGACATCTTTCAGCAAGAATTCGTTTTTATAACTTTAACTTTTTAAGGATTAGTTATCTATATTTTCTATACAATTACATTAGATTTTTTGATATGTACACCTTTTTAAAAGCTAACTTAACGTAGCTTTTAGCTTTAAACCTGTAGTTTTTAAAACTTTTCAAGTTTTACTGTCCAAAATGATGAAAAAGATAATTTAAGCGTTCTACATTAAGGTCCAATTATAGAAATGAAGTCATGTGAGTCAAAAATATCTTATATTTCAAATTAGTTACGTTTGCAGCTAAAAGTTTAACTTTTTTCTTAAAGCTAAATCTTTTACGTAAACTTCTAAAGGGTTTATAAACCTTAAGGTTGAGCTTAAAACGATAAAAAAGTAACCTTAGCGTAAGATACGCTAGGCTACGCTACGCATCAAATTTACGACTTTGGTTTTACAGCGAAAACGCTTGAGTTTAACCAAAAAACGCTAAAAGTAAAGCTAATGCGTAGTTTTTAAAACTTTAAGGTTTTAGTAGAGATTAAAATGTTGAAAAACATAATTTAAGCGCGAAAAAAATCGGGTTTTGGACGTACCAGCCCGAAACATGATAATGGTCGAGAGTTAAATGCTCAAGATACGCTGGAATACGCTACGCATCAAGTTTACGGCTTTGGTTTTAAGCGAAGCAGCTACGAAGTTTAAACGCTAAAAGTAAAAGCTTCTGAGAAGTATTTTCTAACTTTCAGGTTTTTGGTAGAGTTTAAAACGGTGAAAAACATAATTTTAACGTTAAAAAGTCGAATTTTCGACGTACCAGCCCGAAACATGATAATCGTCGTGATGGTCCACTGCTCGAGGGCGGTGAGCCCGAGATCGGCCACCGTTTTGCCGAGTAGTCGTATCCGTTCATTGGCCGGCAGCTCGGTCAGCTTCGTCTTGCCCGTCTTCTGCATGATGTGGGCGAGGAAGAGCGAGTGCCACGAATTGTAAAATAGCACCTAGAAAGGGCTCGTTATTGTCGCTCAAACTAAAAAAAGAGCTTTTGGAGCTTTTGCAATACCGGTGGGGGGTCAATTTTGTTCTTATCAGTTCTGATATCCCTAGTAATGTAATAGCAAGTCACCTAATAGATTTTTGGTCGATTTAGCTATAATTAAAAAGTGGTAAACTATTTAGAAAACTTAGAAAAATTTGCACAAATTGGAATTTGGTCGAAAATCGGCCATTTTGATCTGATTTTTCTAATATAAATCGAGGAAGTTTTTCTACGCTATTTTTACATGCCTAAACGTGAAAAACTTACAAATGTTTATTACAAAAATATCAAATAATCGATTTTTCGACAGAAAATTCCGATTTTCGAGCAAATTTGAATTTTTCAAAGTTTTAGATAGTTTTTCTAGATAAAATGTACTTAAATAGTACTAAAAACACTACTAAAACACTTTCTACCAAGTCACTAGACATTTTTATACCTAGACAAAAGTTCCCCCGGTAATGCCTAAAAACCGTAAAAATGGTTTAGTGCTGTTGGTATTCTATTTATATCAGAAAAATCGGATAACGAAAACAGCCCCCCCGATATTGCAAAAGTCCCAAATTTTGTGTTGATTGAAAACAAACCAACCCGCTTGTCCTGGGCGTTCAGCTGGGAGATGGGCGGGACGACGGCGCACCAGCGGACGACGGACGCGAGCAGGGCGACAGATTGGGGTACTGTAGAAGTCCCTACGACCGACAACAGCTGACGGATGGTGAAGCCTGAAAAACGAATTTTCGACGCCTAAAAACAGCCAACCTGTCTCTTTGCTCTTCGGCTCTTTCGTCAAATTCGTAGCTACCGTCACCATCGTGTAGGGGACTCTAAAATAAAATAATAAATAAATTTTAAACTATAATAAACTTTAATTTTTAAATAGATTTAATAGTTTTTAAAACTTTACAGTAGTTTCATTTTTTAAAAATTCTTTTTTTTTCTAATATGTCCGCCGCCACGTATCGCAACGTACTCTTCCATCATAAAATCGCCGCTTTTCCGCTTCGGCGGGCAGATGGAGCGCTCGTTTTGGACGGCTAAAAAGTGGAAATAGCGGAATACTGTAACTCGAGCTCACCGTGCCGATTCATCTTCATATCCAGGCATTTCGAAAAGCGGCAAGCCTGAAAGAAAAATCGGTTCTTTCGCAGTATCGGGGGGGGGGACAGGATTTTTCCCAGAAATCCAGAAATGCCTAATCATGTAAAAGTAGTATATTATGAGTATTTTTAGTAAATTTAACTATGTTTCAAGTGAAAAACAATCAGAAAAAATCATTTCGTTGAAATTTGGTGCAAAAATTGGCCATTTTCGGTCGAAACATCTTTATTTTTTGTATTTTTTAAACGAATTTACAAAGTTTTTACGTTAAGAATAGTAAAAAAACAGTCTAAAATCATTTAATTATTTATTTTAGAAAAAGTTAACTCCCCCCGATAATGCGAAAGAACCCAAAAAGGGCTTAGGTTTAGCTTCGGCTTTGCTTGGCTTAGCTTCTTAGCTTAGCTTTGACCCTAAAAACTATCTAAATTTCAATAATACTCTTCTACCGTGGCCTAACCCCACACTTTTCCACACTGGCCTTTGTAAGCTTATCCGGGATGGCTTTCCGGTGCCGGGGTCCCCAGGGGTTTAGGGCCCTCGACTGGGGCCCATTGGGTCCCACGGGGTCCCGCCCGGGGGCCAGGGCTACGGTAGCGGATTATCTGGGCAAAGTCGCCCAAAGAGCCATGGGAGCGCCACCAGTTAAGGGGAGGAGGTGGGCAGGAGGAGGGGCTCATAACCGCTTCAAGCTCTCCGAAAGATTTCGGAGCGGAAATAGCAGGGGTGGAGTGAAGTTAAAGCCAGCTTTCCGGGCTTTACCAAGCTCTAAAACCGGTTTTCCAGCGTTTAAAATAAACACATGGCTTCAGAAATCATTTTTTGAAAGTAGCTGAACTTTTTGTCGTTTGTAAAATACATAAAAGCAGACATGGCAAACGGCCGGGCCGCCGGCTTTTCGGCCGGAAAAATTGAATGCGGCCGAGCCGCGCGAGCCGGAGCTTCGTCCGGCCCCGGCTTTTATGTTTTGAGGCCGGAGCCCCGGCCAAGCCGCCGGCTTTTGAAAAGCCGGAAAGCCGGACCCAAATGTGATTTTCGCGTTTCCGGTACGCAAATTGCGGATTCAATCAATAATTGGCTTTATGGCAAGAGAAAACCACTTCACCAGAGAAATTTGGTCATTTCCATTCACAATTATGAATAGGATTCACGGATTCTATAAGTAAATGAACAACTTCCGGTTTCCGGCGCGGCCGGACCGGCTTAGCCGGGCCGCAACCAGAAGCCGGCTGGGCCGGGAAGCCGGGTTTCCGGAAGTAAGTCATTAACGCGGCTCGTATGGGGCCGGGTTTTTATGGAAATTGGGCCGGCGGCTCGGCCGTGCGGCTAGGCCGGCCGGGATTGCCATGTCTGCATAAAAGGCCTGAGGAAGACGTTTTTCAACCCGAAATTTCAGCCAAAAATTTTTGGTTTATGAGGAGGCCAAGTTTTTTTCTGACGGGTCAGGTTCGCCTGGTAGTAAAATAAAATATTTTTATCCATGTTTAGCAAGTTTTAACTGTATTTATAGCAAAAAAAACTATCAAAAAAGTCAAAAAATTCTCGAAAAAGACGGAAATTTGACAAAATTTTGCGTCGAAAAAATCCATTTCTCGACCAATAATTTAAATTTTAATGAAAATTTGCAAAAGTTTTTATGCTGGGAAAAGTAAAACATTTAAAAACTCATCCCTAATTATTTAAAAAAACCTAGGGTTGAGCCGAGAAACTTAAGATTTGTGAGAATTCAAAAATTTTTCCTTACAAAATTATCGCAAGCTTTGAAAAAGGTTTTTAAAAACGTTCGAATAACCTTCTTGGGCGTAGAAAAGCGTTTTAACGTTCAAAAAAATGTAGCTATTGCTTCTTCAACAAGCCGTTTTCTTACGAAATCTTTGCAAAAATATTATAGCGCGATTCCACAACCGGAAAGTCATTTGGAGACTGATTTCCGGTCAAAAAACGCGTACCTGACACTGATTCCGGCGCACCACGTCCACCACGCACGCGCCGCCCTCCTTGCAGCTGTAGACGAGGTTGCGCCGGATCGAGCTGGAACAAGAAATACATAGAAACCACAGAAAGAAATGGTGTACCGCTTGAAGAAGCCGCGGCATCCGTCGCACGACAGCACGCCGTAGTGGCGCCCTAAAACGAGGTATTGAGGTGATCAAAAACTTTTTATAAGTCTGGAAATGTCTATGAACTTAATAGCAAGAGTTTCAATAGTGTTTTAGTCAAAAATCACTATATTTTTTTTAAAAAAAACTAAAAATTTTAAAAGGCAAAATTAGACGAGAAATCGCCCTTTTTCGTCGAAAAATCCATATTTTTGACACTTTTCAATAGAATTTTGTAAAGTTTTTTCGCTTAATAACAGTAAAAAGTGGTTTAGAAACATTTCCGCTTTCTATGCCTGAAATAGATCCTCAGAAAATAGCCCCCCCCCGATAATGAACAAGAACCGATAACTAGGACTTAAAAACCAACCCGACGCTCGATCCCCACACACCACGCACGGCACCTCGGATTTGAGGATGAGGCCGCTCATTTTGTAGGATTTTAGACTCGATTTCAAAACTTTCAGAAATAGTCGTTTTCAGAGCGGAATGTGCCGTTTGAATAGACGCCAATGGGCAACTTGGTGTTTCACAGGATGCGACGAGGAGCAGCAGAAGTAGCCAGAGAAGAATGAGGAGCAAGGGAAGAGGGCACTTTTGGAATGAAGAGGTTGGTGGTGGTGGTGGGCTTTTGTCGAGGGGCCAGGGCACCGTGGGAGTCGAAGCGGATAGCATTTCCACAAAGCACCCACAAACGGCACGGGGGGCCATCTTTGGGCCCACATCCAATTGCCCATATGGAAGATATCTTTTTCGGAGTATGTATAATGGCCAATTTGTAAACTCTATCGACAAGCAGAAGTCGGCGTTTTCAAATTAAAATCGCTACAAATCCCACCCGGGATTCCCAAAAAATCGCTGCTAGCCTGCCCCAGTTTACCGCTGATTTAAAAGGATGGATAACTAACAAAAAAAACCTGTAGCCTGATATTTTATGCTCTTAGAAAAATGCTTTAGTTAAAATGTTATTTCTGCATATTATTTTTGTATTTTTAAATCAAAATTTGTAAAGTTGTTAGTTTAGAACCATTCTTAATGAAATTTCGTCGAAAAACCGATATTTTTGTCATTTTCTAATGAAATGAAATGAAGTTTTCTGGGTTTAGAAATAATACCAAATTGTTTGGAAACGCTCCCTCTACTTATATTAGAAAAACTGGGTCCCCCCGATAATGCCAAAGAACCCAAAAACATAGAAGACAATTTGCCCTAAGGTGCTACGTAACACTCGCAAAAATTATTTAGGGTATTAAAAAAATTTTTTATGGTTCCCCAAAAATCTGCAGCCGTTTTAACCGGAAGTAGAAGGATAACTCCCATATAAAGTGATATTATTGAATTCGGAAACTGATCACGTTTCCACAAAGATCTCTGCCAGCCGGCCTGCCAGGCGGGTATGTTAATTGAAAGGACCCTCTCGAAGAAATTAATGAAAGCAAAAAAAATCGATTCTACTCCTCGAATCCCAAAGGATCTTTGCTAGCCTGCCATCCGTTTAAAATCTAAAAGCAAAAATCAATTAGATTGCGATTTCGTAGAAAATTTATTCAATTCCAAAAAGGACATCATGAAAGACACAGTTGGCATCAAAAATGCAAAAAAATGAAGAAATAAATACATTATAAAGACTAGGGGAGCATTACAAATTAAGAATATTGCAGCTAACAAAAATACCCGTACTCACCGATTTTTTAAGGATTAAAAAACAGCAAAAAATCGCTAATATATTTAGATCAAGGCGGCCTCGTATTCGAGGCCGTACTGCTCCATCGAGTCGACGTTGATTTTGAAGACGCCTGGAAGGGTTTTGAATTATTTTTGTTGCTGAATTATTGGGGTTTTGAACGAAGGCAATAGGTATAAAAATCTGATTTTTTATCATAATGTCGAAATGCCAAGATGTTGCAATTTCAGAATGTCGAAATTTCGTATGTTCAGAATCTCGACATTTTTTGCATACGATTCAGGGGTTTTTCCGGGAAAATTAACTTATTTAAATTTCGGCATTATGAATTTCGACATTTTCAAGAAACGCTAAAAACATATATTATAGAAAATAGATAAATGCACTAAAAACTAACCGTTATCACCCCAGTTGCGGCCGAAGCTGTTGACGCACAGCCAGTAGTGGCTACCATCCTTGTCTTTGCCCCAGCCGATCAGCCGGGCCACGTGCCTGGAAATTTGCAATTTCTTTAATGTTTTATTTGTGGTATTATGTGATATTTTCTATAGTTTTTAAAAAAACCTACAACGACCAGTATAATAGACTTACCAATACACGACGCGGTCGTTGAATTTCTCCTCGGTGATCGGGCGGAAAACGCCTATAAATGAGCACGTTTACTTTTTGGTTTTAATCTCGCTAAAATGTTGAAGTCAAGTAAAGTAGGCTAAACATAAAAGTAAATTTCTCAAACCTAAAAATTCTTTCACTAACCTTCGGAGTAATGGAGAAACTCCTCGGGCACCGGGAAGGCCATTGTCGTCGGGCCGTAGAGGAACAGCTCGGTTTTTAGGATTGTGCGGATCTGAACGGTGCAGGATAAGATATGCGCCATTAACCAAAAGTAAAGAGAAAAAAATACAGCTTCCAAAAAACATCAACAGCAAAGAAGAATCCAAATTCAATGCTTTCCGATAGGGCCGCCTAGCAGAGATCCTTGGCCAAATCAGTACGTTAAGGTCCAAATTCCGTAAGTTGGAAAATGCCGGAAGCCCCGATTTTTTTAGAAAAAAGATTTTCCTGAAATAGAAAGATTTTTAGAAAGCTTTATCGATTTTTTTAAGAAATCTCACGGAAAAAACATAATATAGATCTAGAAATTTCGGGCAGGCTAGCAGAGATTCTTTGAGAAGCGACACATTTTGGCACTTTTCTAGCTAGACTAGACTAGTCACAATAAAGTTTTTTTTGCACGCGAACAGGGCAAGCTAGCAGAGATCCTTCCAGAAGATTTTTGCGCATTTTTCCATCTAGATTAGCGAAGATAATACTTTTTTGCTTGCCAGCAGGGCAAGCTAGCAGAGATCCTTTGCCTAGCAGAAAACTTTCTCCGCGTTTTGCCAGGCGCCAATTATGATATTTTTGTCAAAAGTCAAGACTAATAACCCCTTTGAAAATGACCTCCTCGAGCGTGATGGGCTCCTCCATGGTGCTGTTGATGTGGCCGATGATGGTCGGCACTTTCCCTCTCCTCTTCCCATCATCAGATAGCGTCATCCCGCGCGGGTACATCGAATAGGCCACCGAAGCTGCAAAGGAAAGGTTGAAAAACGCTGTGACGCTATGTAGCGCGATAATGAAATTTTTTCGTATAAGTCCAGAAATTTCTAATAACGTAGAAGTAGTATTTTAATAATCTTTGTAAATTTAACGATATTTTAAGTGAAAAAAATAAAAACGCCATAAAACATGTTTAGGCGAAATTTTATAAAAATCGATAATTTTTGAATTTTTCTATTAAAATTTGTAGAGTTTTTACGTTTAGGAATAGCAAAAAAGAGCTTAAAAAATTTTCTCTATTTTATATTAGAAACAACGGATTCTCAGAAAAAGGCTGCTCTAATTTAACTTTATCATAATAAATTTCAAAAATAAAATTACACAGTAAAACTTAAATTAAATTAAATTAACTTAAAATAAAGAATTCACAAATTTAGGCTAATTTTAAAGGGCTAAATTTGTAAAACCCGGCTTTTTGTCAATTTAGCTGGTTTAATTAATTAAATTAAATTAAAATTAAAATTAATTTAATTTTATGAAATGGGAAAAGAATTACGACATTTAATCCCAGGGCGCACGAAATTCAGATTTTCCGCGGTGATTAGCCTCTTTAAACCCCAAGAACCTACCGTAGTTCTTGTCCTCCTCGTACTTGTTCTGGTAGTAGATGTTCTGGCACCGGCGCACGCAGCTGCGGCTTCTAGAGGGAAAAATTGGGTAATCAAAAAAGGATAAGCAAACTTTTCATTTTCCGGGAACACCATGGGCGAGCAGGGCACTCCGCACGAGATGTCGAACGAGTACGGCCGACACCCGTCACGACCGCCTAGAAGAAGGGGGGTTTAGCGGAAAACACGCGTTTGATTACCTGTAACAAGACCCTCTTGGACCCAGTAGGTGAGCGCCTTCAGCGGGTCGCCGCCAAGGCAATTTCCGCAAACCGCGCAGCACCCTAAAACGTGACAATAAACGGGGAAAATGAGATAAAACGTTTTCCTGACTTTTGAAAAGGCATACGATAAAGGGAAAAGGAGTATTCTCGGTTTTTGGGAAATTTTTCTAGGAACTTTTGTTTCATTTTCCTTTTTCTTTCTAAAGTGTTTCTAATCTGTTTTTTTGATTATTTCTGGACGTAAAAACTTTAAATTCCCAAAGCAAAAAACGATTTTTCGACCAAAAATGGCCGTTTTTGATCCAAAATTTACTTTTTGAAAAATTTTTCAAAGTTTTTAGATAGTTTTCTAGTCAAAATATAGTTTATTTTACTGCAAAATTTATGTAAATACTTCATATTAAGTTACTAGACATTTCTAGATTCATAAAAAATTCTCCCCGATAATGCAAAAGAATCCCTTCTTTAAAGCATCAACAAATTACCGAGCACGTCCTCCTCCGAGAAGAGCGACTTGTAGGTGCCGTTCGACTGGATGCACGCCCGATCGGCGGCCACGCCCACCGCAGCAACTGCCTGGAAAAAATGTTATTATTCGCTGAAAACGCGCACTAATCCGGGTACTGTACTGTTAGCGGGGGGGAGGGCAAACTTTTGTTTTTCGCCTATTGAAACGATGGAAACCGGTAATAATCACTACGGAATTTTTGTGGTGTTTTTAGTAGTTTCTGATAACTAGAAGTTGTAAAAAATTGAAAATTTTGACCTTTTTCGTCATTTTTCATACATTTTTCACCAAAAATTCAAAAATGTTCGAATTTTTAATTTTCTGATAGCCGTTTATATCGAAAAAATGTATAAAAACGCTATAAAAATGGTCATATTTCGTTTTAGGGGCCGTACGGGATCAGTTGCAAAAATTTGGTCCCCCGCTAACAGTTCAGCACCCGATCACGTGAAGAAATCAAACAATTTGACCGCTAAAACCCACATAGCACGAGCCGCAGCCGCCCTGATTCGGCACATTCGAAATCGAGGGACATCCCGGCCATTTTTGGCGCGCGTCGAACTGCTCGGGCAGGTCGTCCTCCGGGAATTCTTGGAGTGTCCTGAAAAAAGTACGGTAAATTTCCTCGCAAAGCTAAGACTTCAAGCCCGAATACCGACAAGCCAAAATTCCGACAAGTTAAAATCTAGGAACCCAAATTCCCGGCCGCAAAAAGGCAAAATTAAATGCAACTTTTTGGATTTCCAGCGTTTCCATGTCGGCATTTTGGCTTTAGAAATTGCTGCTGTCGGCATTTTGGTGTCGGGATTTTCAATGAGCTTTTTTCAGCGTTGATTCCCGTCGAAACTTTGGCATTCAAAATACCGACAAGGCAAAACCAGGTTCAAAATGCAGACAGGGCAAAAGCCGACTGAAAACCAAAACCAAGGCAAACGCTGCTCCAAAACCACAGGCAAAGGCCTACTACAAAATCCCGACAAGCCGAAATACCGACAGCCAAAGGCTAAATTGCAGACAGCGAGAGTTACAATTTTCAGCGCTTCCGCTCGGCATTTTGCCTTGGCTGTCGGTATTTCCGCTTACGGCATTTTTTGCAAACCGCAAATTTCCACCGCTTCCACTCACTTGATGTGCGTCTTGAGGATGTCCCACTCGAAGAACTTCTCGAGCAGCTCGAAATACTCGGCGATGGCCGTCTCGTTCTTCGGCGTCTTCAGCCCCTCGTAGTCGCGGGCCTTCGAGCCGAACTTGTTGAACTTGGCCTGCAGAATGGGGTTGGTAAAAATCGAAAAATATCTCGACGTACCTTCCAGGTCGACTTGGGGTTTTCGTTGACCTTGCGCACGAGGTCTTTCAGGTATTCATTGTTGTCGGCGGCGTCTTTCCGGATGCGCTGCGTGTTGACGTAGATGAACACCAGGGAGAGCACGACGGCGACTGCTGAAAAAATGTTTTTAGATTAAAATAAATAAAAAACTACGCACTATTACGCCTTACGCCAAATTCTAAGCCAGGGCGGGCTAGCAGAGATTCTTTAGGAAAAGACAGGCTAGCATAGCGAGATTTTTGGAAGCAGGCTAGCGAGATTCTTTGGAAGGGCAGGCTAGCGAGATTTTTAGGAAAGGGCAGGGCTAGCAGAGATTCTTTGGGAAACCTCTAAAACCCCCGGATAAACCCAAACCTGCGCCATTTTTCATCGCGAAAACGAGGAAGCGCCTGATTTCTAGAGCGGAAGGTGTGTCTGCCTGTCTGATCTGCTCCCCGCAGGTCGTGGGGTCGTTTTAAGCTGGCTGGCTTCTCATTGTTCCTCTTCCGTTTAATGCCCCGAGGGCCCAATTCCCCCCTCGCATCACACAAAACTGTTTGCCCAGCCTTTTCGAAACGGACAAAGAGGAGAGGCGGGGCGGGTATAATGCCCCCGGAATAATCGAGACAATAAGGGGATTGAGGCTATATTAAAAATTCCACGACCCTGTTTACGGTAATATAAATGGTGCTATTCTTGGCGACCCCTAACGGCGAAAAAGACTGTAAATATTGTGATAATAAATAGTTCTAATGTTCAAAAATTGCTAAAATCATAATGTATTTAATGGCAAAACGCCGTTTTGGTCGAAAATTGCGCTTTTGTTGTATTTTCAATACAAAATTTGAAAGTTTTTAAGTTTAGAAATCTTAAAAAACAGTTTAGAAACACTTCTTGAATCCTAAGGTAATTTTTCTAACAAATATCGCAGCCGCTTTGCCCTTTTCTACATCCCCGACTGCCTTTCAGGGCCATTGAAGAAATTGATAACGGGTTTGATTCATGAATTTGATCACCCCCTCGCCTTCCGCAAGCTTTCCGAAACGCACCTATC
This sequence comes from Mesorhabditis sp. LJ9110, assembly GCA_038088335.1. Taxonomy (NCBI): domain Eukaryota; kingdom Metazoa; phylum Nematoda; class Chromadorea; order Rhabditida; family Rhabditidae; genus Mesorhabditis; species Mesorhabditis sp. LJ9110. The sequence continues at coordinate 51,600 of JBBGBA010000155.1, read as the reverse complement.
AACGATACGATGACGGTCGACAGAATGGTGCACAGGCCGCACTTTGGTCGGCCGGCCGCGTCTCTGCCGTCTCGCGTCTTGAGCATTTCTGAAACGAAAAGAACATAGAGCTCAGACTCCAGGCTACGCATTAGATTTTTAGGATGTGAGTCATAATCACTAAGATTTTGCTGAGGCTGCGACACATGACGCGTGGGACAAAAATGGAAGCACCTTGGCGTGCAGCGTTGCGTGTCGCGCAAAATTGGAAAGTTTCAATTTAAGGTTAGGAGAGGGGGGTTTGACGCGGGGGAACCAAATTTTTCAATAGGCATAAATGAAAATGAAAAGGAAAAATAGGTGGGAAAACAGAAGTGGTCCCCCCTTTAACAGTCCAGAACCCATTTTCTCGAAATTTAGGCAGAAGCCAAAGCGGTAGAAGCTCGGAAAATATAGGAATAGCGGCTGAAATCGCAATTTTTCGAATTATAATAGGAAAAAGAAGGGCGTGATAGCGTGTTAAAACACTACTAAAACCACTAGGAAATTCATTCTACTAGGAAATTCGTCAACAGGTTCTGGACTGTTTGTGAGGGGGCGTTTGAGCAGGGGAAACAAATTTTTCAATTTTTATTTCTCATTTCAATGTAAATGAAACGAAAACAAAAAATGAAAAATAGGTGGAAAAACAGACGTGGTCCCCCTAACAGCCCAGCCCGCCGGTTTCTCGACTATAGGCTCAAGTCAAGTAGTTGAAGCTCATCAAGCTGATCAAGGAGAAGCCCAGAAAATCATGGAATAGTGGCCGATTTCACAGGCCCGCCGTCAATTATGACAAGCAAATTGGGGGACGGGTCCCGGGAAGAAACCAGCTTCCCCCCTCTTCTCGGTTCCAAATTGTTTGGCCAAAGCCAACGAAGTCATGCACACCGCCCCCCAGATTGCTTCTCATTTATTTGATTAGGGGTCGAAGCAGGGGGCGCGAAAACTGGCCCTGAAGCCAGCAGAAGTCGGCTGAAGAAACCGAGTAAAATCTGGATTTTTGAACGCGAGTTCAGGCCGGCTCAGCGGAAGTGCTTTCTGAAGGAAAAGAAAACTGGAGCTAGGAGTTGTTAGCATCCAAGCGGTCCAACCGTAAGAAGTAACCTAAAATTAGGTTCTTGGCATTATCGGGGGGCATTTTCTTGAAGTCTATTTTTCAAATATAAATAGAGGCTTTTTCGAAATGTTATTTACTATTCCAGATACGCGAAAACTTTACAAATTTTTATTCAAAAAAATTTCAAAAAATTTGATATTTGGACGAAAAATGGCCGATTTTTTACTAAAACTTCGATTTTTAAAACCCTCTTGAGATAGTTTTCTAGTTGCAAGATAATTATTTTTTTACTGAAAAACGGTTAAAACGATGTGCTGTTAAGCTCTCACCCCTTTCTAAACTTAGCCAAAAATTGCTTCCCCCTCCGATAATGCTGATCCCCAAAAATGATCATCAGTCTGTAAATCGACTCACTAAATCCTCCGAAAAAAGCGCCAAATTTGCTTAGAAAATTTCTTAGAGAATCTCTCATAGCCTGCCCTTTCCTAACTGCTAGCCTGCCTTTCCTAAAGAATCTCTGCTAGCCTGGCCTTTCCTAAAGAATCTCTGCTAGCCTGCATTTCCTGAAGAATCTCTGCTAGCCCGCATTTCCTGGAGATGCTCTGCTAGCATGCCCTCTCGTTATAAATTAGTTAATATTCATTTAAATTTTAAAAAATCCAGAAAAACACAAAATAAAAACCGGAAAGCGTCCCAATTAAAGCCCCGTCGGCGAATCGGCTTGATGATGATGATGGATAGAGCGGATGGGGGTGGAGTGGAAGCGATCGGAGAGGGGACTTCTTCTGGATAAGTGCCCAAGGCAAATAGCCACAATCAACAGCATGCGGCTACGCGATATTATAGCCAGTATTCTCGCATGCACCCAAGAAGAAGAAGCCTGGTTTCTTCCGGATAAAAATACGCCCGCCGTAATTGGCCAAATTACAAGCGAAAAACGTGCAGCGAAAGGGCGAAGCTATAAAACAAAAACAATTTGCCGCAAATTCGGATAATTAAAGGGCCAGGGCAGGCTAGCAGAAATCCTTTTTATGAATTTAGGAATCTTTAGGAATGGGCAGGCTAGCAGAGATTTTTCAGGAAAAGGCATGCTAGCAAATATTCTTTAGGAAAAAACCTTTTTAACGAATTTTTCGCGCCCAATTTAAAAAAAAATTTAACGCCAATAAAGGCCTAAAACGAACGTTTTCCGGGCCTAATAAAGTCCCAAGAAATCACGGAAAGTCGTGTGCTCAATAAATCGCCACGCGGTGACATTTTTGGCGAGGTGAAAACGGGAGCACGAGATGTGGGAGCACGATGGTGAGGGAGGGTAGGAGGAGGAGGAGGAGGAGGAGGCCCACCTGGGCCCTAAGGAACAGTTGGCCACGGCTGCTGACCAGAGGGCCCGATCGGCCATATTGTCTCACATCTGGGCCATTCGAATTCGGGGGATGCGTATAAACTGGAATCGGCCACTCCTCCGGTTTTATATGATCCGGGTGCCGGGGGGTCTTTTGGGGTGAATTTTGGGGGTTTTACGGCGTAGGTAAGGCAGTCTGGGAAAAGCCACTGTCGTTTCCGCTACCATATTAAAAGTAAAAATACAGAAATATGACAAAAAATATTGGAAATAAAATATTCAGCAGTAGCAAGTTGAAAATCAAAAATAACGGTTCTTGCGCAATATCCGGGGGGGGGGGAACTTTGCTTTCTTAGGATCCAACTTTTATAATATAAATAGGGGAGTGTTTCTAAACTGTTTTTGTTATCTCTAAACGTAAAAACACTCAAAATTTTATGAAAACATACAAAAAATAACGAGTTTTTGACCAAAAATTATCGATTTTGAAGCCAAACTCGAATTTTTTACATTTTTTACATTATTTTAGAAGATTCCCCTCGAAATATAGTTAAAAGCTTACCAAAAAAATTATTCAAATGTTTCCTATTACGTTACTAGGACTTACTCGGCCTATAAAAAAACGTTGCCCTCCCCACGAGAAAAAACCCAAAAAACCCAACAATAAAAGCCTATCGTAAAGCGTAAAACGTTAGTAGGAATTTCTGGAAATCACAAAACATTCGATATTACCACAGCCCCAGAATAACCAGTCGAAAAACGAAACCGCGTTTGACTTTTGACTACCCGACGCTCCAAACGACGTTTCAAGCCTTCAAGTGCCAGAATTTCCGATAAACGTAGCGTGACGCAGTCGTCCGAAGGTATAAATAGATGATAAATATAACTCAAACCTAGATAAACCTAGATAAGCCAATCTTCCCGGAAAAACCCGAAACCAGCTGCAAAAAAAATTCGCCGTTCTGAATATCGACATTATGAAAGTTGGACATTATGATAGCAAATTCAGGTAAAATGTTTAGTATTTTTTTTGTTCTACCTAAATATTGCCATAAATAAGGGTGATAAAAAAGGTTAGTATCTGAAAAACACGAAATTCTAAGAGATAAGAAGCTGAAAAAGAGAAGAAGTAATATGTGGAGTGCGCTGAGGGTGGTCGACCAGGGGGCTGATTGCGTAAAAAGTCGAGCCAACCAAGTGGCCAATGGGGGGACCGGACAAAGACCGGACAGGGCACAGCACAGCAGAGCAGACAAGACACACGTTGGCCCACCAAGCAGGAAAGGCTCAACGAATCAGAGGAATCAGAGGGTAGAACCAGAAGCAAAGCAGCCTGGCAAAGCAACGGCAGGTCTCGCGCGGGAAAAGCGACGGCTAATAAGCCGCTATCAAAACAACAATGAATCATCTACACACGCGTGAACATCTAGTAAAGGTCTACAAAAAATTGGGTACTGGGCCGTTAGCGGGGGGGGCTAATTTTTTAGTTAATTTAATAATAAATAGCGTATTTTTACAATGTTTTTGGTAGTTTTTGTGTACTAGAAAGTCATAAAATATGTTTTTAAAATATGGAAAATCGAATTATTTGCCTTTTTGGCCATTTTCATACATTTTAGACAAAAAAGCAAAAATTCCCGAAAATTTACATAAATTTTCCAGTGTTTTTCTATAGCTAAAAACCGTCTAAAACGTTTAAAAATCATGACTACCCGGTAGAGCATCCAAAAAATATACCAGTAATTTTGAACCAGTAATTTTGAATTTTCGATATTTTACGACCATCTGTCAACGCTATTTGATAGAGCATCAAAAAATGATAGCTTCTATAAACAGCTCAAAATAAAGTAATTTAAAATGCGAGGAGCTATTGACGAAAAATGTCCCCTCCCCCCGCTAACGCACCAGAACGCAGGATTAAAGCTAGGAGAGCAAAATGAGATGCCCAAAATGAAGCGACAAGCGAATTTTTGCAAACCCCGGGGCTACGGGTTCGTGAGGTTACCGATGAGAAAGAGCACGTTTTCTAACCCCGAAAAAATGTTAGGCACGATTATAGCTAGGGAAGCAAATTTCGATAAGTAAGTAAGTAAAAAAGGCATATTTCGAGATTCTAAAAATTCGAGAATCTGAAAATTCGAGATTTTGAAAGTTCGAGATTCTGAACACCAGAAGAGACGCACCAGAACCTAGGACTAAAGCGATTAGAGCAAAACCGCGTCCCCAAATGAAGCAACGGACCAAAATTCGGATCGCGAGGAGCGCCTATGCACAAAATTAAGCAAGAAACGGACGTACCAGTCCGCTCATCTTCGCCATCGTTTCCGGGCCGTCGCTTGCGCGTCCGCATCCGCGAATCCCGAGGTGTCGCCTGAAAACGAAAAATGACAATTAGTCAGCCGAACCAGAATTAAATTAATTACTGAAAACTGCCAAAAATTGGGTTTTATTATGCATTTTTAAGCGCCCAAAACATATTTTATTACTAAGCCAGCTAAAAGCCAAAAAGACGCCTTTCCTAAAGCCTTAGGAACGCCCAAAAATCGACGTGCCGCATTGACCCAGTTCGGCCGCCACGACCACCACTCGTCAATATTTGTTTTCCAGCGCACACCACTATGCCGCATACAAACGGGACAACAAAAGGCCGCGACACGCAACGCGACTCTGCCAGATTGCTGCCGATTATGGTGCTGGACTGTTAGCGGGGGTGGTGATTTTTAGCAGGGGGGGGAAACCACTTTCTGTTTTTTTTTCCACCTATTGATGATGTAAAATGTATTTAGTAGTTTAGTTTTTAGTAGTAGTTAGAAAGTTATATCTAATACTTAGAAAATTCGAAAACCGTTTTTGGGTGATTTTTCACACATTTTTGACCAAAAAATCAAAAATTTTCGAAAATTTTCTTATTTTATATTGCTTTTCTATCTAAAACTATGTAAAATGTTATAAGAATGGTTTATATTTTGTCATAGGGACGTAGAGGAACACAAGGTAAAACTTGGTTCCCCGCTAATAGTCCAGAATCCCGATTTGAGACGAAGCCTAAGCTTAGATTCAGCCAAGTTACGCCTCTCTTGGGCTTTAATCGACCTAACAAGGTCAAAATGGGGTCATTTAGGGCTTAGCTTACAATTAGAGGTAAGAATAACGGCCAAAGCTAAGCTTAGGCTTCGTTTATAAGAAGCTAAGCTTAGGTTAGCTAAGCTATTTCGGTGGCTTAGATTCGAAAAAATCGGCATTGGGAGCGTCTTGTAGTCAAAATCCGGACTGTGCATTAGCCAAATTGTTCATATTATGTTATGGGGCCGTAGAGGATCACAAGGAAAAACTTGGTTCCCTCCCCCCACTAATAGTCCAGCACCAGCTTAGGCGTAGCGTAGCGCTTCAGGGGCTTAGATCAAAAAAAATTGGCATTTGGAGCGTCTTGTAGTCAAAATCCGGACTCTGCATAGCACCGAAAAAGCTTATCGGAATTTTCGGCAACCGCTTCCACGTCATTTCAACAAAATTCATCAATCGATCGACGGTACAAATTTTTTATTGATCGGAACGGGGTCTCGCCGGGGAATACGATAGGAATGAGATACGTGATGATGTAAGAAGAGAGAGTACAACCGGTAGAGCAAAGATCGCACAAAATAACAAAACAATTTGTCGGCAGTTAGAGGGAGGGCCAAGAAATGGACACGTGGGAAAGACGGACAACGGGCACGTAACAAATGGAAATAAAGGGGGGCCTATTGGAGTTTGGCCTGGATCGAGAGCAGCTTGGAGATGATGTTCTGCGGGAACTTGTAGTTGGTGCCGGCCGCCAGCACGACGATCGCTTGGGCTTGCCTGAAAAGTCACAGGTTTAATGGGGGCCACGAAAAAGGTACTGCGCTCTTTAACGGCGGTTTTAACTACTTACAAAATAAACAATAAAATAAGGCATTTACCAAAAAATAAAACAATTATATTTCAACTAGAAAAACTAGCTAAAAACTTTCAAAAAGTCGAAATGTTGGTAAAAAATCCTCGATTTTTTATCGAAAAATTGATATTTTTTACATTTTTCATATAATTTTGTGTAGTTTTCAAGCTTAGGAATAGTAAAAAGCCATTTAGAAACGTTTCCACTATTTATATTCGAAAAACCAGTTCCTAAGAAAAAAAAGTTGGTCCCGCCGATCCTGCGAAAGAACTAGAATTTTAATAGCAACAAGGCTTTGAAAAACGTTTCAAAAATATTCTATTAAAATCTCCTCAAAAAAACAACGAAGTAGTTAAAAAAACAAGGCAATCCGAACAAATTAAATTAATTTGATTAGTCTTAAATTCAACTAAACTTTAACTTGAATTAAATCTTTATTTTTAATTTAAAATTAAACGAGCGAACCTCTTGATGTCGCTTCGAGTGGCCGGTCGTGCCTCCGGGAACGCATCAGCCATGCACTGCATCACCGCCAGGCAAACGTCCGGCAAAACGGCGCGAACCTAGAATGAACACTAACTAAAAATCACAAATCGACGCACCTGGGGTGCCATCAAATGCTCCTGGGCGGTGAACGCGTGCACGTTGACCTGGTCGGTGGGGATGAGGCGCGTCTCGCGAATCGTCTGAAAATTGGGGTAAAAGAGCGGGAAAATAAATTGGGTAAAATCCAATAAAAATTATGCTTTTTCGTCGAGTTTTTTTTCACATGCCGAGTGAATTATTTTGCGCTTTGTCCGAATTTAAATTAGAACCGGGAAGTGTTTTTGGTGTCTGCGAAAATTGACATGAGAAAACGAGCTAAAAGCGTTTTCAAAACCTAATTCCAAGCAAAAACTGGTCTGGAATACGCCAAAAAAAACCCTATCGAAAATCCTTACCAGCATCACTTCATCGTAAAGTTTGTGGCGACACCGGTCGAGCAGTCCGTGGATGTCGAGCAGCATGGTGAGGGTGCTCAGCGCCTTCGAGGAAGCGTTGATCGAATCTGAAAAATGGAGACTAAGAGCGGGCGCAAACAAATCGCTAAAAAATTTTAATCCCGAAACACTATGGCAAAATTCTAAATCTTTCAGTATTTTTCGATACAAAAATGTGAAAAAATTCTTTCCAATATGTTATGTGTTATAAATTATGTTCTAATTTTGCCGAATATAATTTCGGGAGAAGGACTTTTCAGGATTGAGAATATAATTCTTGCAAAATTATCAGCAGTACTCACGCTTTGCCAAATCTTCGGCGGCCCGGAGAACGGGGATTCGATGGCTCTCGTCGTTCTGCGTGATCAGCTCGGAGAGACGCCGCGCCATCACCTCGATCGCCCGATCATCTTGCCCGCAGATGCGCAGCAGCTCGACGGCCTAAACAAAACTAATCTGAAAAAAGCTATCAAAAACCTGATCAGGATTTCCGGACAATTCGGTGTCTTCGGCGACGCGGGTGATAATCGCGCGCACGTCGACGTCATAGCTGAAAAAGGGAATACAGAATAATCATAATGAATTTTGAGGCCAACGTAACTCAAATAAGGCAAAAAAACTGTAATTTGGAAACTACCGTAACCTGGGAAAATGCCGATTTTTCGATATTTTTAAAGAAAGTCGGCAAAAAGCGGGGTTTCGAAGCTTGGAATTTCGATTTTCGAACAACTTCGAAAACTTCGAAAAAACTTCGAACTCTAATTTGGAAACTACCGTCACGCGGAAAATACCGATTTTAAGGACCCTCGGCAAACAGGGCGATTTGAAGCTACCATAACCCCAACAAAAACGGAATTAGGAAACTACCGTAACCCCTGAAAATGCCGAAAATCCAGATTTTTGAAAATTTGAAGGAAAATCAGCAAAAAAATCGGGATTTCGAAGCTAACTAACCGAAATAAGGTCACAAACACGTACTTTGTAGACTACCGTTACCCAGAAAATGCCGAAAAATAAAATAAAAATGAATCTAAAATATCAATAAGCAAACAAAACTAAAATTCATAAAACAAAACTCACTTGTCAATCAGAGCTTTGGATCGTTTTTGTCCCTGCAATTCGCCAATCACAGCCTAAAAAGTTCAAATAAGCACGTGTTTCTTAAAAAAGGATACCTTCACGTTTCCGGTCAAATAGAGCACACGCGAGACGGCCGACTCGAAAATGTCGCGTCCTTGGGCTGTTTTCTGACCCTAAAGACCGGAAATAAATCAGCAACAAAAACAGCTAGCAATATTAAGAACACCAATAAGTAACAGATTAATACCTTTAGTACGTAGAAATAATCGAGCGTCGTCTCCACGTCTTCCATCTCGAATCCTTTCGTGTAGCTGACGAGCAGACGGGCCAGCGACACCGTGGCCGCCACCGATTTTCCGTCCGGATTGGTGTTGACTAAAAAAGGAAATAAATTAATTATGATGCACGCGATAAAAAACGAAGCGCCAAAAACGTACGCAGCTTGATGTTCTGCATCTCGACGGCCGGGTCGGTCAACTTCAGCAAGCCGTTCTCGTAGGCCAAGATGGCCATGTGCACCGCATCGCTCACGTGACCAGTCTAAAAATAGAGAGGTAAGTAAAAACAACACCAATAATTACTACTATATTACTAAAAATAAATAGGTTCTTTGGCATTATCGGGGGGAAGCACCTTTTTTTTCTTAAGATCCCATTTTTTCAACATAAATCGAGGAGGTGTTTCTAAACAGTTTTTTACAATTCTTAAACGTAAAAACTTTGCAAATTACTCTCAAAAACACAAAAATATAGCTATTTCGAGCAAAAATTGCCGGTTTTGACCAAAATTTAACTTTTTTTAAACTTTCCAATGAGCTAGATTGTTTTTCTAGGCCAAATATAGTCATATTTTATTAAAAACACAGATAAAATACTTTCTATTTAGCTGCTAGACATTTTAGATAGATTCGACAGATTTGCAAATACGCCCCCCCCCGATAATGCAAAGGACCAATAAATACAATCGAAATACCTCAACCAGCAAATCGACGGCGCGCTCGAACTGGCCGCTGAGCGCGAGGGCCAGGAAATAGATGTGCGCGTCGCGAAAACCGTTGGCCATGAAGTAGCTGACGCCTAAATTTTTGGAAATCATGAAAATAGGTAGCTACGGGGCCTAAATAAACGAAGCCGGATTTCCACACCTCAGAAACGAGAAAAACGAACCGTAATCGATGGAAATGGTCTTCTGCAGGTCCACGTAGAGGGCCCGGGTGATGTGGGGGTCGAGTCGCAGCGGGATCAGCTTGAACCACAGCCAATTCTCCATCGTGTCGGCGATCGGGGATTCGACGCCGAGCAGCGCGCTGTATAGGCCCCTAAAAGAATCATCTTGGAAAGCTAAATAAAATTGGATCTGTTTTCTCACGAACCATGACTAAGCTAATTTTCGCTTCATCTAATTTAAAGTACTCGAAAAGAGGTCACGCCTGTTATCACGCCTTCGAGCTTTCGGTGAGTTGAAAACTGCTGAATAAATATTCGGTTCTGGGTTGTTATCGGGGGAGGAGGGGGAAGAGACACCAAATTGTTCCCAGTAATTCCGGACGGCTCTATAACGAAATATCAACGATTTTTATAGAATTTAACATAGATTTTAGCCATAAAACCAGTCATAAATTTTGTCGACTTTTTGGTCAAAAATTATAAAAATGGCTAAAAACTTAAAAAACGATTTAAATACTTTCTAGTAATTACAAACCCTACAAAATACATTATACAGGGTGTCCCAAAAATCCCCCTCAGCCGGCGCAGACGTGTCCGATTTTTACGATTTAGGTATCTATCGAAAGCTCTCGGAAAGGCGAGTCCACCACGTCTCTTCGATTTTCATAATTAGGAAATTTTTCCATCAGTTACTAATGTTTTTGCGAAATGGGCGGATTTTCTGATGTTGCTCTGACCAGGAGGGTTTTTACAAAAATCGCAATTTAAGAATTTTTACGCCTTTCCTGGCAACCCAACGACAGCTTTTTGAAAGCCGTTTGCCAAAACACAGCTTGAACAGCACTTAAACCGGTTAAATTGCGTTTTGAACGAAAAAGTCTGTCCTTTTGGCATGAAAAATGCCGAAAATCGAGCAAAAAATTACGACATTTCGCAAATCCGCAAGACGTGGTGGACTCGCCTTTCCGAGAGCTTTCGATCTACTATATATAAATTTCTAATGTCCGTACGCCCGCCCGCCCGCCCGCCCGTCCAGGAATTCAACGTGCCCTCAGGGCATTCCCGGGGAGAGGGGGGAGGGGTCAGAGGTCACAGGGGCCGTTCGCGCATTAATGGTAGCACGAATCCCCAAACAAAAGAATAATTGTTTCGCAACGGTTTTTATTGCGTTTTTTAGTATTAAAGAAGGTTTAGAACTTTCTTTTAAAGGGTATTCTAGCCATTACGCGTTTCTTGGTATCAAAGAAGGGAGATAACTTTGTTTCAAAGGGTATTCTAGCCATTACGCGTTTCTTAGATGTTTTTGGTATCAAAGAAGGGAGATAACTTTGTTTCAAAGGGTATCCTAGCCATTACAAGTGGAAGGCTCTTTTGGTTTTGGCGGAGGGGCGTAGGTAGATCACGGAAGGTGTTCGCGCCAAGCGGAAAACATACTAAAGAGAATGGGAAGCACCCTGTACTGCCTTGCCCCCCGGGAGGGCCAGTCGATAGCAGCCGCGAAGCGGCTGATATCGGCTGGTATATACCAAAATCGTAAAAATCGGACACGTCTGCGGCCGGCTAGGGGGATTTTTTTTGGGACACCCTGTATATCGTCAACAGGTAGGTAGAGGCAGAACAAAAAACAAAAATTAGCATTCATTTACTAACCCCCCTAACAGTCCAGAACCGCAATTTCGATCAGATACATAAAATCGGCGGCAAATCCAGCAAACGCACTTCCTGTAGAGATCCCGGATGGAGTGCTGCTCGTGACGCCATTCAACCTTCAATTTCTCCTTCAGCTCCTCCGTCAGCCTGAAAAAAAACGAAAATAACCCCTCAAAAACCGTAAACACCGACCTCGAGTTATCTTTCAAATACACGAGGCACTTGTAGAGCATGTTGGTGCGTTGGTTGACGGCGACAAGCTATAAAATAATTTGGATGTGAAGGTTCTTTAGGATTCGCGGGGGGAACCCGGGGCGAACCAATTTTTTTCGGACGAAGCCTAATCAACTATAATAATTTTCTTGACGCGTCCGTCCGTCTGTCTGTCTGTCCGTGTGAAGCCGAATTCAACGCGAAGGGGAAAGGAGCTAGAGCTTAGGTCTCTTCGGATTCGGATAGAGCGTGGTCAGAAACCCCCAAACTGATAAAAAATTATGAAAAGTTTTAATTTAAATTATTAAAATTAACTTTGAAAGTGGCGCTTTAATAAAACGAGTGGGGGCCCCTCTCCCGGGAGGCCTCGCCCCCTTCCCCTCGCCCCTCTTCGCCGGCCCTTCGGGCGCCCAGATCGCTTTCTTAAATTACTTTAATACTTTTTAATACTTTTTAATTATGTTAATTAATTATTTAAATTATTTAAAGTATCTAAAGCCATCAGGAAGGTATTTAGGTAGTTTTTGACGGGGATTTCAGTCATGGGGGGTATCTGAAGCCATCAGGAAGGTATTTAGGTAGTTTTTGACGGGGATTTCAGCCATGGGGGAAATCTGAAGCCATCAGGAAGGTATTTAGGTAGTTTTTGAAGGGGATTTCGGCCATGGGGGGTATCTGAAGCCATCAGGAAGGTATTTAGGTAGTTTTGAAGGATTTCAGCATGGGGGTATCTGAGCCATCAGGAAGGTATTTAGGTAGTTTTTGAAGGGGATTTCAGCCATGGGGGTATAGATGGAGGTGGGAAAGGATGTGGTGGAGGGACAGTGGTGGAAGGCCAGATGGTTGCAGTCGCGAAGCGACTGTAACCATCTGGTTTTTTTATAAATAGTGGATGCGTTTGGACATTGTATTTAACTATTACTAAGCATAAAAACGTTACAATTTTTGAGTTAAAATTTAATTTAAGGTCGAAAAATAGATTATTTTCGACCCAAAATGAGAAAAATTTCGGATTTTTCAAACGTTTTTGAAAGTTTTACTACGTCAAATCTAGTAAAAGGTACTCAAAAATTTTTAAAAATGCCGGGAAAAATCTGGTCGCCCCCGCGAATCCTAAAGAACAGATTTAAACGTAAATAAATTACATTCAACGCATCGGAGGCGCCGACAGTTCGCCGCAGCGCATCAGTGTAGATGACCTGCCAGGCGGGGCAACCGTCGCCCAGGCATCCGTCCTCGATCTCGCTCGCAATGTCGGAGCACGCCTGGAAAAATAAACAGATTTTTAAAAAGGAAATTCAATTTCAATGTAAAAAATGAGTTGGAAAAGAACAGAAAAACGAAATAAAGATAAACTCACGTTGATATAACCAGCTACAAGGGTGCGCGTTCCGGGTATTCCTCCTCGGCGGGCCGCCTCCAGGTTGTTTTGGACGTAGCGCTGCATGTGGTCGATGAAACTAAAAATGGAACTATAGCTTAATTTTTACAAATTTTCTTTTTTTCTTCCAGTCTTCGTCTTCTTTAAAATACGGTAATTTTCAGTAAATTTAATTTAGATATATGAATTTGTATCCAATCGAACGGGCAAAATAACAAACAAAAAGAAAGCGGGTTCTGAAAAGTACGAATTACTCCAATCTCCAGCTTAGATAAAAGTGAACTAATTCGCTTGCTTCGAGCGAAATTAGCTAGGCTTATTCGCCTTTTGGGTTGATTAGGGTTTATGGTTGTCGCCCAAAAAGTGGTTTTATGGAATGGAATGTGTAAATAAAGGTCAGAAACGGGTTTAGAATCGAAAATTAGGCGGCGGCAGACACTTTTTAGTATTGAAATCGATATTTTAATTTTGCGATCTAGAACCATAAACCGGGGTACGGGGGACACCGGTTTATGGTTGTAACTCAAAACTATGGTTTTGCTATACGAAAAGAAAGAGGATGAGCTGAAACGAACTAAGCTGCAAAAATAATGAGGCGGAACGACCGAAAACGGAGAGAACGGAGGCTCTGAAACTTCAGCCTTGTAGCAAGTTCAAGGTAATTTGGGGTGCGAAGGCTGCGATGCGGCATCATTTACACGAAACGAGCATGCGTTGGAGTTACGGCAAGCGTATTTTACTAGCAGCCACCTCATTTCTACTTTTTTCTCATAACTGAATAGGGAGGCAGTGTCTTAGGAGGTTTGTTCATCACACCCAGTTTTAGCCTAAAAATAAGGCTTCGTGCCACCGGGGGCCTAGTCGCTTCGGATGGGTGCGAGCTCGTACAGGGTTTCGAAATCGGGGCGCCCGAGGAGCGCGCAGCGCCCAGGCGCCCTGATTTCGAAAGAGTGGAGCGGCAGCCCATCCGAAGCGACGGCCCGCCTTGCCTGACAATGTTAGAAGTCCCACCTTTCAAAACCCCCGTTGCCCCTTTTTCGGTCGATCCGCCTCATTATTTTTGCAGCTTAATTCGTTTCAGCTCATCCTCTTTCTTTTCGTATAGCAAAACCATAGTTTTGAGTTACAACCATAAACCGGTGTCCCCCGTACCCCGGTTTATGGTTGTAGATCGCAAAATTAAAATATCGATTACAATACTAAAAAGTGTCTGCCGCCGCCTAATTTTCGATTCTAAAGCCGTTTCTGACCTTTATTTACACATTCCATTCCATAAAACCACTTTTTGGGCGACAACCATAAACCCTAATTTTCCCCGCCTTTTTAGTAACCTATGCGTGATTTAATAAATTTTAGTACCTGGCAAAATCATGAGGTTTTATCAATTTTCCCTAACGAACGAAAGGCAACAAAAAATATTAATTTTTTTCAGAAAACACACCTTTTGTGCAAATAATCGGTGGCCCGCTGCACGAGCTCGACCGAAGTTTCGACGGCGTCGATGTCGTTGTTGCAGCGCCTGCCGGCCATCGACGTGAATTGCGCCCACATGTCGACGGTGATGTCCTCGCTGTCCGATTCTTTCACGGCATCTTTTAGCAGTTGAGCGAGATCCTAGAAAATACAATAAATAAGACGAACAAAAAGGTTACCGCCCGCTTTCCGGCTCGCAAGTATTTGCGCAATTTGTCGGCGAATATGGCGAGTCGGCGATCGCCCAGCCTTGGTCCGGTGACTGGCCGGTTGACGTTGCGATTTGGCGTGTCGTTGATTCCACTTCCGAATGTCTGAATTAAATAAAAATATAGAAAATCGAAGCTTGAGAATATGATAGTTGCCGATTTCCGTTCATTTCATCGATTTTCCTTTAGCCAATTTGAAATCAGCCGTTTTTGGGCCAAATAGCAACACTTTATCCGACAAACTGCATCTGGGCTCTTAAATTTTTATAATACTTATACTTGTTATATTATTCCTTGTCTTATCATATATATTTGTTATTATTTTCACTCAAAATTCGGCGAAATGAAAATTGGCGGGGAAAAATCACCGAATTGAAAATTCGGCGAAATGAAAAATCGGCGAAAAAGGCGTCCGCAAAAAGGATCGTCGGCGAAATGAACGCAACCGATAGTTTCCGACTGTCAGCCAGTTTCAAGAAAAGACAGCAAATAAGGAATCAAAACACACCGAATTTAGTCGAATCCCATGCACGGAAGGATGAGGACGATTGAGCAACACTTGGTTGAAGAAGGCGCGCTCAGCTTCGAGACGGACACGTTCAGCCAGCTCGTCTACCACTTCGTCATCTAAAAAAAAGAAGTTTCATGCTAAGATATTGAAATCTACCTTGCGGCGTTGAGGCTGGAATGTTGATCGGTGCGCGTTGAGTCAATTTTGGAGCGCCCGCGAAGACGATGCCGTGCTTGCCGAAAAGGAAGCGATTCTAAAATGAAAAAAGGATATCCAAGCGAAAACAAACAAAACAGTACCTTATCCGAGGGCTCGTCCGTTCGCCGCTTCACCAAATTCTCGCTGGCGCGGAAGATCTCGGTCAAGTTGACGCCCATCTGGTGGTCGACGGTGTAAGCGGGTTGGCCCTGGAACAAAAATGATAAAAATATATTTTTAAAGCGTTACCGAAGAGGCGTCTGCCGACTTGGTGGCGCTGAAGAAGCGGCTGGTGAACGAATTCGTGGCCGAGAGGCGATCGGCGCGATCCAGCAAATCACTGAACATCGGCTTCATGTTGGCGCCGAGCTAAATCAGGGAATGTATGAAGCCGTGGAGACAAGTTAATGAAAAAGACGAAAAATCTGTTTGACAAAGGACGAAAATCCCATTTTTTGGCGCATTTTGCTATTCAGTTTTAGAAATAAATAGGAAAGAGAGAAAGTTTTAACGGTTCGCATGAATCGTAATTTTTGATGATGATGTAGCGTATCAAAAAATGAAAATTCTATTCGAATCATATACAAAAAGCGAGCACTTTTCCTTATCTGGGTTTTTCACTTTCCTCAGCATTCGCGGCGCACAACTTATTTTCCTACGGGTTCACGAGTCATCGAATAAAAAGTTTTTATATAGTTTTATTAAGTTTTGACTATATTCAGAGCATAAAAATTTTCAAAAAAACGTTATAGAAATGTTTTACTGCATCGGAATTTGGTCGTTGGGGTCGAAAAGATTGATTTTTCGACATAAAATTAGTTTTTCGTTTAAATTTCTAGTTTTGATGTTCAACACTTTTTTTCCATCAGATAGAAAGCCAGAAAACGACACGAATACCAAAAAGCATGCGCCAACTTTTTTTGAGAAAAGTTTATTGTCAATCCGGAAACAAAAATAGACGCAATGTACTTATCACATTGACAGAAATCGAGCAAGGTGAGAATAGGTGGAGGGGGAGAGGCGATAGAGAGGGGAGGGGATGATTTGAATGTGAGGGAGGGAGGGGCCGAGGGCAATTTGTCAAGTGTAAAATACCGAGCACCGACTATACTAAATAAATGTACACATCAGGTGGGTTGAGGATTTTGGGGTAATCGGGGCGGAAAGGGCAGCAGGACACTCGTAGACATTATTTCGTGATAGTGGCATCAATGTTGGGAATAGGAGTGAAAGAAGACGTCGAACGTGGTGGAATCTCCCGGAGGGCGTGATGCTTGAAGGGCGTCAAAAACCCTCAGAAGCCCGGAAAAGTGTCAAATTTTCATGATTTAGGTATCAAACGAAAGCTCTCGACGAGACGATAATTATATGATTACGGGTTTTCAAAATTTTTCAGTTTAGAAAAAATTTAGATAGTCTTCAAAGAGCAACGAAAACGGTTCTTCTAAAAAAACCCTATTTCAATGCCTGCCAGACGGGTGTTTTCTTCAAAAAGGCAACGATGCCAGAAAACACCGCAAAATTAGGAAACTTCTATCGATTTAGAACTTCCGGGTTTTAGAAATTTTTTAATGTTTAAAATTTTCGATAGTTTTGAAACAAAGCAAAAAAGGTTCTTCAAAAAAAAACCCTATCTGAATGCCAGCCAGCCGCTTTTCTAGAAAAAAGGGCCTAGGGACGCCAGAAAATGTACAAACTTTCGAAATTTCAAAGACACAAATTAGAATTTAGATTTAGAAAAAAATTTAGTGTTTTTAAAAGATCCTTTCATCGGAAAACCATGAAAATTGGTAACCTAAGCCTCGCAAAAAATTTGGTAAAGCTGACAAAACTCCAAATTTCAAATTAGGGGAAATACACATCATCGCCTTATCGATCAGCAGCTTGAATTTGATACCTAAATCATACTAAATTGGACATTTTTCAGGCAGCTACAGGGGGAATCTGGGGATTGGGGACACCTTATACTGACAATCTCTCCATTATAAATCTTTGTAGTATACTCATCCATCAGCCGTCGCGGGGGGTGGGCGATATCCGTATTATGCACATAATAATCTCGTTACAAAAACAACAGATGTATGTATAGCAAATACAATATATAGAATTTGAGAAACACGATGGGCATAGAGAGACGAAATGAAATGAATCGTTGGGAAGATTTGGGCGATGCTGATGCAGATAAAGGGGGAATGTTCTTTGGGGGATCTCGCGCGCCGACAATTGCACACTGTCAGTAAAGTCAATCGTACCAGAGAATTTCAGGGGGAGGTTGGTTTCGAACGAGAAAGGTTCTGGACTGTTAGCGGGGGATTTTCCCGCGTATTTGGTACGGCCCTATAACGAAATATAAATAATTTTTGTAACAGTTAACATAGATCGAAAAACTTATATAGATAGAAGTTCTCAAATTTTTCAAATTTTTTTTTGGCAAAAATCTATGAAAAATGACAAAAACTCGAGATTTTCGTATTTTCAAATTGTCGATAACTATCTAGCAATCAAAACCTACTAAAAACATTATAAAAATACATTAAATTATCAACATAGGTGAAAAACAAAAAGTCCCCCCCGCTCACAGTCCAGTACCCAAAAAAACCGAGGTGGAATTGGGGAAATGGGTTATTTGGGGGAAAACAAATTTGTTAAAAGCGGGGGGAAGATACCTTAACGCGGCCCGAAATCAATACTGTTTCTTGGCGTCCAAAGCTCATCCGTCCATCGATATGTGGGGCTGCTTGGCGGGTCGAGATGTAGACGTACTACGCGGTCCGGGCCGACTCGCTGGCCCGTGTGTGGTTGGTGGTGCTGGAACAAAAAAGATGATTTTGATAATCAAATGCAAAATCCCGACAATGAGGGGTAGACGGTGAAAAAGCCGAGGTTTCACCTAGATTGATAGCTTCTTTCGCATGATCGTGGAGGGCGGATTTGGCTATCTTTCAAGCCGATAGAGTACGTAGAAACTATACGCAAAAGAAAAAAACAAGTATAAACTTTCAAAACGATAAATTTGGTCTGAAAAACGAGATTTTAGCATTTTTCAACTAAAAACTATAAGAATTTGAATTTAAAAAACAGCGTTATTACGTTATTTGTAATAGCGGTTTCAATTCCAGGGGAAAATTGACGCCCCCCCCCCCCGCCCGATAATGCGAAAGATCCCTTTTACGTAGCGGGCCGGCGGGGCTTGAAACGGCGACACAACACGAATTTCACTGATTATCGATTTTTTAGACCTAACACGAAACCTTTTCGTAATAAAATTTGCTTAACTTTCTGACGACTAGACGAACAGAGGGAAAATTCATGAGAACGTCGTAATTCTTACAGACTACTTTCTCATCGGTAACAGATACAATTCACTGAATGTTTGCCGCTCGGCCGTGATAAAGCCACTTTGGTAACTCGTCTCAGCGTCACCAACGGCCTCTCTAAAAGATACCAACTGCCGCCTACTTCCCGAAAAAACGCCCAAATCTCCTCTATATTACCTATTTTGTTGGATGGTCTGCGTGGTGGCCGGCTGCTTGCCCGCTTCGGTCTCGATGAATTGACGCAGACGGTCGAGGTAGGCGCCGTGCAGCTCGACGTCGTTGTGTCCAGCACCGGCAACCTGGAAATAATTTTATCCACAAGTAATGGTGCGGTGGGAGCGAGTTTTTTCTAGATAAATAAGAACGATGTGGTTCTTTGGATTCCCGCCGAAACCGAAGGGATTTCTAGATCGAGATACGTCATATAAAGTTATAAATAGCATATTTAAATAGGGTTGCTTTTTATGTTTAATTGTAAATAGTATAAGTAAAACCTAGCTAGAGTTCGAGCTCTCAAAAAAAAACTTAGAAAAAGGGTAAATATTTGAAATATTGGTCGAAAACACTATTTTTTTTAATATATAGCGATCAAAACTTGTCGTTTTGTTTCGGAATCGCAAAAAAAGCAATTTAGGAACATTTTCGCTGATCCAGAAAACTTCAGTCTAAAAGGAAAAAGATCCCCTGTAAATATGAAAGCACCTTTCGTCTCAAGAATAGAGATGTTTTTATTCAGATACGATATGCATCGAGATATATCGCATCTGAATAAGCCATCGGAATTGCAAAATTCTAGATGCGATAAAGATAATCGCATCTGAATTGGAGTCTGGCTCACGGAGATACGATACTATCGGAATAACTTTTGCATATCGGATTAAGGGAAATTAAGCCGCTCGGTAGGCGATAAAATGGATGCAAATCGAAAGCTCTTGTCTCGAAAACGCCTAACCTTGTGCTTTTTTATGCAGCCCGACCGTACGGAGCATGTATTTAAGTGAATGACGGATTTTCTGCTTATTCCGATATGCAAATGTTATTCCGATATATCGTATCTGGGCTGAGTCTCGTCGTTCCCAGATGCGATAATCGTATCTCGATTGCCCGAACTTCAACCTAGATACGATATGCAAATCGCCTTAAATGCAAAATTCTTCATATCGTATCTGAATAAAAACATCTCTACTCAAGAACGTACCCAAAGCGGCTCGACCGACGCCGGGCATCGCTC
Source organism: Mesorhabditis sp. LJ9110 (assembly GCA_038088335.1). Taxonomy (NCBI): domain Eukaryota; kingdom Metazoa; phylum Nematoda; class Chromadorea; order Rhabditida; family Rhabditidae; genus Mesorhabditis; species Mesorhabditis sp. LJ9110. Next base: position 31,855 of record JBBGBA010000155.1, on the reverse strand, counting down.
GTACATGGAGACGCCGTGCGAGAAGTCGATCACCTAGAAAAAATCGCATAAGAGCAAAAAAATAGGCGTCTCACCTCATCGTCGGTGCCGTGGATGACCAATGTGGGGCACGTGACGCGCGGTACTTTTTCTATAGAGAAAATAATTATCTGGCTAAAAACAGCCCAACCAATGGAAGGGAACGCATCGCAGCACCACGTCCGCTGCGTGCCGGGGAACGCCACTCGCATGCCGGACATCAGCGGGGAGTGCAGAATCTGAAATGCAACGTTATAAGATTCGCGTACTTTAACTTAATTAATGAATTTGAATGGTTTATACAACGCAATAATTGAAAAAAGAATACTTTTAAAAGAAAAAAATGACAAATTAAAGATGGTGCTAGACGAAATGACTTTTTTCATGAATGTACTGCTATTATAACGTACTATAACGCTAAAACGCGTTCAATGCCAGAAGAATCAAACTGACCAATGCAGCGACATTCGGATGTTTCGAGGCCAAATCGACGGATGGGACGGTGCCGATGCTCTGGCCGTAGAGGATGATCCTCTCCGCGGGTACGCCGAATCTGGAAAAAGGCAAATTTTATGTTTTGCGAAAACTTTGGGGCTGAATGAGTACGAAATGTTCCAATAGCATTTTTATAACTCTAACCGTGTTTCGGGTCGAAACCTATCTAAAAAAACTTTGAAAAAAGTAGAATTTTCTACATTAAGCGCGAAAACCTATTTTATGCGCTTGCCCACTAAAAACTGTGTTTTTAAAGTTTAGATCAGCTGGAAACCTTTTTTATTTTCCGATCGAAATGTGACAAAAAGCGTTTTTATAACTTGAACGGTGTTCAAAGTTAAAAAAAAACTTCAAAAAAAAGTAAAATTGAACATCGAAAAAATCTATATTTTATGCGAGGCCCTAAAGATGTTTTTAAGGCTTGGATCTATTCGAAAAGCGTTTTTTTTTGCATTTCCCTATCGAAAAGCGCTATTAAAACTACAATACCTTGACTGCAAAGCCTCATATGCCGCCTGGATGTCGGCGTACAAGTTCTTCTCGCTCGGCTTGCCCGTGGAGCAGCCGTAGCCTGAGAAGTAAATTAATTTTTTAGATCGGAAACCAAATCTCACCCGAATAATCGTAACTGAACACATTGACGCCGATCCGGTAGCCGAGCCCGTAGTAGAAGCTGCTCATCTGCCCGAGGTCGACGGCGTTGCCATGCGAGAAGAGCAGCGTGTACTTGGCCTGATTGCCGCACGGCCGGACGTAGATGCACGCGATCTTGTTTCTGCGCCTCGTCCTTGTTGTAAACATCTAAAAAATAGTTTTATCTTAAGCGAAAAGTCCAAATGCGAAAGTTTAAAAGACGAAAACACCCACCTCAACCAATTTCAGCTCGTCCTGCTCATGTGGCCAGTCGGCTCGCCCCTCGATGAGGCTCATTCTAGAAAAATAATTAAAATTAATGTAAAAAGGAAAATACAACGTTACAAACAAGAAAATTAAAGCTTTAGAGCCAGAAATTCGGTTTTTTGACATTATCGGGGAGGGGGAGGGGGAAATGTGCTTAGCATTTCAATTTTCTTCTTTTAAATATAAATACTGAAAGCGTTTCTAAACTTTTTATTACTATAGCTAAACGTAAAACTTAATTTTATGAAAATTACATAAAATTACATTTTTCGACAAAAATTTAGGCTTTTTGAAATTTTTTTTGTGTTTTTAGATAGTTTTCATAGCTCAAAAAATCGTCGCTAGGCATTTTTCGATTAATACAAACCCTCCCCCCCGATAATGCGAAAGAACCATAAATTCTAAACATCTCACTTGCAGTCATCGGTGATCGAATAGCACGGCTCGGGCGGCATGAAGGCCAGCTTGCTGACGATGCTCGACGGGAAGGGCGGGCAGCAAAACAGGCAACACAGGTCGCGGAACGACACCTGAAAAGGACAAGGTCTTAAAACCATCGTAGTTTTTTAATTAATTTCTTAAAATGTCATTTTCAACCAAAAATCCTCGGCACTCGGCTCGATTGGAAACTGAGTCCACCGACTTGCCCTAGACGGATTAGACCGGGTCCAAAAATTGTTTACACCCTAAGACTAGCCGGGGCATGGAGAAAGCACACTCGCAAAAAAATAACCGAAGAACAAGCGTTTTTGGCACGATTGTTGACGCTGTTACGGTTTACCTCCATGTTAGAGGAATTTGACGTGAGGAGCTCGAATTTTTCGACTAAAACCAAGTTGGAACTTTATTTTTTTGAGAGCAGCGTGTTAAACTACCCAAGAAACTACCCGCTGGACCGAAACAACGTCCGATTTTTTGCTTCGAAAGCCCCCATTGCTTACCCGGCCGGCTGGCTGAGGCTGCGGCGCTTGCATCGGTTCCCCAACCGGTGTCGACGAGTTGGATGCCGCTGCTGAAGAGGACATCCTGAAAAAAAGGCACATTTGGAGCCACAATTGGAGAGAAAAGCGGAAAATGAAGACACGAAGAAACATGTGGGGGTTTTAAAAGACCCGATCCCAATTGGATTTTAGCCCTGTAAAAGAGCATCAAAAAGAACAAGGGCGAACATTTTGTAAAGTGTAAAGTTTGTTTCGCAAGCAAATTTAAAGTTCGCGATTTTTAGGCACATTCCAAAATCAGTAAAAAAATTTTCGAATGACCAACGGAGAGGCCGGAAGAAGACAACTACTCTTCTGCCCGAATGTTTGCTCAAGCGATTAACGGAAGCAAAAGGAGGGCCAATGATGCCAATCATTTGTTAAAGTCTATGAGAGTGTCATTTGTTAAATGAGAGTGATTGTAGGTTGTATAGGAAATAATAGAAAATATTAAAGCTTCTTGTAAAGATATTCGGATTCGGAAAAAGGGCCTTGTTTTGATGAGTCAAGACGTCAGCAAAGCATGACAAAAAAGGAGAACAAAAACGTTGTTGGTTGGTTTTCGCAAAATTCGAGATGAATGAAGGGAAAAACCTGCTAAATCGAGCGGTTCGAGTCAATTTGGAGTTTTAGCAGGGCTAAAGCCGGAAAATGGAGCCAGAGTTTTATCAAAATCATGTTAATAATAACTAATATATTGGTTCTAAAGCGCCAGGCCTCCTAGACTAGAATAATGGACGGGATGAATGTGTTCTAAAAAGCTGCTAAAGCGAGTGGTTGAGCTCAATCAAGAGATTTATGAGTGTCAACGCCCTAAAAATAGACCTAGAATTTTACAAGAATGAGCTAATAATTGCCAATAATAAAGAATATATAGATTATAACGATTCCTGGCAAGGATGGGGCTCAAAAAGCTACCTGAAAAGCCACTAAATCAAGCGACCTGGCTCAAACGAGACATTTCTCAGCCTCAAAGGCGTAGCAATGTACCCAGACATTGCCATAACGAAGTCAATAAAGCCGTAGATTACAGAATGTTTCTGCCAAAACCCGCTCCGAGCAGACAGATACGAAACTTTGGCTAACGAATCTCATCCCGGGGCCGGATGCGAGAAACTTTGGCGAGATTATTGGCTCAATTATTTCGGCCGGTGCCCCTCCCGGTCCGCCTCAGGTTGTGCCAAGGCTCTTCCCAGCTTCTCCCGCACTACACAAGTCCCATAATGGGCCGGAAATAGGGGGAAAGTTTGCGGAAAAGCCGGGCGAAGCCCTGTTTGGCCTGCCCGGAGGCGGCATTTACGTAGGCGGCAGGCCGCACATCGATAGGCAGTACAGGGCATGGCGTATGGGTGTGCGGTGTAGTGGGTCGGAATGATGGCAACCGGGGCAGGGGGGGCCCAGCTGGGCCAACACAACATTCGCGTGGCCAAACGTGGGAATTGGCACGAGGGTGGGATGTTGTAAGAAAAATGTGGGCAAAAGAGAACGAGCCGGATTTATTGTTACCTATATAAACAAGCGGTTCTTTCGCATTATCGGGGGGGCCCCCAAATTTTTTTGTATAACACTAAAAATGCCTAGTACCTTCATAGAAAGTGTTTTAATAGCGTTTTTAGTAATATCTAGTTATCTTTCAACTAGAAAAATATCTAAAATCTTTCAAAAATTCGATATTTTGGTCAAAACTCGGCGATTTTCGATCGAAAAATCAATATTTTTGATATGTTTTAATACAATTTAATACATTACCGCGTACGTTCGCGATTCGGCTGCATAATCGATTACGTCTCGTATCCGAAGGGCCGGTCGGTCGGTCCCTTTAAAGCCGAAGGTAGCATCCCGGATTTTTTTTTGCGGCGAATATACGATGCCTGAAAAAGATACCGCATTCGATAAGGAGACGATATCTTGATGTATGATACCGGGAAAACGCCAATATCCAGACCTTCAAAATCCCGAAAAGTGCTCCAAACTTCAAACGTCACCGAGTTGCACGTCATCAAGGGGCGATGATCATCGGGTGTATCGGAGGTGTCAAGGTGCGCGTCACTCCCCGCGATGCTTTTACCCACCCCACACGCACACTTTTTCCACGCATGAAAAAGACGTGATTTTTCCAAAATTTTTGCTAGCCGTTGGAGCTGCGCTGGTTAAACTCTCTAAATTCCACGAACTTGGTCCCAAATTGGGGCCCACGTCTGTAGGGCCAGCCACTTCCCGCTAGGATGGCTACAATGGCCGGTCTTTCTTGACCGGCTGCTTCTTCCCGATACCAAACAGACCGTTTTCACGCCCCTCTTCCCCCCATTTCCTTTCGCCCCCCACCTAAACAACAGCCCGGTTTTGGCCATCACGCGAGAAGACAAATGACCACGTGTTTTTATACGCCTTGTACCGTAATAATGCCGAATTTCATAATGACGAATTTTCATAATGCCGAATTTTATAGCGTAATTTTTAATTTGATAATGCCGAATTTATATGACGCGGAGTCTTTATAACGCCGAATTTTCATAAGCTTATAGCGTTGTTACTTAAAATTTATTCTTTAATTAAGATTTTACAGTATCGAACAGCGATTATTAGTTTACTAACCAAAACTTTAAACCGAATATGGCCTTATCACATTCAGCCTTATGAAAATTCGGCCAGGCCTGAATTGAAATATTCCCACCCCGCTTTTTCAATTATTTTTTTGGCGCGATAATATTTCTGTTGCGGTGGGGCGTTATGTTATTGTTCTTTCGCCCGGTCACTTTTTTTTGCTCCCGGCCAGCAGCCCCCGCCCATCAAATAAACATTTTGCTGTATTGCGGGCGGCCGGGCCGGGGAATTTTATTGCCAGCAGTATTTACTACAGCTCATTTTCTCTGATATTTTTAGGAAGGGCTATTCGTTTGGAACTCGGTTATCTTATTTTCCTGAATTTTCTGGTCATCGATCTCCTAGGTATTTTGCCGCGCTCGTGCAGGGTTCTTTGGTGTTAACGGGGGGGGGGGGGGGGCGTTTCGTCAGACCCAATTTTTAAAAATATAAATGCGCAAGGGTTCCTAAACTGTTTTTTACTATTCCTAAACATAAAAACGTAAATCGCTACAAACAATACAAAAAAATCGTGATTTTTGACCAAAATCTCAAATTGTTGAAAATTTCTCGAAGCTTATAGCTGAGTTTTCTGGCTAAAATCTAGGTTATTCTACTAAAAACATTATTTTAACACTTGCTAGAAAGTTATTAGGCATTTCGAGATCTATACAAATATTTTTGTCCCCCCGATAACGCAAAAGAACCGGCACAGCAATCCATAGCAATGCCTTGTCCGACCCTTTAAAGAACCATCCCAACCCAATTTTGATGTCCGCAGAGTTTTAGAGCAGCTAAAGCCTGTACCCCAGCATCAGATAAGAGGCTGGTATAGCCCCGCCGGGGGGCGAAGGGTCCGGATTGGTGTGCTTTCATGAGGGTTGCTCTGTGTCTTTCGTCTGTTTATGTTTGCCTAAATGGTGTCTCTTTAAGGGGGGTTGGAAAGCACTAGTGAAGAGAGAGAGAGAGAGAGAGACGGCTCCAGCTGCCCCCCCCCCGATTTTACATGCCAGATAGCCCGTTGGACAGCCGCGAACCGGAAACATAATGTTCCGGGCGGATTTTGGGGTGTGTGCATCAAATTTCGGATCCTTTTCTTGTTTTTGCTGAATTTTTGGGTGCTTCTGAAGCTCGGTGCGGCTGAAATTTCTCACACCCGTTTTTCAAACTCTAAGCCTCTGGAAAAACGAAGCCAAGCCTACGCCTAGGATTATGCTGCAAACGAAGCCGAAGCTTAACATGAGCCAAGCGAAGCTTAGCGCCAAGCCAAGCCCTAAATGACCCCATGTTTACCGCATAAGCCAATTCCGGCTTGCGAAAAGCTAGCTGGGGCTTAAGCCCAAGCCTAAGCTAACAAGGATACGTTTTTTAGCGTCCATGGAGTTTCGAGATGCGACCAAGCCTATTTTATGCAGGTTTTTGCGCGGATTAAAACCACGTTTTCAGAACCTGCGAAACGACCAAAATAAGAAAGTTATGACGCTTTAAAGGCCGAAAAACGGCAAAATTTGGCCATTTTGGGAATTTTTCACTCTTTAAAGCTTCATAACTTTTGAAATCTGATTGTTTCGCCGATTCTGAAAACTACGTTTTGATCAGCGAAAAATTCTGACAAAATAGGCTTGGTCCCATTTCAAAACTCCGTGGACACACTAAAAAGCGTCTCCTAGTAAGCATAGTAAAAGCTAAGTTAAGCCTAATTCCGGAAACATAAATATAAATAAAAAATAAATACATAAATCGTGCAGGACCTTTGTTGTTGTTTCTGCACTATTCTCGCTGTATGCATTGTTTGTTCTCTCGGCGCCGAGATAAGCGCCGGATGGGGGGGGGGGGACGAGTCGAATTAATTCTCACTTTCTTCTGATCTTATCTTCGCCCAAATCTAGCACGCGTCGACGGTTCCGAAAGCCGTTCCTCCCCCGATCGGCCCAAATTTGGTTCAAGATTTTTGAATCTTTAGGGAATTAGAGAATTAGCGATTTTCTAGGGTTCTTTTGCATTATCGGGGGGACCAACTATTTTTTATACGTCTAGAAATGCCTAGTAACTTAATAGCAATAGTTTTAATAATGTTTTTAGTAAAAATAACTATATTGCAACTAGAACAATCATCGAAAAAGTTTTAAAAAATTCGACGTTTGGGTCAAAAATTGGCCAATTTTGATCGAAAAAACGATATTTGCAACATTTTTAAATAAAATTTTGTCTAGATTTCACGTTTATAAATAGTAAAACACCATTTAAAAACACTTCCATTATTTATATTTAAAAAACTGAGTCCTAAGAAAAAGTTGGTTCCCCCGAAAAGGGCAAGAACCTTTTCTAGATATAAATAAATCTGTTTTGATCATATCATTTCCTTTTCGGGATAAATGGTTGAAATTTATATCGATATTTTTCTATTTGTTTTTAACCCAAAATCGAGGCTTTCCGGTCTCCCCAACTGCATTATCCCACCACACAATCCGACAAAGCCCTATGTCGCAAAGGGCGCCCGACCGTAACCGGTGGCTATTGTAGTGTCGTGTACTCTTCAATGCTCACACGCTCTCCGCACATCCAATATAGGGTTGTTCGCTGGATTTCACGATGTTCGGGGGCTTAAGCCAAGCTAGACCCAAGTCTAAGCCTCAAATGTCGTAAGCTGCAATACCTTCTTTGAGCCGCCATAACAGAATATCTCGGCGTTGCTATTAATGTATGATATTAACAAGTAATTAATGCGTCTCATACCATGAAATCCACTACAATTATTAGCCCAGAGATATGGATGGAACTCTACGCTTCCTCCCTATTGAAACTAAGCCTCTTCCTGTCACTGCCCCTTTAAAAAGGTGCCAAACGCAAAATGTGTCCTCGCTCTACTCTTCTCCCTAGCTGAACCAGTCCATCCCCCATTCGACATACTCCGAGCCCCATTTTTTCCCGCCTTCGCCCCCATCCGCCCCGCTGACTGACCCCCCAAAAACGGCTGGTCGCCTGCTCTCCATGCGAATCTCTAGTTACTCCCTCTTTCTCTCTCGCTCTCTCTCTCTCTCTCTCTCTCTCTCTCTCTCTCTCTCTCCCCTCCCCCTCCACATTCGAACACACCCTCCAATTCCGGGACTGGAGTGTCGTGTTTTTGGCGCCGGGCCGATTGATAAGGGCTTTTGTTCACTTTTCGATTGTTGCCAGATTTTTGGTGTAGGTGCACTGGTTTTTGACGAGTTTCTAAAGGATGAAATAACTAGATCTGCCTGTCCTTTCCTAAAGAATCTCTGCTAGCCTGCCCTTTCCTAAAGAATCTCTGCTGGCCTGCCCTTTCCTAAAGAATCTCTGCTAGCCTGCCCCTTTCCCAAAGAATCCCTGCTTGTCTGCCCTTTCCTAAAGAATCTCTGCTAGCCTGCCTTTTCCTAAAGAATCTCTGCAGTAACAAACAAATGCGAATAGAACGTAGGCACCAGGGGCACCGATTACGCAATGCAATCTATTAGGTTTGCCGGCTGCCGTTCCGGATGTGGAAATCTTCTCCTTCTTTCTTTTTTCTCCCCATTGGCGTAAGCCCAGATCAAAAAAATAAAAATTCTATTTGGATTTCCCAACCCTCCTTCGACAAAAAAATAAAATCCATAAAAATTCTCGTTTATCGGCACCTACTGCGAGATTTTTGGGGGTCCCATTTTTAATCCCCGGCCTCGTCAATGCCACCGCTGCCCTTTTCTGGCCATTTTTCGTATTCAGCGGGCCATCGGGGGATGGCCATTCGTCGGCCATATTTTGGAATAATCATCCTTTGTTTTGGCCCGATCTCCACCCCCCCAGCACTGCGGAATTGAGAAATGCTCCACCCCCACCAGCGCTTGGAATATCGATTCGGTTAAAATGTTGGAAACCGATCGGCAGTTTCTCGCTCGCCCGCTCTCTCTCGCTCTCTTGCTCTCTCGCTCTCTTTCTCACTGGTCAGACTAGCAGAGATCCTTTAGGAAATTGAGAGTTTGCAGAGGGTTTTAGGTAACAGCAAGCTAGCAGTGATTTCTTAGAAAAGGGCAGGCTAGCAAAGATTCTTTAGAAAACGGGCAGGCTAGCAGAGATCCTTAAGGAAAGGGCAGACTAGCAGATATTCTTTAGGAAGTCTCCCCCAGCGATTCCACCCCCCATCCAATCAAGACCTATAAAAAGACAGGCAACCCCCGGCTCGTTAGAGGGGGCAATCAGCCGTTGTGTGACAGCAGGGTGTGTGTATTTGATAGAAAAAGCCTCGATAATTCCCCCCATCATCAAGGTCATCCACTTCCCTGACTCCAGCACACGGACGCTCACATTTCCCGTGCGTGCCAATTAGATACATTACAGCTGGCTTTTAAAGATTATAACATTCAATAAAAAAAATGTTCTTTTGCATTATCAGGGTACAAACTTTTTTCCGCGCCTAATTTTTAAAAAATCAATAGCGGAAGTGTTTTTAAATATTTTTTTGCGCTTTTTAAACGTAAAAACTAAACAAAACTTCATTAAAAAATGCCAAAAAATATCGATTTTACGACGAAAAATGTGACTTAAAAATTTTTAGGCCAAAAGTGGCTTATTTTTGACCAAAATGGCGACTTTTTCAAAGCGTTTTAGATAGTTTTTCTGGTTTAAATCTAGTTATTTTTTACTAAAAACACAACACCCCCGATAATGCGAAAGAACCAGATACTGTATTTAAACTTTGAAAAATCTTAAAATCCTTAAAAGCTATTTTTAAAGATTGAAACGTTCAAAAGTCATTTTCTCTCACTTTCTATAGCGTGAGTATCTTAAACATATTAAAAAATACGCAATTTTACTTTGCAGATGTTCTAATGGCCAACCGACTGTCCTTAGCCGAGCGGTTGGGCAAGCTGACGGATAGTCAGGACAAGTAGGTTTTAAAAGGGAGAAAAAATTGAACGAGGGGAGGGAGCAATTTTTTCCTAGTAATTTTTAGTTACACTTTTAATTAGCAGTTTTTAGTTGTAAAAAGCTCATAAAACTCATACCAATTTTGGAAAGTTTTAGAATTTTTGGTTAAAAATGTATGAGAAATGACCAAAAAACGTCAAAATTCTCCATTTTAAAATTTTCTAAGATTTTTTATAATTTTCTAGCAATCAAAAACTATGAAAAACGCGATAAAAATGCATTATATTTTAACAGAAGGTAGTTATAGGCTTAAAAACAAAAGGTGGCTCCCTCTGTTAAACCCCCCCGCTAACAGTGCAGAACCAAAAAAGCAACCACGCCATGTCAGTCCCTTTAAAAACCCCCATTAAAAACCAATTAGATGGCGCTCCAAAACCACGCCGGAGCCCAAGCCCAAAACCGACATCAAGAACCTGATGGCCAAGCTGGGCAATGTGGGTCTAGCTAGCAAGTATTGAGCACGAGCTCACAAATAGGCCCGAAAACTGGAATAATACGTCAATTTTAGTCACAAGAAGCCTGGCGTCACCGTGTGCGGAAGGACGATCCCCCCTCCAAGTCTAGCCCCCGGAAATCGGCAAAATTGGATCTTTTCCAAAATATTCATCCCCAGGCGGTAAGACCTGAAATTTGGGAAAGAATAGCAAAGACCATGTGAGAAATTGGCTAGAAAAGGTAGGCTAGCAAAGACCATTTGGGAAAGTGACTAAACAGGCAAGCTAGCAAGGACAATCTAGGAAACTGACTAAAAAGGTAAGCTAGCAAAGACCATTTCAGAAACTGACAAAATCACAGGGCAGTAGCAAAGACACCATTTGGAAAAACCGTCCAAACCCGATTGCAGACCGCCGCCCCATCCAAGGCGAACACCATCTACAACCTCGATTCGGGGCTGGGCAACTTTTTCGCGGCGACCGCTACGGTAGGAGTGGAGATGTCAGATCCGTAAACAACGACATTTAGCCTGTTACAACCACCGAATCTGCTCATCAAGATGTTGCCGATGTGGATTTGGATAGCATCAAAGCTTCACAAAAGTATATCTATCGGAAAAAACAACAATATATAAAAATTTTAGATTAACCACCCCGCGCCGACCTGTCTCTAGACCAGGACGACCAGGGGCTCGAAAGGTTTGTCTTTCTGGCCCCCTACAAACCCGAAATTTAGGCCCTAGTGGCGGCCGCCGAACGGCTTCAAGCCATCGAAGCCGAACCAGTGTTTTGCGAAGAGGACGCGAGAGATCACCTAATTATCGAGAAGATTCTCGACGACGATAGGGATCAGCCGATCGCAACGAGTGCCAGGCGGGGGCTGCAGGTAAGCAAAAGGCTTGGTGTTTCCAATATTCTTTTAATTAGTCCATCGAAAACTTCGACCTCGCCAAGTCGGCGCTGAAACAGGCCGACCCGACGTCGCCGTTTCCGGATCTGATGCTCATCCGGATCATGGGTTCGTCCAGGCATGGCAATCGGCCGGGCCGATCGGCTTTTTCGGCCTGGATTTGAATATCGGCCTATTAGAATTCGGCCCCGATTTTCGGCCTCAGTCGGCCCGGCCGATCGGCCGAGCCGAAAGCTGACATGATAGGGACTAACCAAAAATTTCTCAAAAAAAAATTCGAATTTATTTTTCCAATTTATTTTTTATCGTTTTGCTTAAGAAAATAGAATGCCTACTGGACCTGATCGGCATTCTGAATTTCGAAGCGGCGAATCGGGAATTATCAATTCGTGATTTTGGAATCGATATTTTTACCCAGGCTCGCGTCTCAGTTGTCGGCATTTTATTCTGGTGCCTCGCAGGCGACAATACATGTCTAGCCCCCATCCATTATGGTTTTTCTAATTTACATCAATTTACATAATGTCGGCCAAGCCGAATTGGCTCGGCCGATTTCCCAAAAATTCGGCCGGGCCGATCGGCTCGGCCGAAAAAATTAGCATAGAGAAATCGGCCCGGAAGTGGCCGAATTAGTCGGCTTTCGGCTCGGCCGATCGGCCCGGCCGACCGATTTTGCCATCCCTGGGTTCGTCAATTATTTTCCTACCAGGGTTGAAAAGCCGCTTCGCGACTTTTCAACCCTGGCCCCGTCTGATCCGAAGATATTCTGCACTTTGCATATTTCTTCACGAAAAATGAAAACATCCTTCTGTCCCCTAATATAGGCTTTCGCCACTTCCGGCGCATGCAAATTGTTTCTAACAAAAAGGGCGACCCGGATTTTCATAAAAACTTAATTTTAATGTCGAAAATAGCACTTTTTGTAAAATCTGTTATGTGTGCAGTCGTGTCATGACCATTACGCACCTTTTGGCGTATCAAACATACCCGTAACTTCCTCCCCTATTGAGATACGACTGGAACATAATGACGGAAGTTGCATGCAAAGTGGCACACACACACACAAACACTATTTTTTTATATATAGTAGGATCTCTGCTAGCTTGCCCTACCTAAAGAGTCGCTGCTGGCATGCCATTTAGTAAAGAATCTCTGCTAGCCTGCCCTCTCCAAAAGAATCGCTGCCAGCCTGTCTTTTCCTAAAGAATCTCTGCTAGCCTGCCCTCTCCAAAAGAATCGCTGCCAGCCTGTCTTTTCCTAAAGAATCTCTGCTAGCCTGCCTGCCCTTTCCTAAAGAATATCTGCTACATGCCCTTTCCTAAAGAATCGCTGCTAGCCTACCCCACCCCAAAACATCTCTACTAACGTTAAGCCTTCTTTTCTAGGTGAAAAGCTGATGGACGTGCGACTTGTCTGTCCAAAGGCCTCCTCTGTACACCAACATGCTGCCTTTCTGGTGGTCACCCCCAATCGGCTGCTCGCCTACAACGGCGCGTACAGTAATATCATCGAAAAGAATAAGGTATGCGCTAGGTTACAGGAAGGTATGACTTTTTAGGCGGTCCAAATATCGAAGGAGATCCTGCAGAAGAAAGACCTTTTCTGCGCGGCCAAGTCTGCGGAAACGTACGAGGGGGATGCGCCGGCTTTTTTCAAAGTGCTTGGAGGTAAGTTCGCGGATTTTTTAAAGTAGCTAGATTTTAAAGATTTTGAAAGAGTATCTGTTAGCCTGCTCTTTCCTAAAGAATCTCTGCTGGCCTGCCCTTCCATAAAGAGTATCTGTTAGCCTGCTCTTTCCTAAAGAATCTCTGCTGGCCTGCCCTTCCATAAAGAATCTCTGCTAGCCTGCCCTTTCCTAAAGAATCTCTGCTAGCCTGCCCTTTCCTCAAGAATCTCTGCTAGCGTGCCTTTCCGAAAGAATCCCTCCTGCTGCGCGGCTCAAAACCATGCAAAAAGATCCACAACATCCAGGCGGATCCCCAAATGAAGCGTACCACCGCCCCGCGGAAGCATTCGAGAAGCTCTCCTCCGAGGTGAACCTAGTACTCCGCGTAACCGATGACTATCGTGTCACTACGGTTGCCAAGGGCGAGCGGCCAAGATTCCGGATGTTACAACCAAAAGAGGTCAGAAAATCGGGCTCTCTCTTGAAAAAATCAATTTTAGACCCTAATCTTCGACTTTGGGTCCGAGATTTACGTGTGGAGTGGAAGGGACGCGAGGAAGACGAATGGAAACTACGCCAAGGAGTATGCGAAAAAATTGGTGAGTCGAAGAAAATTTGAACTTTGCTTACCCCAACCTTTTTCAGGCCAAAAACGGGTTCAGCTGCCAGGAGGCAATGTTTGGGTGTGAGATGCGGGCGGAGCGACCGGATTGGACAATTCTACGACGCCTTCATCAGGTTATTTTTTTAACGAAATCAGACCAAAATCCCGACAGGCGAGAATCTGGTTCTTTCGCATTATCGCGCGGGAGGCAACCGATTTTTTTTGTTGAAGATCTGATTTTTCAAATATAAATACTGGAGATTTTTCTAGACGGTTTTATACTGTTCCTAAACGTGGAAACATTACAAATTTTAGATTAAAAAATAGCAAAAATAGCCATTTTTCGACTGGTTCCCCAGCGTTTCAACTTTTCAAATTTTTTGAAAGTTTTTAAGATAGTTTTTCTAGTTGAAATATATTTTATTTTATTAAGAACACTATTAAACACTTCCTATTAAACCACTAGAGATTTTTAGACTTATACGAAAAATTTCGGCTCCACCCCCCCCCCCCATAATGCGAAAGAATCTGATTATCATTCCCAGGGCATCCAAGACATCCTCTTCTCGTCGAAATTCTCGGACTGGCAGTCCAGCGAGCTGAAGCACCTGATGCGAACACCGGTGGTGGTCGATAAATATGCTTGCTTGGTGAGTCTTAAGAAATTTTTGACTTTACCAGTCCTTTAAAGACGCTCGTAAGTAAAAATTGCCGTGTTGGTGGACCGAAAGGGGTACAGTCACTACCCCGAAAAGTCACTACCCCGAAATAATTTGCATGATTTTCATAGGAAAACCGCATGAAAACTGGATTTTTCCGGGAAAAACAATGCTATCATTTTTCGGGGTAAACGATTTCGGGGTAGTGACTTTTCGGGGTAGTGACCGGACGCCGGACCGAAAATATGGATTACAAGTCAACGAACAAGGCTAAAATTCTAAAAGCCCTTCAATAAAGTTCGTTGCCAAGAAAACTAGACATTTTCGGGCAGAATCGACTTCGCGCACAAGGGGATTACATGTCGTAATGCCCGCCAGGGCGCATTTCTCGAAACCGCCGATTCCCAGGCCAATTTTGTTACTCAACGCAGCTAGAGTGTGTAAAATCACGTGCAAATTCACGCATTTTACCCCCAAATGGCGGGGGTTAGCAGACGGCGAACGTTTTTTGCCAAGAATCAAGAGGCTAAGGGGTGGACGAGACCCCTGCTTTAAACCTCGTTCCCTAAACGTAGCCGCTAGGCAAGTTTTGTCAGCTCCTGACAAAAAAACCTGCTTTAGACACCCCAACGGCGTGATCCCGAAGACCAAGCGGGAGCTCTGGCTTCACGGCTACGCGCCTCCGAGCACCCAGCACCAAGTCTCAACCTTGAAAACTTCGATTTTGAGCGCGAAACAAAGGTTTGCCGCTCACTCACACTTCTCGGCAACCAAGAATTTCAGGACGTCATCACCGAAGACATCCGGTTTTGGAGGTTAAAAGATGAGGAGCTAGAGGAAATCGGTAAGTCCAAGCCGTCTCGGGTGAGCTTAAATTTTAGAAAAAACGAATGTCCTGTGGAGTGACCAGTGCTATGTAGTTAGATGGCAGTACCGGATTCAGCTGTCAGGTGAGTATAGAAATGTCATGAAGAGGTTAAAACTGCTCTGATTATACCGCACGATAAAATTAAACAGCTACGAAAATCGTGGAATGACGGTACGGTCCTTTGGCGTTAACGGGGGGACCAAATTTTCCCCGTAATTGCTTAACCACAAAATATAAACCATTTTCATAGGATTCTACAGTTTTGGAGATAAAACGCTCATAAAAATTTGAAACTTTTTGGTCAAAAATGTCTAAAAATGACCAAAAAAACGTTCAATATTTTGAATTTTCAAAACTCAAAATGTTTTTTCTTAGCTTTCCAGCAATCAAAAACTACTCAAACGCTATAAAAATACATTATGTATTATCAAAAGGAGGAAATAAATAGTGTTTTCCCCTGTTACCACCCCCGCCCCGCTAACAGCTGGTAACAGCATTACCAGACGAAACGCGCGACAAATTCTATAGTCCTTCTGTTCTGCCGTTTAACGTCACTACAATTCCTAAAAAATTTAAAAAAATTAAATTCCTGTCTAAACGCAATGTCAGGAATTCGCCGGCTCAACAACGGCGAGGAGGTCGAGAGGGAGACGGGCAGGGAGCGACTGGCCTATTTCTATTGGCTCGGCCGCGAGACGACACCAAAACAGCAGGGTTGGCCATGGTTTTCGAGACGGCTAGCAGAAATTCTTGCGGAAATCCCGGATCCAACAAAGAATTCCTTCAGGTCTGTGCGCCCTGAAGCTGTCCTACATGGCGCACAACATGCCGCATGTTCGGCAGGAACAAGGGGCCGAACTGCCCGTTTTTCTCGAGCTGTTTTCCGGAAATCTTGTGATACGACAACCTGAACAGGTGAGCGAGTCAAAGAAGAGCGCGTCTTACTAGGGCTGGGAAGTCAAAATTGTGCCGAAATTGCAAATTGGCGCTTTTTGAATCTTGAAGAAAAACCTTGAAATTGCAAAAAGCCACCAAATTTGAGAGAGCGTGAATTACATGTCGTAATGCCCGCAACATCACTCAATTCGTCCATCGCGCCGATTTTGCTAATTAAAACAGTTAGAGCTACAAAAACATCGAAAGAACACCAAAATCACGGTCAGCATTTGCAAATCCACGCGTCTATCCAGCTCCCACAAACCTACGTTCTTTTAGAAAGAGCTTTTCTTCGTGGTTCGCGGCAGCGCGAAGCCGGAGTGTTCGCTCGAGCAGCTGGCGCAGATTTGGCCGCTGAGGAGTCACGCAGTATATTTGGAAGCCAAGGGTTTGTACTGGTTAAAAAAAACGAAAAATTACAAAAAAAGGCCGCACGTACAACAACCTACAAAACGCGCATCATGAGTACAAAACTATCAATCCGTTTCAGAAGGCCAACCCGCCCTTCTACACGTCGGCGCGCATTGCCAAGAGGTTCACGTCGCAAACGGGCTGAGAATGGCCGAACTGTTGTCGATGGATGGGTTGTGCACCGAGGGCAAGGTATAGAAAATACTCTTCTGCGTCTTAAAAAATTCAACAAGCGCATCTTCTTCATAAAAATTCCTCGTTTACAGCCCACCTCACTCGTACAGGGAGACGATCCGAGGTACGAATGGGTGATCGCGAAGGGCAGGACACGGGCACCAAGGTTGTTTAGGTAAGAAAACACGACTTTCTAGCCCGCAAGTTTATTTAGACTGTACGATGTTGATGGCCATGAAGTCACTTCAAACCAATATCACCCCTCGGCAGTTGCCGCCTTCCCACATGCACAGGCGGGTTTTACAGTTGTCGCCAAAGGGGGATAAAACGGCACAAGTCAACCGTCGGGTTCTTTCGCATTATCGGGGGTAGTATCGGTCTAGACATGCCTGGAAACGTAACAGGAAGTATTTTTATAGTGCTTTTAGGAAAATAAAACTATATCTCAAAATGAACAACCATCTACAAAACTTTAAAAAACTTCTGAAAACACCGACATTTTGGTCAAAAATGACTTTGTTTGAAAACGAAAATCGAGTTCTTTGGTATTTTTTTTCATAAAGCTTGCAAAAATTTTTGAATGGTGTTTTTAATAAAATAAAAATGTATTTCGACTAGCAAAATATCTACAAACTTTACAAAGGTTTGAAAAGGTCAAAATTTTAGTGAAAACGGCTGTTTGTGGTCTAAAAATCGATCTTTTTGTCTTTTTCCATAAATTCGCAGCGTTTTTGTGTTTAGAAACACCTCCGCTATTTATAATTTAAAAAGTGGATCCTTAGAAAAACGTGTTCCCCCCCCCCCCGATAACACGATAGAACCGTCAAAACCATCAATAAAATCCAAAATCCAGACCCAACTCCGCGACACAATCTTGGTGGACGCCGGCGGAGCACTGTGGGTTTGGTCCGATGGCACACCATCGACCCATTGTCTCGACACGGCAACCAGGTAAAAAGCCAAGATCCCTAAACTCGTCTGACTCGATTCTCTAGGTACTGGCACGGTCGCGAGGGGCGATGCACGGTCGTGGAGAAGAACAACGAGCCGGCCGAGTTCAAGGCCCTCTTCCAGGAGTGGAATAATTGGCCGGAAGACGCGGAAAACACTACTCCAGGTTCGTCAAACTATACGAACTACACGACGCTTTTTAGAGGCAAGCCCACCCCGCCCGTTGGCCGATTGTTTATCGGAGCGCCGGCGAACTTTTACGCCGGCCCAGCTTCGACAACGCGAATCCCTGCCGGCCGGTCTTGATCTCAGCCGACTGCATAAATATTTGAACGACGAGGACTTTGGGAAGGTCAGTCGAGAAAACCGGTATAACCAAGCCGGTTCTGGACTGTTAGCGGGGGGGGGGCAATTTTTAACCCCGGGAAAACCACTTTCTGCTTTTCCACCTGTATCTATATTTTGACGGTATATAATGTATTTTCATCAGGTTTTTATTAGTTTTTGAGTGCCATGAAGTCATAAAAAATTTAGTCGATCTGAAAATTCGAAAATTTTGTCCTTTTTGGTCATTTTTCATCTATTTTTGACAAAAAGTTTGTTTTTATATCTAAAAACTATGTAAAATTATATAAAATTGTTATAGGGCGGTAGAGAATACCAGGGAAAAATTTGGTTCCCCCCGCTAACAGTCCAGAACCGACAAGTATCCTAAATAATAAAGATGCTTAAAAAAGTATCCTAATCCACGTGTTTTACTAGAAAAACAAACAAAAAAATGTTTAGGAATTCGGCATGTCTCCCAAAGACTTTGACGCGCTGCCAGCCTGGAAACAGAACCGGATGCGGCAAGAAGCAAAGTTATTCTAGAAGAACCCTAGAATTCAAGAGTTCGATTCAAAAATCCCCTTTTCGATTTGTACAGAACCCGCCGATTATTTCTTGCGCTTTATGCCTTCTATGCTTCGTTGGTGCTTTATGTTGCCATTTTTATGATAAAGCCTCAAATACCCCGGAGTTTCTACGCGGGCATTAAAAAACTTATATATAAGTGTAAGCGCCTCAAATAACGCGCAAAACGAGCACCCATTTTTAAACTCTGATTTTTAAGTTTTAAAGTTTTTTAAGGAGGTTCAGGTCCAGTTTCAGCTAGTTTTTAACAACGCTAAACTACCCAAAAGTTAATAACAAACTATTAACTCAAAAAACCCCAACAAACTTTTGCCCCATAGAAAACTTGCAGATTCGCTTCAAGCCCATCAATATCGTCTTGTTTCGCCACGCTGACGGGCAGGCTAGCAGGGACCATTTGAAGGCGCTCATCGGTCGGTCTCTTCATTTTGCCGCCGCGTAACCGATACCTGATGGAATTAACTAGAGCATAATCGAATTCCTTACCTTATTATCATGCAAAGGCTTGATGTCCATCAAATTTGGCAGGCTAGCAGAGATTCTTGAGGAAGCAATGCGCGGAGGGAGCCTGAAATCAATCAAATTTAAAAATAAACAACGTTATACTCAAAACCGCCTAGAAAAAGCAGAAAAACCAGAGATAATTATCATTTTCAAGAAAAAAAGAAAAAGAGCGGGGACGATTATAAATTTTTATTAAAAACATGCAAAAAAAATTGATTTCCGATTAAAAATCGCCGTTTTTGAACCGGATTTAGATGTTTCAAAACTTTTAAAAAGTTCATAGTTTTTAGATAGTTCTTCTAGTGGAAATACAGTTATATTTTACTAAAAATACTATTAAGACGCTTTTATTCAGTTTATTAGTTACTAGCATTCCTAAGTCAATACAAAAACGTTACGTTAACAGAATTGTTGTTTTTACAATTTTTGCAGATTTTCCTCGAAATCCAGACCATTTTTTGGGTCAAGTAACCACCCGCCCAAGCCTTTTTTCCGTTTACGGCCCGACAATAATTATTCTAACCGATTCTTCGACTCGCCCGCTTATCCATGCCTGAATTTACGGGCTTTTCGCGATAAAAACACCGCATTTGCCCCGCTTTTCGTTTTCACGCGGGGCAACGAAACTCGCATCGGCCGCTTTCAAGGCAATTTATGACCCTATTGGAGTATTTGAAAGTGAGTTTTCGGCAATTCCACCTTGAGCTTGATCGACAGAGCGGTAATGAACTTTGCAGTCCATCATGAGCGGCCTATTCAATCGACTTACATCGAAAAATAAGGGTGAGCCGGTCCAGCCGGTGCGCGAGATCACCCGAAACCGCCCCGGGTCGGGCCACAGCAATGTTTCTCAAGACGGACCCCAGGCGCCAGTCGGTCAGTCATTCGTTTTCGCAGAAATTAAACTTATAACGTTGTAGAAGCCCAAGCACTGTACAATTCGCCGGGCCGCACCCCAAATATAAGTATCTGCAGTTCCGCAGGGGAGAACGCCTGAAGATTCTCAGAGAGGCGTACGTTTTCAGTAATTTGACGCTTCGTTCTTTCGCATTGGGGGCATTTGTTGTATGAGTCTAGAAATCTCTAGTAACATAATCTGAAACTTAACCTAACAACCATCTAAACACATTCAAAATGTAGAAATTTCGGCCAAAAACGGTCAATTTGGTCGAAAAACCATATTTTTGAATCCCTGTCATCTTTCTAAAAATCTTTCCTAAAAAAGTCATCTTTCCTAAAAGTCATTTTTCCTAAAAGTCATTTCCTAAAAGTCATTTTTCCTAAAAGTCATCTTTCCTAAAAGTCATTTTTAAAGTCATCTTTCCTAAAAGTAATTTTTCCTAAAACTTGGTAATCGTAAATTTTTATTTTTCCTCAATCACTTTTTTCTAAAAACTATTATTTTCGAAGATTAATTTTCCCCAACTTGAGAGCTGCTTTGTGTAGAAACGACAAAATGCCTTGAACGCCATCAGTCCTCATAAAAGCTCTTAGTCGCATCGGAGCTATCCTATTTTTTGATTTCTGAATGGTTTTATGAATTCAAAGATAGCATAACTTAAATCAAAACATATTTTTGCATTTTTAATAACCGTTTGTAAAGTTTTCGTTTTTGGAATAGTAAAACACAGTTTAGAAGGGGTGTACAGTTGTTTTCGCCCGAGCAACCCCCCACCCCCCGATAATGTGAAAAAACCTGAAGCTTTTTGCGATCGCGGCTCTGCCCTCATTTCGGGCCGCGACCCCGATAACCGGCAACTAAGATGCATGCGAATTTGCCCGGGTGCACACCCAAATTGATAAGATTTTATCGCTGAGCGCTGAAGCTGGCTTGGCCAAGACTTGGCAAGGCGGTCGTGCCACAATTTCAGATTGAAAAACCATAAAGGAAATGTCAAGTTGGCGTTCTCAAAAACAGCCCTTCCCGGGCCTAGCGGTCCAGCAGTAATGGTCCGGATCTTTTACGTTTAGGTATCTATCGCAAGCTCTTGTCGAGCTGAGATCGAACTTTTGAATAATCAGGAGACCTGTTTTCGCCGATCTTCTAGGTTCCCCATTTTTTTTATTCCATTTACGAAGTTTTTTGGGGAAAATCGAATTTTGTTGCTTTTCCTAAGAATGTTTTATTTAAAAAACCCATTTTTCACCGAAAACAGCTTTTGAAAAAGATTTCATAAAATTCATAAAAAGATGATAAAATCGGCTAAAGATTTGGAAATTTCGAAAATCGGAAACAACATATCTCCTCAGCTCGTCGCGAGCTTTTGATAGATACCTAAATCGCAAAAGTCGGACACGACTCTGGACCGCCAGAGCGCGGGCGCTTTTGGTACACCCTGTAGCGTTTGCTTTTTAGTAAATGACAACTGGTGGCAGGCCGAGCATCCGCGCACTAAGGAGAGGGGCTACGTGCCCACCCAATATATCGCGCTGATGTGGCCGATTCGGAATGAGCCGTGGTTTTACTGGGATTGGGATCGGGACAAGTCGCAGAACCATCTGGTAGGGAGCGTGTGGATAGCTATAGCAAAAGCTACCTTATTGTTAGCTTGGCGATCACCGACTTCCGCCCGGTACATTTGTGGTTCGACCGAGCTCTTCGGCTGGATTCGCGTTGGACGTAAAGTAGGTGTTATTATTATAATTTTATCAACAACGATCGAACCAGCCTAATTATCGGAGCTTTCAGGTTTGGCCCTCGCGTTTTCAAGCCGTTTCGCATCGACCAGGACCAAGACAACCATTATTACTACATCGAAGAAGAGTTCAAGTTCCGTTCTATCCAGCAGTTGGTCCAGCATTATCAGACGAGTGCGTTTCTACGCTTTTTGAACGTTAACCCGATGCTTCAAGGTAAATCTCCGCTACTGAAAATCCGCCTTGGCAAATGGCCTGTCGAAGCGCGGGCGGCCGCACCGCCCTCGTAAGTTTGATATTCGGTAACCTGTTCGGTTTCAGGCGAGACGAATGGGAGATCGACTCGCGCGAGCTAGTGATTGGCGTCCTTATTGGCCAAGGAAATTTTGGCCTGGTATGCGCCATTTTGTCTTTGAAAGGGACTCCGAACTGCAAAACCAAAGCCCTTTAGGGAGGGCTCTTTGATTTCTGGCAAATTGCCACCTGGCATTTTTGATTTTTGCGCGAAATTTTTCGCCCGATGTCGTTGTGCAAGGACCTTTATGCCCCTTTAAAGGGGCCCGGAAATGCCAAAAATTGATTTACGGCCCCGGTGCCCTGTACGTCGAAGCCCTTTGTACGCCAGGGATGCTGGGAAGCTCGCAAGTTTGAAATGGCCTTCTGTCACCTTCAAAACACGTTCTCGGCTGTTTTTGGACCAAAGTTGTTGATTAAAAGACCAAAGCTATTCAAAATTGAGTAAGGATCTCAGAAATGAGCTCAGAATCTGCGAATTATAGTGTTTCACAAAGAAACCGGACAACAACAGTTTCGCGCAAAAATCGAAAGAGTGAGCGCTCTCGTCCCGCAGCGCCCGCTGGCAATTTTCCAGAAATCAAAGATGCTGTTTGGAAGTTCGGTGCCCCTTTAACAACCACGTCCTCAGGTGAAACGGGCGCTGTGGCATCGCTTGCCTGTGGCTGTCAAGACCCTCCTCAATAGCCCAAATCGTGATGGCGAAAAGGACTTTAAAGAGTGAGTTACCGGGCCGATCAGTTTCACGTTTTCCAGTGAAGCCCAGCAGCTGAAAGAGCTCGATCACCCACATATCGTCCAGTTATACGGGGTACGTATCTTCAGCGTTTTTCCTGTCAACTTCCTAGGTAATTACGGTGAAACAGCCATACATGCTGGTAACCGAATACATGTCTGACGGATCGCTGCTGCGTTACATGCGAAAAAAGGGATCACCCGTAGACCACGCACAAGCCATTGACATCTTGATCCAGGTAGTATCGAATCGAAGAGAGCTTTTACAAGAGTCCGATCCAGATTGCGGCCGGGATGGAATATTTAGCAGGAAAGGGGAAAATCCATCGCGATCTGGCGGCACGTAACGTACTCATCGACTTGAGCGCGCGCAAAATCGTCGCTAAGGTAATGCTTGGTAAATTGTCGGAAAATACCGCTTTTCCAGGTGAGCGACTTTGGGCTGACGCGCAACATGCCCGATGATCACTACTACACGTCTCACGGCAATTTTCCGGTCTGCTGGAGCCCGCCCGAGGTATGGATTATGCATAAATCATATTCATCAAAACCCATCGACTCCAAGTCTGCTCATCTAGGCACTGGAAACGTACAGCTTCACGGAACGTTCGGATTGTTGGTCGTATGCTGTGGTGATGTTTGAGCTATACACGAGCGGCGAAGCACCTTATGCCAGAGAGATCGAGCAGGGTGCGTTGAATAAGTGCTCGCTGGACAAATATGGAATTCTAAATCCCGATAGCCATTATTTTCAGCGTCTAAGCGCCCAGACTACTTGCTGAAGTGGTTAGAGCAAGGGAACCGTCTTCGGCAGCCGGCACGATGTCCGGATGCAGTTTTTTCGAAGGTTGGTCGTTTATTTCTTCACGTCTCTTCACCGTGCACTGTTTATCGGTTATCAACCCAACTGTTGTTCCAGATAAGCAATCCCTGCTTCGCCAGGGCCTGGCGTGAACGTCCTAGTTTCACCGAGATCCTCGCCATTCTCAAGGTACAAAATTGATAGCGAAACCACCGATTGGTAATTTCAGGCGCTGAAGCCCGATGAAATCGAACCACCGCCACGTACAGAACACAGAAACGGCCAGCCAACGCCGAAGCGATGATTGACACCTGCGAGACTCGGCCTTGCTTCGCACAAATCTCCGGATATGTTGATCGGGTTTTGTCAATAAACCAAAACGGAACGGGACCAGCTACCACACAATTGACTGCTGTAAATCGGCCTAGGGAGCGCTAGCGAGGCAGTCGCCAAATTTTTTTGGACTTGCCCTCCCCCCAAATCGGGGGTTCGCTACGGCCCTGTATACAATAAATTTAATTTCCCAGTGCTTTCCCATTGACGACGGTGGTGGGAGAGCGAATCTTTTCATAAAATTTCGGAAATGCTCAGTAACTTTGTAGTAAGTATTTCAATAGTGTGTGTGGTAAAGTAAACTTTATTTGAAGTGACGAAAACTTAGAGAAGCAATTTTTTGACACTTGAACCCCCCCAATAATGATCTTTGGGGGTCTTCTGGGCAGTTTTCGCGACTTGGGCAATCTAGCGGCGATGCTTGGGTCCTGGGAAGAGCTACCAGCTGTTCTATTTGACATCTGCCGAGGAGATGATGTGCCCTTGGGTGATATTTCGATAATTTCCCGCTGCCCCTCCTCGGCCCCATCGCACCAATCCATATCGATCCGCGCTATCCCCAAATGATCGACGACGCCATTTTGGTCCAACCTTTTCCTCATCATCAAAATAGCTTAATTCAGCTTTCTTGTTTTTTTTTCTGCTGACCGTTTATGGGATCGTTTTTGTTGAGTGTATGTCCTTAACCCCGTGTCTGAAATCTTAGGTTGCTTCTCGCGGGCTTTTCGTAGGGCTATTTGGCATAAAGACCATTTGCCGATCCTTAGAACACAGAAAATAGTTTCGATTTGCAATAATTTTTTGTTGCACAGAACCGTTATAAAATCATAAAAATATTTCTTCTCCTCCTCTTTTCAATGTCGTTTTCAGAATTTCGATTAACAATGTCACGGAGGGTTCTCGTTCGTTAGCGGGGGGGGGGCAAAGTTTAGCGGGGCAAACATTGTTTGTCAATGGCTTCCCTGATCTTAAATTACACGATGTTGAGCTGTTTATAAAACTTTTGGTCCATTTTTAGGCCCTATCGAATAGCGTTAACAGAATATCGAAAATCCCAAAAAGTAGCTTGCCGACCCCATTTTCAGGGTTGTTTTTGCTTTTGTTATAACTTTCTTAAATTATAGTGTTTTGATCTAGAATTAAAATTATTAGCATATTTTTTGATGCGTTACCGGGTCACGTGGATGTAGTCCCCAAAAATAATGAAATATGGAAAAATACGACATTAAACCTTCCCCCCAAACTCCTTCCGCCCCCCTCCCGCGAATGAATCAGAACCGAAGCGGATTTTGGACGCTGGTGGTTATATATTGGGCGTCAGATGATGTGCGGGGAAAACGCGGTCTCGGTGGCGATGAACGTGTTTGACCGGTTACGGTACTGGAGTCGACGGAAACGGTGTTCTCGATTAGCGGTCAACGAACTGCCATGGCCCGCCATCTCGGCTATACTCGATCAGCTGACCATCCCACAACTCCGAACACTGCAGCGCGTCAACCGCAAATTCAGGTATAATCACATAGTTTAAGTAAACGGCTGCGAAGAGTATTGTTTGTCCCGATAATCATAATTCCGTTAGAGAAAGATTCACCGTTCTACGGTAAGGTGTTTTCACATAGGCTGAAGATTCCATTCGCCTCTCTTGTGCAGTCCAGAATTTTGGGCTAATTCCGAAATTGTTTCGGCAAATTTTAAAACAGATTCGGAATCAGCGAAAATGGACATGGAATTTGCAGTCGATGTCATACATTTCCCAAAACGGTTCCTTAGGTTTCGCGGCGGTGGGGGAACCAATTTTTTTTCCTGGCGGTCCCGGTTGACCTAGTGTTTGTACATTGTTATTAGTAAGTTTTTACTATATCTAAAGCCGTAAAACTTTCAAAAAATAATAGAAAAATATTAGAAAACGCCTAAAATTTGGTCATTTTTGGGTCGAAAAAAATTGATTTTTCGACCTAAAATTAAATTTTGTGAAGTTTGTATGTTTAGGAATAGCTATAAACTATTTAGAAACACTTCCACGATCCAAATGAATGAAACAAAAGAATCTAGGCTTGTGCCGAAAAAAATTGGTCCCCCCCGCGAATCCTAAAGAACCCCCAAAACGATCCAGCTCCGCAATGGCTTTCTCGGTAATCTGATCAAAAATCATTGCAGGCGCGAGGTGAATGGGCGATGGCTATTGCCCGGGAAGCCAGCCTTCGTGTGGATCGACGCCTACCACGTGAACAATGAAGATGACGACGATGAACAGGTGCCGTTGACCCCCCTCCCCCACTGCTAACGAACCAGAACCGATTAATCATAATTCCCCCGCCGTAAACGACGTTTCAGCTTTCTCCGGGTGCTCTTCGAAACTCGTCAATACGGTTTATTGATCGAGCGCAATGGAACATCTGTATTTGGGGCGGAAAACTGACGATCTCCAAAGACCAAAACAAACTGAATTTCAGGTCTGAAATTTGGAATTGAGTCGCCAGCATTACCAAATACTCCGTTTTTATGGCGCCGATAGGTTTTTCTTGGGAATTGACGTCGAGGAACGTCACTGAAGCGCCATTGGAACCCCGTTGAAAACAAAATATACAGAGATCTATATCGAAACACATATTGCGGACAAGTCGAACACACACCCTAAGGGCACTGCTGAGCAGCTAATCCAATACAGAAATTACATACAAAATTCGCAAAAATTCCCTATAGTTTGAATCAATACACGATCGCAAGTGTCGAGCACCGTCACTTTCAGCGTATCTGTCGCATGTATCCAACGATTCGTACATTTCTTCATGACGTCGTCTATTTGTACCGAAAATCTCAGTGTCAGGATCTTCCAGTCACAGGTGAGCGGTAAACAATAAATAAACCGACAGATCTTTCAGACCGTTTCGCCACCCCTCCGCAACGGCTACCCCATTAATGTAAGCCAGGTGCCACTTGATTTACGGCGCCCTCAAATATGCTTAAAAAACGTTGTGAAAAAGCAAAACGAAAAAATCAGGGTTTAGGGGGGTTTAGGGGGGTTCGGGAGGTCTAGTGCCAGGTAATAAACGAGCTCATTTTCAGAATCAGCACAAAAAAAAATAGGATACTTTGGGCACCATGGCAGCCCCGGATGTGGCAAAACATCACGTAAATCACCAAGGTCGATGCGCAAAAATTCGCCCCGTTTCAGAACGGAAGATTTAATGCACCGAATCGGCCGTTTTTATGCTCAAAAATTCCACGATAATTTGTTCTCTAAAATCGATCAGTTGAAGTTTGCGGAAAAACGAGTCTTAAAGAGATTTTGCATTATTTCTAAATTTTACTAGCATTTTTCGCCTCTTCTCGGAGCCCCCAGGCCGAAAAAGCCCTATCACCCTAAACTGCGACCCAATGACCGTAGCCGAGCCCCCTTTTGCCCCACGTAATCGGACCACAAAAAAGCCCAGCGAGAATACGACACAATCCGCTTACGAATTCAGTAAATTAGTACAGCGTATTTCGTTGCAGTTTCGTTGCAGTGTACCCTCTACCGCTTTTTATAAGCTGCCTCCGTTTCCGGCGCATGCTAATAGATTCCTAACAAAGATAATGGAGCAGAATTTTACAAAACCTAATTATATTATATTCAAACGTAGAAATAACCTTTAAACAGGATTTTTGTTTGATGTTCGAAAACAGGGATCCTAATGAAAAAAAATTTGTTCCGCCAACTTGCTTAATACTAATAAATACTCCTGATTACACAAAAATAACATTGCTATATGTCTCAGGCTGCCCTCCTTTACCGTCCATTCCGAGCAGCTAGAACTCTGATCATTCGGTCCGCGAACACCACCTTCCTCCGCAACTTCCAGGTCAACTACCGATGTGGCGCCGATTTCTTCTTTATTGAGAAACTGGTACGACAATAGTTAAAAGGCCGTCCGCCGGTCACTCGAACAGCCCCCAATGGGTATGCGTCGTCACTCTAGAAATACCCTTAAAAACGCGCAATTGAATTCTACGTCGAATGATGTATTTTCCAGCGCGGCGACAGATACCCATTAAATCGAAAAAATAACATTTCTAAAAACAACTAAAATGGCTCCACAAACATAAAAATACTGTATTTTGGCAATCCGCGGATTTCAATCGACTCTAAAGGAGAAGGCAAGTCGATTGCAAAAAAGAGCAAAAAGAAATATCTTTTCTACGCGAAATTGGGCTCGGTGGGGAATCGAACCCGCGATGGTCCGCCTGGGTGCACTGGGGAAAGCCACTAGTGGGCGCCGTCAGGTCCCAGGCGAACGACCCGAGTTCAATCCCAGCCCTCTTTTAGAAATCGAATTTCTTTTTGCTCTTTTTTGCAATCGTTCTGTTTTGGTCTCTATATACGAAAAACCGTCTTTCTTTTCCGCAATCCGCAATTTTTTTCTGTTCGGCTTCTTTAAAAGCGATTTTTCGATTTAATGGATATCTGTCGCCGCGCTGGAAAATACATCATTCGACGTAGAATTCAATTGCGCGTTCTTAAGGGTATTTCTAGAGTGGCGACGCATACCCATTAAATAGAAAATTGCGAAAAACCTTTCTGTGTACGCGGTATTCCTATGTTCCGGCTATTTTTGTGCTTTACAATGTATTACAAAAATGATCAGCGCCCCAAATTAGGTATTGTCTGAAATTTTCGAGCAATTTGGCTGAGTAGTTTTTGAGATAATTTTTCAAGGTTTTAACTTTAACACCCATTTAAACCTAGAAAATGAACTTTTAAAAATTTCGAAATAGCGCCACACTACTAATTCGACTATGCTCTTTCACATGGCATCAAAAAAAAACGGGGTCGAAAAAAACTGTGACAAGGCTTGTTCGGGTCTCTGGCATACGGCCTTTTAATGCCGACAGCCAATCAAACCGTAGCACAATCTATCGGATTGCCAGTAGCAAAACTGATTTACTAGAGGCGAAGTTTCATAAAACGTGGGAGTATGTCGTTCGAGAACCAAACGATGCCCCGTGGAGAAATCTTTTCGACCGTCACTGTATCATCAACTATAAGAATTCAGTAGTGGTGTCCGTCTGTCCGTCTGTCCGTCAGAAGCCAACTATAACTCGAAGGGGAAAGGAGGTAGAGCTTAGGTCGGACTGTCAGATTTCGGATGAAATGCATAAAGATTCAGAAAACAGGCCCGTTTAAACTATGTAATGCAAAAATTAGAAAAACTTTAATATATAAAATTGGATTGGAGAACTTAACGTCTCTAGTCTTGATTTGATAGGCATAGTCAGAAACCCCTTAAATGATCAAAAAATTATGAAAAACGTTTAATTTAAATTATTAAAATTAACTTTGAAAGTGGCGCCTTAATAAACAGGGGTTCCCGGGAGGCCACGCCCCCTTTCCGCGCCCCCGTCCCCAAGCCCTTTCCCGCGCCCAGATCCCTTTTGTCAGTTGTTTTAATACTTTTTAATTATCTTAATTCATTATTTAAATCCTTTAAAGTATCTAAGGCCATCACAAAGGGAGGGGGAGGGAGCGGAAGGGGTAGCCCGAAGTCCAGCCGCTTGCAGCGGCAAAGCCGCTGTAAGCGGCTGGTACGAAATAATATACTTGAAATGGGCCGCACAGCACTTGCTGCACTAACGTCACTGAAGATTGGATTTTAGGTACGATCATCGATGAAGGATTTTGTGCGGTGCCGACGTTGCAGGAAGGTGGGTGGAAAGAGAGAGAGAGAGAGAGAGAGAGAGAGAGAGAGAGAGAGAGAGAGAAGATTCCAGTGATTTATTGCAGGAACCGTGGACGGAGAACCTGTGGAACTGTACCAGCTGCGCATCCATATGGAACCGTGAATGGCTGAGTCGTGGAAGTGGATCTGGACGAGTCGTTTGCCTCGTTAGTTTGCGGGAACAGCCCCCAACGGATCTTCTCAAGGTCGTCGATGTAAGCTTTGGCGAGTCGATCGATTACATTTTGTAGCAAGAAAAACAACTTGGGGAAAGAGGTCGTGTTTTTGGCGCAAAATCGCCTTTCTGTGGCCATCCAGTTTCCGGGAACGCCGATAGTACATGTATCGCAAATCCCTCGAAAGATATGACCTCAAATTTTTAGATTTAAGCCTATTTTACCTTCCAACGCGATTCTCAATTGTTTCAGGTGGCCTTTTGCCCCACTATCCCTCAACGACGTGGATTGTTAAACCGTGTAGAAATTATAACTATATACAACAGTGCGTCAGATGGCCACTGTTTTTCGGTGGGTGGAGTAGCCTTTCTACCGACTAATTTTATCAAGCACCGAGCTACGATATAGCACTGATACATACGATATAACAACGATATAGCAATGCCTCAAAAGACGAATTGAGACGATTTATAATGGAGCTATGGATTTTATGGACGAGACGACAGACGACGCCCGAATGATTAAGGATTGGACGATGAGAGGGGTGATTTCTTTCTTTCTCTCTCTCTCTCTCTCTCTCTCTCACCCTCTGTCTCCCTCTCTCTCTTCGCCGTGACATAAGCTTTGATTTCAGGATTTTGGAGCCATAGAATTCCAATGTTACTTCGAAATACACATCGCCAACAAATGTAAGTTACGTGCATGGGGTAATTGT
Organism: Mesorhabditis sp. LJ9110; assembly: GCA_038088335.1. NCBI lineage: Eukaryota > Metazoa > Nematoda > Chromadorea > Rhabditida > Rhabditidae > Mesorhabditis > Mesorhabditis sp. LJ9110. The sequence goes on along the minus strand of JBBGBA010000155.1, from coordinate 1,536 downwards.
CACCTGACCGAAAACCTTTTCGCCAAAAAACTTTTAACCGAAAACCCCCTTCACCGAAAACCTTCTCACCGAAAACTTTTTCACCGAAAAACTAATTTTGTATGCTAGTTTTAGAACCCACATTTCCACGGTGATTTTTCACCGGCCTAATGTATCCAATAATGCTCAACTCGCTCCAAACTACTTCAGAAGGCTTGTTTCTAGGAATATTCCCTGTAAAAAAAACAAAATACCACAATAGCAGCACATAGAATGAGTTGAACAATGACAGACAAGTACTAATGAGAAATTAGCGTACAAAATTAGTTTTTCTGTGAAAAGGTTCTCGGTGAAGGGGTTTTCGGTCAAAGGGCTTTCGGTGAAGTGACAATAATTTAAAAGCATGGCTGATAATCACTTCTAGGTAGGGTTGTTTTTGACCCGCGTCGATAACAACCCTATTTCCAGGGCATACCCTCCCCCGAGAACCGTTTGACCGGAAACCGAATTCCATACAATGGCTAAAGTCTAGTTTACCCCCCAGCCAGAACTTTTCACCCATACGTCCTATTAATGCACCGAGTCTCTCAAAATGTTCGCCATGGCCGAATCTCTTAGGCCAAGTGGTTTCATAACGTCAAATATTGTTAGAAAATTTTTTATAACAATTATAAGTCTGGGTTTTCTTTAATTAATTTTTCCTGGTTCAAAGTGAGTTTTCGTATCTCGGTTAACTTTAGTCGTACAGAGCTGTCAATGGCATCAAAATGTAGCTCATGCGCCGTAGAATAAGGCTACAGTATATTTGAGTCGAAAAAATTAACGAAAAAAGTAAATATTTGGGTTTGAAACCCGTAGTGCATTGAGGCAGGGTGACTTAATCTTTTCAACTTTCAAAATCTTGTAAAAAATTTTCTAGCAATTTTTGCCGCAAGAAAACAGCTGCATTATACAGGGTGTCCCAAAAAAACGACCCATCTGGCATTTCGCCGTGTTACATCCAATCGGCCCCAAATTTGAACCAGGCTGTATCAGACTCTAAATAAACAATCCTGACTGATAGCCCCGTAGCTATATAGTGCTCGAGTTATAGCGAAAACAAACTTTATTTTCCATTTTCATAGGGTTTTCGTGGAATTAGACCCCTAAACATTAAGCGAAAATGATCCGGTAGGCCTTCTTTACCCTAAGAAATTTTTTCCACAGTAAAATTGATTAAATAAACTTTGATTTAAGCGATTTTTACAAGGCAAAATTACCCAAGTTCTTCAGCGAAATTAGGGATTCGCAGCCGGAAGTCGATGCAAATCGATGCAAAGTCCAAAAAGATAGCCGATAAAACTGTTCAGAATTCCGGGAAAAACAGTATTTTCGTCATAACTCGCGAACCACGAAAGCTACAGGGCTATAAGTCAGGATTGTTGTTATTTAGAGTCTGATACACCTTTGGTCCAAATTTGGGACCGATTGGATGTAACACGGCGAAATACAGATGGGTCGTTTTTTTCGGGACACCCTGTAATTCGACCACGGAATTTTAAGGCTGTAGCACGGGGA